>CM075988.1:21528205-21852972 GCA_038087875.1 Malacoraja senta
TGAAGTGCAAAAGAGTGTTGGGAAAAGAAAGCCCCTTAGAAAAGAAGTTAGAGAAGGAAGTAAAGTTAGAAAATAGACCCTAGAAAAGAAAGAGAAAGAAAGAAGGAACAATCGCTCTATTATAACTCTTATACCATACTTCATAGAGAAGGAACTACCAACCAAGTCTGTTTTTATTTTACCTCCATTACCAGGTCCAGATACCTTTTATTTATTTATTTGTTTTTCTAAATTACTATTGCACCTCATGCTTGTAATAGGTCCAAAAACGTAGACCACGTCTTTTGAAATTGGTCTACTTTGCCTACTAGAGGAATCTAAAGTAAATGTTTTAATGCAAGATAATTTTTATATAAAAAAACACTACTTGGATCAGCAAGGATGAAAGTGCTATGTGTGTGAAGGAACTGCAGATGCTGGTTTAAACCGAAGATAGACGCAAAAAGCTGGAGTAACTCAGCGGACAGGCAGCATCTCTGGAGAGAAGGAATGTGTGACGTTTCGGGTCGAGACCCTTCTTCATGCTTTGCTGTAGATTCCAGCATTTGTCATCTCTCGTTACAAATTGGATCGATGCAAGAATTTAAGTGGAAGATTAACACTGGAGTTTTCATGTTTAGTTGAATTTAGTTTCGAGATACAGCGCGGAAACAGCCCTTCGGCCCAACCGAGTCGGCACCTACCAGCGATCCCCTCACATTAACACTACCCTACACACACACTAGGGACAATTGCACATTTATACCAAGCCAATTAATCTACAAACTTGTATGCCTTTGGAGTGTGGGAGGAAACCGAAGATCTCAGAGGAAACCATGCAGGTCACGGGGAGAACGTTACGACTTTTTTGTTTTAATTTCAAAATAGACTTTATTCAAGTAATAAATATATACAATACAGGAACCGTGCAAAAAACTCACCTCGGAGGCTATACAAACATTCAATACGGTTTACACAAATGACACCATTTTTTTTCCCCACCCTTGCCACTCACATGGCCCACTGGTGTGGAATCCCTTCCCTTATTTTTGAGGGGCGTCTCCACCCCACCCCTGCCCCCCATGTCCAGCAGCGGAAGGACCCTAGACTGTGGTCCTCCCCCACCGAGCCTTGGCGTTGGCTGCACCGAGCATCAGTGCGTCACTCAGCACGTACTCCTGCAGTCTGCACTGGGCCAGTCGGCAACATTCCTTGACGGACATCCCGCTCGCCGGAGGTCAAGAAAGCTCGGGCAGACCGAGGAGCGTCTTTCACCGAGTTGATGGACCTTCCAGCAGCACTCGATGTCAGTCTCTGAATGCGTCCTGGGAACAGTCCGTAAATCACAGAGTCCTCTCCGTACAGACAAGCACACATTGTCAGGATCGAACCCGGGTCTCTGGCGCCGTGAGGCAGTAGCTCTACCGCTGCGCCACTGCGCTGTTGTGGGAAGTTTGCAGTAAAAGTGACGTATTTTCTTCCAGGTAATAAAACACGGGAAAGATTAGCTCCAAAGCGGATGCCAACTCAGCTAAAGATTTTCAAGGGGAAAATATATTTTTTTAAAGGAATTTTTGTTCAACTGAATGATAGGTTTATGATGGGGGTTTGAGATTACGCAGAGGTAATCCAATATTCAAAAAAGATATGAAGATTAACAACTCATCTACATAAAGCAAGTTATCAGATTTACATAGATATGTCCTGTGGTCTGTATTCAATCCCACCTAGGGAGAGAGGGGAGATCACAGATATTTAATCACCTAACAGATTGTGGTAACTAAACCAGTCTAGAATCACGAGCCTTTAATTATCAGATGCATTGGGAACAGAATAATTATCCTCTTTGGGAATTTTAATGAAGTTGGAAATGGGCTAAACGTAAATTGCAAATGGTGTACGGAAGGTTTGGTCTTGACATCTGGAAGATGCAGAGAGTTGTGGACGCAGCTCAGACCATCACACAAACAACCTCCCTTCCATTGACTCCATCTACACTTCACACTGCCTTGGCAAGGCCAGCAGCATAACCAAGGACCAGTCTCAACCCGGTCACTCCCTCATCTCCCCTCTCCCATCAGGCAAGCGGTACAGAAGTGTGAAAACGCACACCCCCAGATTCAAGTCTGAAGAAGGGACCCCAACCCGAAACGTCACCCATTCTTTTTCTGCAGAGATGCTGCCTGACCTGCTGAGTTACTCCAGAACTTTATGACTACCTCCATATTCAGGGACAGTTTCTTCCGAGCTGCTATCAGGCAACTGAACCATCCTATCGCCGACTAAACGTGTACCTCATTGAGACCCTCCGACAATCCTTAATCATACTTTACTGGACATTATCTTGCACGAAACATTATTCCATTTACCCTGTATCTGTACACTGTGGACGGCTTGATTGTAATCATGTATTGTCTTTTTGCTGACTGGATAGATCGCAACAAAAAAGCTTTTCACTGTACTTTGGTACACGTGACAATAATAACTAAACTAAGCGTTCAAAGCTCTTTCCTACATTCCCACAATTATTTTATGCTCTGACATTGCTTAAACAGTCATTGGAAAACCTTGTTAGACACAGATGATCAGCCATGATCACATTGAATGGCGGTGCTGGCTCGAAGGGGCGAATGGCCTACTCCTGCACCTATTGTCTATTAACTGAGAGATGGCTGAGAGGCAAGCGAGAGATATGGAAGGTACATAGAACAAATGAATGAAGATATGCAAAAAGCAATGACAATCGGGGAAAGGTGGAGCCCACAATGGTCACTTGTTGGCTGTGGGGTAGGTGATAAGGAGTGGTACAGACAGTGAAACTCAACAGGACGACATTGAAACTAGGACGACAACTAGGGTGTGGGGGGGGGGAGTGGGGACAGAGGGAAAGGGGATGCAAGGGTTACTTGAAGTTAGAGAAATCAATATTCATAGCGCTGGGTTGTAAACCAGGATCTGCTGTTCCTCCCCTACACAGTTTGACTGTACACATTGCCTTTGCCCGCTGTGGCTCATCACTTGTTAACCAGCAGGGGGCGTTTGGAGAGTAAAGGACAATGGTCACATGCCAATGCTCATGTCCCTGCTATTGGAACTAAAGGCTCTGTCTTACCTGTTTGCGGTCATCGGCGGTGAAGCGCGGCGTCGCCGGTAGCGAGGACCGCGCGGGCAACGGCGAGAGCGTCGAGCCTATCCACCGGAGCGCCGCACGGATGCTGCGCGGGGGGGCCGAGTTAATTCAAACACGGCGGGTCCCACGTGCTTGCGGGTAAGTAAATAAAAAGGGGCGGGCCGACTGCGATGACGTCGGCCCGCCGCACGTGACTCACCAGCGGCGGCTGTGGCAGTGGAGGTTTGACGCACGGCGCTCGAGCCATACTGGCGGCGGCCCGTGCGAGCGGCCGTGCCTCACTGGCGGCGGCACGTGCCTCACTGGCGGAGGCTGTGGCAGTGGAGGTTTGACGCACGGCGCTCGAGCCATACTGGCGGCGGCCCGTGCGAGCGGCCGTGCCGCACTCGTGCATCACTGGTGGAGGTTGTGCGGTGAGTATTTAGTTTTGGACATTGTCGATTTTATTTTAGCACCGCGCGGTGTTGGGAACACCGCCGCACGGCCCGGGGAATTGTACTTTCTCACGAGTGCGCGGTCTATGGCGGCAGATTCTTCCCGTTTTGCCGCCATAGACCGCAGACTCGTGAGACAGGCCTTTAAGGATATTACTGATGTAACATGCAATAGGTAGGATGACCCTGGTGTAGGTCCAGCAGAAGACTCTTCACTGCTTTGCATCGGCAAGTTAGTTCATAAAATGTAGATTCAAGGAACTGCAGATGCTAGTTTAGTTTAGAGATGCCGCACAGAAACTGGACCTTTGGACCACCGATGGCAGACACAATACAACTGGAGTAACTCAGCAGGTCAGACAGCATCTCTGGAGAAAAGGAATAGGCGATGTTTTGGATCGAAACCCTTCTTCAGAGCAGCCTGAAGAAAGGACTTGACCTGAAACGTCGCCTATTCCTTTTCTACAGACACGCTGTCTGATTCACTAAGTTACCCCGGCCTTTTGTGTTTATCTTTGGTTTAATCCAGCATCTGCAGTCCCTTCCTACGCCTTTGGCCGACAGAGTCCGTGCCAACCAGCGATCCCCGCACGCCAACACTACACTACAATGATACCAAGCCAATTAACCTACAAACCTGTACGTCTTTGGAGTGTGGAAGGAAACCGGAGCACCCGGAGAAAAGCCACACCGGTCACGGGGAGAACGTACAGACTCCATACAGACTGCACCCTTAGTCAGGATCAAGCCCAGGTCTCTGGCACTGTGAGGCAGCAACTCTACCGCTGCGTCACCGTGACGCCCTTTTTTTTAAAACAAAAAAATGGCAAAGTGCTTGAGGTAGCTCAGTAGGTCAATGATTCAATAATACTTTATTGTCACATGTACCTAGGTACAGTGAAACATTTTGTTTTGAGTACAACAAGGTAAAATGATACAGCAGAACTCACCGAGGCACCACACAAGAGGTTCTGGTGCCAAAATCAGGCAGCATCTCTAGTTTAGGTTTAGCTTATTGTTGTCACGTGTACCGAGTTACAGTGACAAGCTTATTTGGTGCATGGTATCTAGTCAGCAAAAAGACTACATGATTACAATCAAGCCGTCCACCGTATACAGATACAGGATAAAGGGAATGACATTTGGTGCAAGATAAAGTCCAGTAAAGTCCGGTTAAAGATAGTTTGAAGGCCTCCAATGAGATAGATAGTAGGTCAGGACTGCTCTCTAGTTGGTGATAGGATGGTGATAGGATGCCTTGAAAGGACATGGGTATTTGATGCTTTGTGTCAGGACTCTTCTTCATAACAAGAAACGTTGCTATCTATTCCCTCCACAGATGCTGCCTGACCCTCGGAGTTACTCCAGCACTTTGTGTTTTATTTGTTCATAAAATCTTGGATACCCAGAACCAAGCATCTGCCCACATGCGCCAACATCTTCCGCACCACTGCAGCTGTCGCCAGCGATAGAGTTGGTGAAATGCAAACTAATAGCCCTGTCCCACGGTACGAGTTCATTCCAAGAGCTCTCCCGAGCTTAAAAAAAATCAAACTGGTGGTACGCAAGGAGAATGAACGTAGCGGGTACGTCGGAGCTCGGGGACGTCTCTTAGCGCTAACGGCAGGTACTCGGGAAGACTCGCTAACGGCAGGTAAGCACGGGAAGACTCGGGAAGATTTTTCAACATGATGAAAAATGTCCACGAGAGCCCCGAGTACCGACGAGCGGCCATCACCGTAAATCTCCGCAGTGATAGAGTTGTTGCCTTACAGCGCCAGCCACCAGAGACCCGGGTTCGAATCCCGACTAAGGGTGCTGTCTGTATGGAGTTTGTATGTTCTCCCCGTGACCGCGTGGGTTTTCTCCGAGATCTTCGGTTTCCTCCCACAGTCCAAAGGCGTACAGGTTTGTCGGCTAATTGGCTTGGTATGAATGTAAATTGTCCCGAGTGTGTGTAGGATAGTGTTAGTGTGCGGGGGTGGCTGGTCGGTGCGGACTCGGTGGGCTGTAGGCCTGTTTCCTTGCTGTATCTCTAAACTAAATTAAACTAAAATTGTCTGCCTTTCCACAGGAATGTGTACAGACAAAAGGAACATAAAAGGCGGATTGTAGTTAATAACTCCAACATTTGGAGTAAATAACACAACACATTCCAGGTTAATTAGTAGGCAGAGTATCTATTCTACACAACATGTCTGATGCATATTTATACCTTGTCATATGTATCTGCTAATGGTAAAACATATCTTGAGAAACTCCGTTGCTGCCTTAAAATGAATTGTGTTCCTTAACAAGGTAAATTAATCAAAACCTGAATGAAAAGTCTGCATTAGGAACTAATTTGTTCCTTAAACTGGCCGCAGCCAATCTCAATCCACAGCAAAAACAAACTGCAGGAGGAACTCAGCAGGTCAGGCAGCATCAGCGGAAGGAAACGGACGGTTAACATTTTGGGTCGGGCACCTTTTTCAGACTGATGATAGTGAACAAGTTGCTGGAGTAACTCAGCGGGTCAGGCAGCAGCAGCTCTGTAGAGAAGGGACAGATGACGTTTCGGGTCGGAACCCTTCTTCAGACTGAAAGGAGGGATTGGGGGGGGGAAATTGGAGGCAGGAAAAGACCAGATCAAATCAGGGCTGGCAGCGGATGACCAAGGAAGAGTGGGGAAGAGGTGGGGAAGAGGTGAGGGCAAAGGGATACGGGGATGTGAACAGTGGTACTAGGGGCAGTGGGGGGATGGGGGGAGGTGGGGGATGGGTGGAGGGGGGTGGGGGGAGTGAGGGGAGGGGTTGGGGGCGGTGGGGGGGATGGGGGGATGGGGGAGGGGGAGGAATGGGGGAGGGGGGGTAGTGGGGATATGCAGGGAGGGGTGGATGGGGGGAGGTGGAGGATGGGAGGAGGGGGGAGGGGGGTGGGGGGAGGGGTTGGGGTGGTAGGGGGATGGGGACGGAATGGGGAATGGGGGGATGGGAGGAAAGAGGGAATGCAGGGGTTAGTTGAACTTTTTGGAAATCAACGTTCATATAGCTGGGAAGAAGTTGTTAGTTTAGTTTAGAGATACAGCGCAGAAACAGCCCCTTCGGCCCACCGAGTCTGTACCGACCAGCGACTAGGGACTATTTACATTTACCAACAATCAATCTACAAACCTGTACGTCTTTGGACTGTGGGAGGAAACCGAAGGTCTCGGAGAAAACCCACACAGGTCACGGGGAGAACGTACAAACTCCGTACAGACAGCTGCCGTAGTCGGGATCGAACCCGGGTCTCTGGCGCTGTGAGCGCTGTAAGGCAGCATCTCTACCGCTGAGCCACTGTAAACCAAGCTGTTCCTGAAGCTGGTGGACACACAATTCTCAGGCTCCTGTACCTTCTTTTCCCGATGAGATCGTTCTGTACACATTTTACACACAAGGCGTCCTGTAGCAGAGGTGAAGAAACGTGTTACTCTAAAATTAGAATCATTGCCATGCACAACAGCCCACAGTAAATGAATATCTGTCAGCAAATTTGATTTGCACACAAGTCCTATCAAGCTATTGTCACTTTAAGTAGCTGTTTATATTAATCCCTAAACGGTTGTGCCAGCAGGTTTTCAAAGCACTGAGATTCGGAAAGATATTACAATGAAATCTTCACGGAGCTTGCTGAGATGAAAATATTTCACAATTGCCGCAGTTGAGATTTCTCCTTTGACTTGAACAAAGGTGGCTCGGAGGTGTGACATTTGCAAACGCCAGCCATTGCTCACAGCTCCATGAAAACACACGCAGGCTCTGTGCTGGTGTTCGTGTCGCCTGAGTATTTGGTGTACGTGCAGGGAAACGCCGAGAGAATTAAAAATAGACCCATTTTCACACTTTAAGCCCGGAATAAATCTAGCATGCGAATTATTAGCTTGCGGAAAAAAGGATCTGCAGATGCCGGTTTACAAACAAAAAAAGACACAAAGTGCTGGAGGAACTCCTTGTTCACCAGAGATGCAGAGTTCCTCCAGCACTTTGTGTTTCGCTCATTATTCAAAAGACAATAGACAATAGACAATAGGTGCAGGAGTAGGCCATTCGGCCCTTCGAGCCAGCACCGCCATTCAATGTGATCATGGCTGATCATCCCCAATCAGTACCCCGTTCCTGCCTTCTCCCCATATCCCCTGACTCCGCTATTTTTAAGAGCCCTATCTAGCTCTCTCTTGAAAGCATCCAGAGAACCTGCCTCCTCCGCCCTCTGAGGCAGAGAATTCCACAGACTCACCACTCTCTGTGAGAAAAAGTGTTTCCTCGTTTCCGTTCTAAATGGCTTACTCCTTATTCTTAAACTGTGTGTGGCCCCTGGTTCTGGACTCCCCCAACATCGGGAACATGTTTCCTGCCTCTAGCACGTCCAAGCCCTTAACAATCTTATATGTTTCAATGAGATGCCCTCTCATCCTTCTAAACTCGAGAGCGTACAAGCCCAGCTGCTCCATTCTCTCATTCCAAAACATCTTCGATAGCTTGGGTTGGATTCCCCAGTTCACCAGACAGGGTTGTCCCCACTGAATCCAGGTGTTCAGATGGACTAAAATCCACACTAAGCCTGCTGGAGATAGACACAACAAGCTGGAGTAACTCAGCGGGTCAGGCAGCATCTCTGGAGAGAAGGAATGGGTGACGTTTTGGGTCGGGACCCTTCTTCAGACTGCTGAACCAGGAAGCACACAAGTGGACAACATCCCCCATCTCTTGCTCTGCAAAACTGACAAGATTACTGTGCTTAGTCTGAGGAAGGAGAAGGGTCTCGACCTGAAATGCCACCCATACCTTCTCTCCAGAGACGCTGCCGGTCCCGCTGAGTTACTCCAGCTTGTTGTGTCTATCTTGGGTGTAAACCAACATCTGCCCAAGACTACCGTGCTGTATGCTTCATCTGTTGTGTCTCAGTACAAAGTTCATCAGAATGCATTCCACATTTTCAGTCGGGGCCGTGAGACTGAAGAGGAGGGAGTACCAGCAGATGGTGACCGTTTGCACCAGGTAAAGGTCACACTCTGCCTGCACGGAAAGAGGATGATGGATGAGGTCAGGTGCCTGCACCAGCCTGCACTCCAAGGCATTATTACTGCACATACGGAGGCACTCAGTCCAAGATCAACAATCGCTAACCTATTAAGCTACAAACCTGTACGTCTTTGGAGTGTGGGAGGAAATCGGAGTTCTCGGAGAAAACCCACGCAGTGCTGCATTATAGTCTAAGGTGGCACAGTGGAGCAGTGGTAGAATTGCTGCCTCACAGCACCAGAGACCCGGGTTCAATCCTGACTACGGGTGCTGTTTGGCTAGACAGAGTTTGTCCATTCTCCCTGTGACGCCGTGGGGCTTCTCCTCCCACATTCCAAAGACATACTGGTTTGCAGGTTAATTGGCTTCTGTAGATTGTCCCTAGCGTGTAGGGTAGAACTAGTGCAGGGGTACACAAAAATGCTGGAGAAACTCAGCGGGTGCAGCAGCATCTATGGAGCGAAGGAAATAGGCAACGTTTCGGGCCGAAACCCTTCTTCAGACTTTTGTCTACCTAAGATTTATTTTTCCCTGGATAGAAGGAATGGGCAAGGTTTCGGCCCGGGACTCTTCTTCAGACTCTGGTCGAGACCCGAAACGTCACCCATTCCTTCTATCCTGAGATGCTGCCTGTCCCGCTGAGTTACTCCAGCATTTTGCATCTAACTTCAGTGTAAACAAGCATCTGCAGTTCCTTGCTACACAAGATTTATTTTCTGTTTAGGATATGAACAGCATTAAACGTTAAACACGTAACCCTTAATTGCCCATGACTGAAGAAGGGTTTCGGCCCGAAACGTTGCCTATTTCCTTCACTCCATAGATGCTGCTGCACCCGCTGAGTTTCTCCAGCATTTTTGTGTACCTTCGATTTTCCAGCATCTGCAGTTCCTTCTTTAACACTAGTGCAGGGGTGATCGCTGGTCGGTGCGGACTCGGTGGGCCGAAGGGCCTGTTTCCGCTCCATATCTCTAAAACTAAAACTAAATGGAAATGAGGCATGGGTGAGGCCACATTAAGAATATTGTGTTCAGTTCTGGGCATCATGTTATAGGAAAGATGTTGTCGTTGGATAGGGACCAGAGAAGATTTACGAGGACGTTGCAAGGACTCGCGGGTGTGAGCAATAGGGAGAGGTTGAGCAGGCTGGGACTTCCATGGAGCGCAGGAGGATGAGGGGAGATCTTATAGAGGTGTACAAAATCATGAGAGGAATAGATCGGGTAGATGCACAGAGTCTCTTGCCCAGAGTTGGTGAATCGAGGACCAGAGGACATAGGTTCAAGGTGAAGGGGAAAAGATTTAATAGGAATCCGAGGGGTAACATTTTCACACAAAGGGTGGTGGGTGTATGGAACAAGCTGCCAGAGGAGGTAGTTGAGGCTGAGACTATCCCATTGTTTAAGAAACAATTAGACAGGTACATGGATAGGACAGGTTTGGAGGGATATGGACCAAGCGCAGGCAAGTGGGACTATTGCAGCTGGGACATTGTTGGCCGGTGAGGGCGAGTTGGGCCCAAAGGCCTGTTTCCGCACTGTATCACTCTATTTCTGATTTCACATCTGATTTCACTTTGCTTTTGTGCCTGCAAGCTGATACCTTAGGAGACAGGTCCATATAGGGAACGCATACAAACGTTTGCCAAAGTGGATTCACTGGTAAAACTGGTCTCTTCTGGTTATCTTGCTTCCATGTGGAAAATCTCAATCCATCAACAGACTTTCAAAACCTCTTCAAAGTCTTTGAAAATCCAAGAGCTGTAGATGCAGAAATCTTTGTTTCGCTTTTCCTTCTGGTTCTTTACTCCATAAATGAGCAGGTATAAGATCGCACATTCCTCCTTTAGAGATTCACCACTGGCTGTCCACCATCATGTCTGTTATTTCAACACCTTAACCATTGTTAATGCAATAACTTAAAGCAAATATACAATACAATACCACACAACACAATACATTACAATACAGTACAATAACTGCAGCATTTTCAACAATGCTTTTTGTGCAGTGAAAATGCAGAGGTAGAAATTGGAAAATGTAAACCAATAATGACAACCATTATGATTAAATGACTTTCTAAATTGCATTACTAACTTAGATTGCATGACAAGGCTTCTGAATGAAGGAAAATGCGCCATTTCTAGGGTAGAATTAATCCCTGTCATCCTGTAGAATGCAAGGGGTTAATTTGGAATTGGGTTAATTTCAGGGTGACAAAATGGTGCAGCTGGTAGATTAGCTTCCTCACAGTGCCAGTGACCCAGGTTCGATCCTGACCTCGGATGCTGTCTATGTGGAGTTTGCACGTTCTCCCTGTGACTGTGTGTTTCCTCCAGGTGCTCACGCTTCCTCCCACGTCCCAATGACGAGCGGGTTTGCAGGTTAATTGGCTTCTGTAAACTGCCCCCCCCCCCCCAGTGTGTAGGGAGTGGATGCGAGAGTGTGATGACATAGAACTAGTGTGAACAAACGGGTGATGGATGGTCGACGCGGACCCGGTGGGCCGAAAATATCCATTTTCAAAGATAGAGCCCACGAAACTACCAACCAGGACGGTACAAAAGAGACTGGAATGACTGAAGAGCAAATGTTTACCCAAGAGTTATTTATCCACGAGTTGTTAATACTTTAAATCATGTGCGCTAGATCTGATTCAACTTAATAAACAGATCAATATATTGACGTGCTTTTCTGCAAAATGCCTCACTTCAATATCCCATTGAAATTTGCTGAAGAAAATCTACTCGGTTTTAATTCCGTTGGATTCAGAACCACGGGCTTTAAGTACACACACCGTTCAACTTGTGATGCTGGCACCTTCTTTGTGAATGCAGAAAACAAACTCCTCTGCTTATGTGGAAACAAAGATCAAAGGACATTTATAGTCACATACTCCGATTGGTGCAGTGAAATTTGAGTTGCCATTTGCAGCAGACCAATTAAAGAATTTAATATTGAAATTTGACAAACAAGTCAATGCCGTGGTAAAAGCTAGCTTCTTTCAGCTTCGGACGATAGCTAAAATAAAACAATTCCTCCACTCTGATGACCTCGAAAAGATCATCCACACATTTATCTCCTCCCGCCTAGATTACTGCAACTCCTTTTACACTGGCATCAGCCAATCTTCCCTGTCCCGCCTGCAACTGGTCCAAAATGCCACAGTGAGACTCCTGACGGGCACCCGAAAAAGGGACCACATCACCCCGATCCTGGCCTCTCTCCACTGGCTCCCTGTGCGGTTCCGTATACATTTCAAGATCCTCCTCTATGTCTACAAAGCCCTCAATGGGCTTGCCCCCACCTACATAAAAAGTCTTCTCACCCACCACTCCACCTCCAGGTCCCTCAGATCGGCCGACTTGGGGTTGCTGAATATCCCGCGGCCTAGGCATAAGCTCAGGGGCGACCGCGCCTTTGCGGTTGCAGCTCCTAGACTGTGGAACAGCATCCCCCTTCCCATCAGAACTGCCCCCTCCATCGACTCCTTTAAGTCAAGACTAAAAACGTATCTATACTCCCAAGCCTTTCTTGACGTCCTCTGAGCGAGGGCTATATGGATACATGTATGTAGTTTGTTTGTTTATACTATTCTTATAACAAATGTAAAGCACTTTGGCCAACGAGAGTTGTTTTTTAAATGTGCTATATAAATAAATGTGACTTGACTTGACTTGACTTGAATATAAAAACATCCCCCCACAATGGTTCCCACTGTGAGGGAAGGCAACAAAGTCCAGTCCTCTTCCTCTTGTTCACCCATGGTCGGGCCTATTTGAGGCCTCCGCAGTTGCCTCAACGGCAGCCCGATGTTTCAGGCCCTCTCGCTGGATGATGGAGCTCTGGCTTCGGGAGAACACTCTCAGCGGCTTGGAGTGTCTGGAACGGCCGCTTCCTCCCCGGAGACCGCGGCTCCCGAAGTCCACAGGCCGCACTGGTCGGAGCTCCGATACTGGGGATCTCGGCGAGAGATCCCAGGCTCCTCTGTGTTTGAAAGTCAGCGCCATCCCACAGCTGGACGCTTCGCGACCACAGCTCCGCAATGTTGGAGTCAGAATAGTAGGATATGTAGGAAACAGAATAGTAACGCTTTAATTTCTGGAGGGATCGGTATCATTGGATCGTTATTGTCATGAAGAATACTTTACATTGTGATGGTATACGTTGGTACGGTTTACTGGTACCTCTAATATGTTAGACATCATTCTTTTGTTTTCCGCCCATGTAACATGTATAATTGTTACATGTGCACACCGGCATATTATCATGTTGAAAAAAAGCATTGGACATGTAAAAAGTTGCTTTCTACAATTTTTACAGGCAGAACACACCACACACGAGTACATCAGGTCAAGCATAAGAAAGAATAAACAGAGTGCCAAATATAGTAAAATATAGGTGCCCAGGTTTCCTCCCACATTCCAAAGATGTACAGGTTTGTAGGTTAATTGTCTTCTATAAATTGTCCCCAGTGTGTAGGATAGAACCAGTGTACGGGGTGATCGACGGTCAGCGTGGACTCAATGGGCCGAAGGGCCTGTTTGCACACAGTATCTCTAAGCTAAACATTCTATGTCTGGCTGCTATCCACTGTTCACCAAAGTCTTCTGCCTGAAACATCGACTCTGAATCTCGCTCTATTGATGCTGCCTGACCTGTTGAGAGAGTTGTTTTGTTTTTATTTCAGATTTTTATCATCTGCAGTTTTTGATTTCCATTTACTTTTCACAGAAACCTTGATGTCTAGTGTGTAAGATGCGAAAGTGGGATAACATGGAACAAGTATACAGGTGATCATTGGTCAGCATGGACTCAGTGGGCCGAAGGGCCTCTTTCCACGCTATATCTCTAAGCTAAACTAATAACTCAAGTATTGCTCAGGTACTACTCTTAGCAAATAGACATTAGACAATAGACAATAGACAATAGACAATAGGTGCAGGAGTAGGCCATTTGGCCCTTCGAGCCAGCACCGCCATTCAATGTGATCATGGCTGATCATCCCCAATCAGTACCCCGTTCCTGCCTTCTCCCCATATCCCCTGACTCCGCTATTTTTAAGAGCCCTATCTAGCTCTCTCTTGAAAGCATCCAGAGAACCCGCCTCCACCGCCCTCTGAGGCAGAGAATTCCACAGACTCACCACTCTCTGTGAGAAAAAGTGTTTCCTCGTCTCCGTTCTAAATGGCTTACTCCTTATTCTTAAACTGTGGCCCCTGGTTCTGGACTCCCCCAACATAACGGGAGCTCATGGCAAGATAATTATTTGTGCAAATATTGTGGCCAAATTATTTAAATACTGGCTTGTTTTCCATTACAGTGGAAGTGGTTAATAATGGATTAGTGTGACATGAGGCAGTGTACTGATGTTTGCTAATGGATTAGCAACCCAGTGGCCTGACCTTTTAACCTGGAGAGCACTGGTATAAATGTCACCGCATCGCATTGAAGTAACAAATGAGAATCTGGGTTGAGATGAACACAAAGCTGGAGCTGTTAACAACCCACCTCATTCACCAGAGACGTCTGAAGAAGGGTCTCGACCTGAAACGTCACCCATTCCTTCTCTCCGGAGATGCTGCCTGTCCTGCTGAGTTACTCCAGCTTTTTGTGTCTACCTTCGGTTTAAACCAGCATCTGCAGTTTCTTCCCACACATTTTGTCCGCTCCACCGCAAAATCTCGTCAAGGTATGTCTACTTTGAAGAAGATCTCCTCCTCTCTCCGACGAGAGTTCTGAAACACCCTCTCTCGCTGCTCCCCATCTGTGATTCCTCCTTCCCCCCGACTCTACGATATCTCTCGTTTCCCTTATCCCTAACCAGTCTGAAGAAGAGTCTCGACCCAAAACGTCACCCATTCCTTCTCTCCACAGATGCTGCCTGTCCCGCTGGGTTTCTCCAGCTTTTTGTGTCTATCTTCGGTGTAAACCAGCATCTGCAGTTCCTTCCTACACATTGTGGGCAAGAAGCTGTTTGTGAACTGTAAGCTGTGGGGCTTTATCTTCCGAATCTTCTGAATCTTCTGAATTTGTAGTCGGCAGGGCAGTGCTCTGCATATCGCCAACTTGGATGTGTTGTGCACACTAATGTGCAGTTAGTGCCACCTTAAAACTGTCTAGTGAAGTTGATTTGACTAGGGAACGGGGGTTCCCCTCCTCCACCATAGATGAGGCTCGCACCAGGGTCTCTGCCATACCCCGCAACACTGCTCTCTCTCCCCATCCCCCCACTCACAACAAAGGCAGAGTCCCCCTAGTCCTCACCTTTCACCCCACCAGCCGTCACATACAACAAGTGATCCTCCGTCAGTTCCGCCACCTCCAACGTGACCCCACCACTCGCCACATCTTCCCATCTCCCCCTATGTCTGCCTTCCGCAAAGACCGCTCCCTCCGTAACTCCCTTGTCAATTCTTCCCTTCCCTCCCATACCACCCCCTCCCCTGGTACTTTCCCTTGCAACCGCAAGAGATGCAACACTTGTCCCTTCACTTCCCCCCTCCACTCCATTCCAGGACCCAAGCAGTCGTTCCAGGTGCGACAGAGGTTCACCTGCATCTCCTCCAACCTCATCTATTGCATTCGCTGCTCTAGATGCCAGCTGATCTACATCGGTGAGACCAAGCGGAGGCTTGGCGATCGTTTCGCCGAACACCTCCGGTCGGTCCGCAATAACCAACCTGAACTCCCGGTGGCTCAGCACTTCAACTCCCCCTCCCATTCCGTATCTGACCTCTCTGTCCTGGGTCTCCTCCATGGCCACAGCGAGCAACACCGTAAATTGGAGGAAATGCACCTCATATTCCGCTTGGGCAGTCTACATCCTGGTGGCCTGAATGTTGAATTCTCCCAATTCTGCTAGCCCTGGCTGTCCCCTCCCCTTCATCAGCCATCTGGTTGTCTCCGCCCCTCCCCCAGCCCTCGGGCTCCTCCTCCTCCTTTTCCTTTTTTCCTTTCTTCTCCCCACCCCCTATCAGTCTGAAGAAGGGTTTCGGCCCGAAACGTTACCTATTTCCTTCGCTCCATAGATGCTGCTGCACCCGCTGAGTTTCTCCAGCATTTTTGTGTACCTTTGATTTGACTATATTGTTGTCTAGTTTATTCAATTCCCTTCAGGTTCTTACAAAGAATGAGTTCTTATAAATATCTGTCCTGGCGAATGGGGTTTCTATTTGCAGATCATTTCTCTTTCTTGTTCTCCTTTCTGTTGAGTATGTTATGTATCTATCGGCAGTTATGCCCACCATCCCCTTTTGAATCTTGTACAACATGGCTAGTCTGTTCCTTGCCCTTCTTGTTTCCAGCGTTTACCACTCCAGGTCGGACAGCATCTGCTACGTTATGCTTTGTTGCTTCCTGCCAGATGGTAGCAGTGAGAAGAGGGCAGACAAACTTGGATCATTTCCCCTGAAGGGCCGGTCCTGATGGAAGTATATAGAATTAGGAGAGGCGTAGATATGGAGACATGGACATTGTTCGGTGCGGACATTGTGGGCCGGAGAGCCTGTTCCTGAGCTATGCTGTTCTATGTTCTACGTTTCGGCTGCAAACTCATCCTCTGAACTACCCTGCACACAGCGTTGAAGATCCATGGACCACTCGATGTCATTGCAACCAGCCCTGACCTCACCATTGAGTGTTTGACGGCACTGAGCCTCCACTCGCTGGTGTTTAGAAGGATGGGGGGAAGGGGGGAACCTCATTGAAACTTACCAAATAGTGAAAGGCCTGGATAGAGTGGATGTGGAGAGGATGGTTCCACTAGTGGGAGAGTCGAGGACCAAAGATCATGGTCAGAATTAAAGGACGTTCCTTTCGGAAGGCGTTGAGGAGGAATTTATTTCGTCAGAGGGTGGTGAATCTGTGGAATTCATTGCCACAGAAGGCGGTGGATGCCATCAATGAATATTTCTAAAGCAGAGATAGATTCTTGATTAGTACGGGTGTCAGGGGTTATGGGAAGGAGAATGGGTTTAGGAGGGAGAGATAGATGAGCCATGATTGAATGATGGAGTAGAATTGATGGGCCAAATAGACTAATTATGCTCCTATCCCTTATGAACTTATGAACCATTGATGCCTCTGTTCTGCGACTGAATAAAGTAAAAATATACGCAACTAACAAACTCCAAAACACTGTGAAATCAGAAAAAAAATGTGGATGAGATTGAGCTGGCTCTGATCACAAGATTATTTTACATTTTTGGGGTTCAAACCTCTGTTTCCTAAATTAATGAGTGCTTTATTTGGCATGAGCTAACGGGCATTTACATGTGAAATGAATGAATTATTTGCTTCAAATTTATTCACCAGCCTTGTGCAAGTCCAGAGAGCCCAGACGGCTGTGGAGGCCAAGTCAATGGGCATTTTTAAGGCGCAGATTGACAGATGCTTGATAAAAAGTACAGGTGCCAGGGGATATGGGGAGAAGGCAGGAGGATGGGGTTGAGTGGGAAAGATTGATCAGCCATGATTGATTGGCAGAGTAGAGTTGATAGGCTGAATGCCCTAATTCTGCTCCTATAACTTCTGAACGCATGTACTTACAAACGTGAATCCATTGGCGACAAACATCCACAGCACTAATTTCTAGCCTATGGAAACTTACTAACTTGTGTACCACTTCACGTTTCACACTGAGAAGAAGGATCCCAGCCCAAAACATGGGCAGCATAGTGGCACAACGCTAGAATTGCTATCTGGCAGCACCGGAGACCCGGGTTTAATCCTGACTATGGGTGCTGCCTGTACAGAGTTTGTGTGTTTTCCCTGTGACTGCGTGGGTTTTCTCCGGGTCCTCCGGTTTCCCCCCAGACTCCAACGACGTGCAGGTTTGTCGGTTAATTGGCTTCGATAAAATTGTAAATCTTCCCTAGTGTGGAGGATAGAACTAGTGTACGGGGTGGTCGCTGGTCGGCGCGGACTCGGTTTGCTGAAAGGCCTGTTTTCCGATCTGTCCCTCTAAAGTCTAAAGAAACTGCGTCTGTCCATTCCCTCCACACACGCTGCCTGACCTGCTGAGTTCCTCCAGCACTCTGTGTTTCACTCAAGATTCCAGCATCTTCAGCCCCTCGTGTCTTCAGTCCTGATTGCAGGTCCTGGAGAAGAGGCCTGGCAGCCTATTCCTGGCTCTGTCTTCCTGTGTGTTCCAGCAGTTTTTCTTGGCTTTGCTTTTCTCAATCGCTCCCCACAATCTGATCCCGCTCCAAACCACTTCCATTGTGCTGGATTTGTTTTGCGCTTGGGCAGGCCAGGTTTTCCTGCTTTGTGAGTTGGGTCAGCTGCATACAGTGGTGGGAAAGTGCTGGCAGTTCTGGCAAATATCATTACTAAGGCCCAGGACCAAGGGTGGAAGGTGACTGTGTCTCCTTGTTGGGTAACACACCACAAGATGGAGGACAGCCAATTTCCTTCAGCTGTCAGGGCATAATTAAACTGGGCAATGTTACAGGTATCTAACGTCAAACCGCCGCTCCTTGTACATTGAAGAAAGCTGGTTAATGAAGAACTGTTCAATATAAATTAACAGCTGAAGAGGCTTCCTGGTACTTTGGAGGCTCTGACTTATCATTGCAAATTGATTAGTTTTGTCGAGACACACAGGCTCTTCGGCTCACCGAGTCTACGCCGACCAGCAACCACCCTGTACACTAACGCTATCCTGGACACACCAGGGACAGTTTACAATTGTTACCGAAGCCAATTAACTTACAAGCCTATGTTTTTAAGAAGGAACTGCAGATGCTGGAAAATCGAAGTTAGACAAAAGTGCTGGAGAAACTCAGTGGGTGCAGCAGCATGAATATGAATGAATATGAATATGAATGAATGAATGAATATGAATATAACTTTAATTGTCATTCAGATATACACATAGACACAGTGCACATTGAACGAAATTTCGTTGCATTGACTCTTCAAAGTAACAGCGATCAGTAAAAGTGCATAGTGTGTCCATAAAAAGTGCCTCATGTGCATAGTTAAAAAAGGAAAGTTTTTAAAAGTGGCAATGTATAAGACAGTTTTTTGCATCGGTTTGATTGTGAGTTCAATAGTCTTATGGCCTGGGGGATGAAGCTGTTGCAGAACCTGGTTGTCCGGCCCTTCATGCTGCGGTACCTCCTCCCAGAGTTCAGCAGTGTAAACAGACCATATTGTGGGTGTGTGGGGGCTCTGGTAACGCCCTTAGCTCTTGACAGACAGCGTTTGTAACCAATGTCCATGATGGAGGGAAGAGAAGTCCCAATGATTTTTTCCGCTGTCCTCACCACTCTCTGAAGGCACTTCCAGTCCGCAGCTGTACAGCCACCGCACACATAGACATGCAGCTGGTCATGACTGATTCAATGGTGCTTCTGCAGAATGTGGTGAGGATGGGAGGGTGGAGGAGGTGTGATCTTCTCATCCTGCGGAGGAAGCACAAATGCTGCTGTGCCCGTTTTACCAGAGATGTGATGTTTGTGGTCCAAGTTAAGGTATCCGTTGTATGCACACCCAGGAACTTGATGCTTTTCACCTGCTCCACTGCTAAGTTGTTGATGCACAGCGGAGTGTGACTGGGCTGATTTTTCTTTCTGAAGTCAACGACAATCTCCTTGGTTTTGTACACATTTAGGAGAAGGTTGTTCCTGCTGCACCAGCTCACCAGCTGCTCCACCTCCTCTCTGTATGCCTGGTCGTCGTTGTTGCGGATGAGGCCCACTACTGTTGTGTCATCCGCGTATTTGATGATATGGTTAGTAGTGGACTTGGCGACACAGTCATGTGTCATCAATGTGAAGAGCAGCGGACTCAGGACACAGCCCTGAGGGGGGCCGGTGCTCAGTGTGATGACCGAGGAAGTGTTCTTCCCCACCCGCACAGACTGGGGTCTTTCAGAAAGGAAATCCAGGATCCAGTTGCATAGTGTGGTATTGAATCCTAGGGGTGCCAGTTTGCTCACCAGATGCTGGGGGATTATCGTATTGAATGCTGAGCTGAAGTCAACAAACAGCATCCGCACGTTGGTGTTCTTCTCCTCCAGGTGTTGTAGGCCCAGGTGGACTGCAGAGGAGATAGCATCCTCTGTGGAGTGGTTCGGGCGATAAGCAAACTGGAACGGGTCAAAGCTGGGGGGTAGTTTAGAGACCATGTGCTGCTTAATAAGCCTCTCAAAGCACTTCATTATTATTGGTGTGAGTGCTACGGGGCGGTAATCATTCAGGCAGGTTATTGTAGACTTTTTGGGAACTGGTATGATGGTGGCTGTCTTGAAACATGATGGAACAATGGCCTGGTTCAAGGAGGTGTTAAAAATGTCTGTCAGAACCAGGGCCAGCTGGTCGGCACATCCCCTAAGCAGACGCCCCAGTATGTTATCCGGTCCGGCTGCCTTTCGCTTATCAATGCCCTCCAGGATTCTGCGGACTTCAGCAGTTTCAAAAGACAGTGTCTGTTCTCCTGGTTGAGGCTCTAATTTCCTCACTATAGTGGTGTTCAGTGCCTCAAACCTGCCGAAATAATTATTTAGTTCATTGAGAAAGTCTGTGTCATCCTTACAAGACATCTGAGGGGCCTTGTAGTTTGTTATGGCCCGGATGCCTTCCCACATGTTCCTGGTGTTGGTATCATCCTGGAAGAAACCCTGGATTTTCTGTCCATGGGCGCGCTTTGCTTTCCTTATTTCACGGTTAAGGTTGGCTCTCGCTGTTCCCAGAGCCCCCAAATCACCAGATTTAAAAGCCGCATTTCGTGCTTTCAGCATGGCACGAACCTCTGCAGTAATCCAAGGTTTGTGGTTGGCCCGGGTTGTGATGTTCCTGATGACAGTGACGTCCTCCATGCACTTCTGTATGTATCCCGACACAGACATGGCATACTCATCCACATTGATGTTTTGGTTGTAAGTGGCTGCTGTCCTGAACATGTCCCAGTCCGTGCACTCAAAGCAGTCCTGGAGTGCTTCTATAGCTCCCTCAGACCAGACTCTAACCTGCTTCACAGTGGGTTTCTCTCTGATCAACAGGGGCTTATAGGCTGGGATGAGCATTACAGAGAGGTGGTCAGAGGAGCCGAGGTGAGGCCGGGGTACTGCTCTGAAAGCCTGCTTGATGTTACTGTAGACCCGGTCCAGCGTATTCTCTCCACGTGTAGCAAAGTCCACATATTGATGAAAATGAGGGAGGACAGTCTTCATGTTGGCCTGGTTAAAGTCCCCAGCAACAATGACAACGCCCTCTGGATGATTTCTTTGCAGCTCACTGATGGAACGGTAGAGAATACGCAGAGCTTCCTTAGTGTTGGCCGCGGGGGGGGATGTATACAGCAGTAATGCTAACTACAGTAAACTCCCGTGGCAGATAGAATGGCCTGCATTTCACAGTCAAAAACTCTATGTCCGGAGAGCAGTGGCTGGAAACAGCGGTAGCATTATTACACCAGCTGTTGTTTGTGTAGATGCACACACCCCCACCCCGGGATTTACCAGTCAAAACAGTGTCCCTGTCGAGCCGGAATGTTGTTAGCCCCCCTAAGCTAACAGCCGCATCAGGTACAGATGAGTTTAGCCATGTCTCTGTCAGAACTATAGCGCAGCAATCTCTCACCTCCCTTTTTGTTGAGAGATCCAGATGTAAATAATCCATTTTATTTTCCAGAGAGCGGACATTCGACAGGAGAACGGATGGGAGCTGTGTCCTCCACGGGTTAGCCTTTAGCCCACCTCGACAGCCCCGCTTCTGTCTTCTGTAGCGCCGCCTTCGTGTCCTTCTGTAGCGGCCAGTGTTTGTGAATGTCTCCGCGGCTCTGCAGGCCGCTGGGTCCTCCCGACGCAGCAGTCCGAGACAGAGCAGGCGTTCCTCAAGTTCATCAAGTTCAACGTCCACGTAGTCTCTACTGCTTAACTGTTGTAATTCCAGTAATGACCCATGATCGTACGTTAACTTGCAACCTGCCCGCTGCAAGTTATGAAACCGGATTGTAGAAAATTTGTCGCTATCACTATCGAGAGTCAAAGCTGCCGCAGCCAACCAGGGCGCCGCCATCTTCCAATAGGCAACGTTTCAGACCGAAACATTGCCTATTTCCTTCGCTCCCTAACAATTCGCACCCACTCAGTTTCTCCAGCACTTTTGTCTACCTTCTAACTTATAAATCTATATGTCTTCGGAGTGTGGGAAGACACAGGAGAAAACACAAGTGGTCACGGGGAGAAGGTACAAACTACGTACAGGCGGCACCCCGTAGTCAGGATGGAACCCGGGTCTCTGGCGCTGTAAGTCTACCGCTGCACCACCGCCCCAATATCCACAATTCTCAAAACTTTCAAAAGTTTGTTCCAAAAACTAAACCATGATTTCTTCAGTGAAAATAGCAAATAAATTATTGGCTTGGTGCAACAAAGTACAATGCTTCATTTCATTGTTCTTTATGATGTAAGATATTATAACGAGACTTCACATTTATTTATTCACAGTCCATTTGGAAGCACATCACTCTATTATGAATTTTCTGTTACATAAAACATGGAAGGTTTATGGGAACCTATGTCTAAGTCTCTACTGGTATTCCATTTTATTGAAGAATACAGATTTTAAAGCCTGTAATAATTCGGCCTCAATTCTGGAATTGGCTGTATTTGTTCCAAATGTTATCCTGACTCTTCAGAAGAAAGGTCCTGACCCAAAGCATTGCCTGTCCCTTTCCCTCCACCGATGCTGCCGGACCTGCTGAGTTCCTCCAGCAGTTTTTCTCCATTACTGGGGGCAAGGTCATGTTCTTCATCCCCTTGCGAGATCTTCACTGACTGAAATAAAACTGATTGAAGGAAAAGATTCCTTCCTGTTATCTGGCAACTGAACCATCTGAGCAATAACCAGGGAGCAGCCCTGAACTACTCCCAGCGACCTCAATGGAGACCCTATGACCATCTTTCATCGGACTTTACCGGACTTTATTTTGCACTGAAAGTTAATTGACAATAGACAATAGACAATAGGTGCAGGAGTAGGCCATTCGGCCCTTCGAGCCAGCACCGCCATTCAATGTGATCATGGCTGATCATCCCCAATCAGTACCCCGTTCCTGCCTTCTCCCCATATCCCCTGACTCCGCTATTTTTAAGAGCCCTATAACCATATAACTATATAACCATATAACCATTACAGCACGGAAACAGGCCATCTCGTCCCATCTACCTGCACTCAGACCATAACCCTCCATTCCTTTCCCGTCCATATACCCATCCAATCTATTTTTAAAGGATAAAATCGAACCAGCCTCCACCACTTCCACTGGAAGCTCATTCCACACAGCTACCACTCTCTGAGTAAAGAAGTTCCCCCTAATGTTACCCCTAAACTTCTGTCCCTTAATTCTCAAGTCATGTCCCCTTGTTTGAATCTTCCCTACTCTCAATGGAAAAAGCTTATCCACGTCAACTCTGTCTAACCCACTCATAATTTTAAAGACCTCTATCAAGTCCCCTCT
Organism: Malacoraja senta; assembly: GCA_038087875.1. Lineage (NCBI taxonomy): Eukaryota > Metazoa > Chordata > Chondrichthyes > Rajiformes > Rajidae > Malacoraja > Malacoraja senta. The sequence goes on from CM075988.1 coordinate 21,551,259, forward strand.
TAACCTTCTGCGCTCCAAAGAATAAAGACCTAACTTGTTCAACCTTTCTCTGTAACTTAGTTGCTGAAACCCAGGCAACATTCTAGTAAATCTCCTCTGTACTCTCTCTATTTTGTTGACATCCTTCCTATAATTAGGCGACCAAAATTGTACTCCATACTCCAGAATTGGCCTCTCTTGAAAGCATCCAGAGAACCTGCCTCCACCGCCCTCTGAGGCGGAGAGGGCGTTATTCCCTTTCCACTGTGGATGCCTCGATTGTAATCATGTATTGTCTTTCCGCTGACTGGTCAGCATGCAACAAAAGCCTTTCACTGTACCTCGGTAACTAGACTCAACCAAACTCAATTCAAGATTGCCTGGTGCAGAAAGAAATTGCAGTTGACGATGGTCATTCTCTCGGGGACTGTGTGCAACTGACCAAATACAATAATCTGCCCACGTATCAAGTCACCTCAGATCTTTCACTCCTGTTAAAGACAGTAACACCGAGAGCTGTGGAAAGTTATTAAAAACAATTTTATCTATTGTTCTATCTATTGCTTGCCAACCGAGACAGGTAACTACGCACGTAGCGAAGGTAATAATTCTAATCAACTGCAGGAAATCTAATAGAACCCAATGCTTCAAATCTGTATTGATTTCCTGCTAAGTATCTGAAGGGAAATCGATTTATAAATTATCACTTCAGAAATATAAAAGTCTAATCATTGCTACATACTGTATGAGGCAGGAGCCATGAACCCGTCTATCTCCATTTACTCACAAATAGATGTAACAAACTCAACTAAATGTGGCAATTCTGCACTTCTTTCCATAACACCAGTCTCAGGTAATGGTGTGTAAGGAGGAACTGCAGATGCTGGTTTAAACCGAAGGTAGACACAAAATGCTGGAGTAACTCAGCGGGACAGGCAGCATCTCTGGAGAGAAGGAATGGGTGACGTTTCGGGTCGAGACCCTTCTTCCGACTGGTTAGGGATAAGGGAAACGTCACCGTCTGTATCTCTCGTTTCCCTTATCCTTAAACCCCCCCCGCCCCCCCACGCGGGGTCCTCCTTTGTTCCCTCCCACGGCAGCTTCACTCCACGAGGTCTGTCCTCGTCCATCGGTCGACGGCCCCATCGACCCCCGCGCCGACCTCTCCACCAACGCTCTCTGGTCCTCTCCGGACGCCTCAGTCCCCATCCGCGGGCTCCGTCGACACGCGGCGCCCGGGCTCCCACCCGCGGGGGCTCCGGCCCCACCGGCCCCTCGGCTCACCGGGAGGCTGGACACCGCTGTGCCACTGTGCCGCTCCCATGTCTTTGTGTCCGAGGCACATAAAATCAGAATGTGAATTTTCCGCAGGATGTCGGCCATAAACAATTACAAGGCCCTCAGAATGCTTCGCCCATCATGTTCATTCATTCAACCCGGCTTGGGTCATCTAATGCTTCCAGCCCAGTGTAAATGCGATGTACAGTAATTCCCTGCAATTATCCTGCTTCAAAATGAGCATAAAATGAAGATCAGATCCTCTGGGTCCAATTGCATTTTGAAATTAAATGTTTCCAGGATTTTGAGCAAATTGGCCTGACATGATGGCCAATCGTGACATTTTTCAGAAGTAGTTGGTGGGGCTGAGGATGTTTAGTGTGAACTGAAAACTCTGGTCTCAGCAAGGACGTAGAGTGTATCGGTGAGATAGGATTGTGTACAAGGTAAATATGGCAGACATAAAAAGCGGGAGTAACTCAGCGGGTCAGGCAGCATCTGTGGAGAAAAGGAATAGGCGACGTTTCGGGTCGAGACCCTTCTTCAGACCTAACCCTGCCATGTTTTGTCCTGCCCCTCCTCTCCTCCAGCTTTCTTCCCCCCCCCTCCCCCCTCCCCGGCAATCAGTCTGAAGAAGAGTCCCGACTCAAAACGTCACCCATCCATGTTCTCCAAAGATGCTGCCTGACCCGCTGTTACTCCAGCACTTTGCGCATGTTTTAAAATCTAAAACTGCCTTGTAGGAGATAAAACAATGCAGGGCAGAAATGGGCCCTTCAGCCCACAATGTCTGTGCCATACGTAGTGCCATGTTAAACTAATCTCTCCCTCCATGTCATCCATATCCCCCCATTCCCTACATATCCATGTGCATATCCTAAAGCCTATTAAATGCCACTATCATATCCACTTCAACCACCGTCGGCACCTACCATCCTCTGGGTAAAAACTCACACAATCCCCCCACTGACCTTAAACTAATTGACACCAAATCCCCCAGTTGCAAAGTGGTACCAAGTAAACTCCAAACCAGCTTTTAAATACAATTCTGATGAGGAATCCTGAACCACTTAATATCCAATAAAAGAGAAATTCCTGAGAGGGAATATCAGGTCAGACTCGAGGTTCACAATAAAATCAAGGATTGCAGCAAAAATATTTTTAATCAACAAGATCTTAGCAGGAACAAAGAGGGGGGTTTATCTCAAATCGCTAAAAGCAACAAAGAGAAATTGTACTCCCTGCTTAACAACCTCAAGGAATGAATTCAATAATTTTGAGTTAATACTCAGTGGTTAAAAAGATAAAACATAAACCTGAAAGCTACCCTCAGAGCAACTGCTGGACAAATGGGGCACTCACTCAAGGGTGGCACGGTGGCGCAGCGGTAGAGTTGCTGCCTTACAGCGCTTGCAGCACCAGAGACCCAGGTTCGATCCCGACTACGGGTGCTGTCTCTACGGAATTGTTACTTTCTCCCTGTGACCACGTGGGCTTTCTCCGAGATCTTCGGTTACCTCCGACACTCCAAAGACGTAATTGGCTTGGTGTACGTGTAAATTGTCCCTGGCGTGTGTAGGGTCACATTAATGTGCAGGGATTGCTGGTCGGTGCGGTCTCGGTGGGCCGGAGGGCCTGTTTCCGTGCTGTATCTTTAAACGAAACTAAACTAAACCATTTGTGCCTTCTGAATGTCAAATCATCAACTTGTCAACGTTGCTTTTTGTTTTGAATTAGAGAGATGCACTTTGCATTAACGCAAGACACTTGGAAATTAAATGGGAAATATCAAATGTGACCCGTGCAAAGAGATTTCTATCAGCAATGCCTGAATGGTAATAACGCTGGAAAGAGCTCAGAAATTCTCGGATAAGAATTTAAAAAGAATCATAATAGATTAGTTAATTGGATTCGGTAAAATTGTAAATTGCCCCTGGTGTTAATGTGCTCGGATCGCTGGTCGGCGCGGACTCGGTGGGCCGAAGGGCCTGTTTCTGTTCCATACCTCTGAACTAAACTGGGTCCACAACTGAACTGCTGCGGGGATGTCCGGGGCTGGAGCGACTGATAACAAATCACTACCATATTCCTTTGCGCGAGATACAATAGACAATAGACAAAAGGTGCAGGAGTAGGCCATTTGGCCCTTCGTGGCAGCACCGCCATTCAATGTGATCACGGCTGATCATCCCCAATCAGTACCCCCCCGTTCCTGCCTTCTCCCCATATCCCCTGACTCCGCTATCTTTAAGAGCCCTATCTAGCTCTCTCTTGAAAGCATCCAGAGAACCTGCCTCCACCGCCCTCTGAGGCAGAGAATTCCAGACTCACCACTCTCTGTGAGAAAAAGTGTTTCCTCGTCTCCGTTCTAAATGGCTTACTCCTTATTCTTAAACTGTGGCCCCTGGTTCTGGACTCCCCCAACATCGGGAACATGTTTCCTGCCTCTAGCGTGTCCAAACCCTTAACAATCTTATATGTTTCAAGATCTTATACGCTAGTTTAGTTTAGTTTAGTTTAGTCTAGTTTAGTTCGAGATACATCGCGGAAAACAGGCCTTTCAGCCCACTGAGTCCGCACCGACCAGCGATCACCGAACATTAGCGCAGCCCTACACATACCTGTATTAGGGACAATTTACAATTTTATCACAGCCAATTAACCTGCAAACCTGTACGTCTATGGAGTGTAGGAGGAAACCGGAGAAATTATGTTAAAAATCTTTCTTAACTGACAGAAGTACAACCAAAAGTCATGGAGACATGTAGAATGGAAAACACACAGTCCACCCATTTAGTTTTAGTTTGGAGATACAGCGTGGAAACAGGCCCTTTGGTCCACCAAATCCACGCTCCATGCACACCAACATCATCCTACACACACTGGGGACAATTTACAATCTACACACATCAGATACCATTTTTTTTACATTTCGACCTACAAACCTGTCCGTCTTTGGAGTGTGGGATGAAACCGGAGCACCCGGATAAAACCCACGCAGGTCACGGGGAGAACGTACAAACTCCGTGCAGACAGCACTCGTAGCGAGGATGGAACCCGGGTCCCTGGCGCTGTAAGGCAGCAACTCTACCGCTGCGCCACCGTGCCGCATAGAGTGGAATATCTCCCTGAATTCCATTGATCTCAAGCGTTTCGACCTGGCAGTAAAAAAAACCCATCACATTTAAAAATCCAGCAAAAAGTTGCTCCTCAGACAACGTCAATAGCTATTTTACAGAGGATGATTTAATGAACAATGATGAGTTGAATAAATTGGCTTTCAGTGTGAGGATTTATACTGAAACCTATAAAATCATCCTGTTTATCCTTGACATTGCTTTGTCTAAGCTCCGATATCATTTAAACCGAGATGTAATAAATATTTATTGCAAACAAAAAATGGCGATCCATATAATAATAACATCCGACAGACAGAGACACATCCATCAAATACATTTATAATGATTGATAATCGTTGACAGGGATCCAGGGTCAATAAGGCTTTTATTGCCAACGTTTGCAGTTAAGATTGGGAGCATCAGGATCGATCCTGACTACGGGTGCTGTCTGTGTGGAGTATGTACGTCCTCCCCGTGACCACTTGGGTTTTCCCCGGGTACTCAGTATTCTTGCCACATTCCAAAGACCCGCAGGTTTTTAGGTTAATTGGCTTTTGTAATTTGCCCCCTCGTGTGTAGAATGTGAATGTGGGATAACAAGGAACTAGTGTGAGTGGGTGATCGATGGTCAACACGGTCTCAGTGGGCCGAAGGGCCTGTTTCCGCACTGTATCTCTAAAACTAAAACCATGTTTCACTATGTGAGTAGGAACTGCAGATGCTGGTTTACTCCGAAGATAGGCACAAAATGCTGAACAGGTCGGGCAGCATCTCTGGAGAGAAGGAATAGGTGACGTTTCCGGTCAAGACCCTTCATCAGACCATGTTTCACTGCAAAGGAATGTGTAATAGCCCTGTCCCACTGTACGAGTTCATTCAAGAGCTCTCCCGAGTTAAAAAAAAAATCAAACTCGTGGAAGCACGTAGAATGTGCGTAGCGGATACGTCGGAGCTCGGGGACGCCTCTTAGCGGCTCGTAACACTAACGGCAGGTACTCGGGAAACGCGGTAAGCTCGGGAAGATTCGTGAAGATTTTTCAACGGTGAAAAATGTCCACGAGAGCCCCGAGTACCGACGAGCGGCCATTACCGTAAATCTCCGAGTTCGAATCAGGGCAAACTCGGGAGAGCTCTTGGAATGAACTCGTACAGTGGGACAGGGCTTTACACTATGCAGGAATAACATCACAGATATTTTCCTGCAACAATAATGCAATATTATAGCAAGTCTGTGATTGTTTAATACATTCGTTTTTAATGAGAAATAAATGGATCCCTGATTCAAAGCTTAGTCTGAGATTTAAAATATAATACATTAATTCTAAAATAGAATACCTTGGAGATTTAATATTGGGAAAATTATATTTCCACATTAAATGCTCCTCTGTGCAAGTCATGTCCAGCGGATATAATTCCGATGCTTTGCAGTCTCTTCCTGGAGGATTTCTCCCTACAATCTCTGTTGTTCACTTGCTAATTATATCAGATGGGTTGGAATGTGGGAGAAAACCGGATCACCCGGAGAAAACCCACGCAGGTCACGGGGGGAACGTACAAAGCCCGTTCAGACAGCACCCGTAGTCAGGATCGAACCTGGGTCTCTGGCGCTGTAAGGCAGCAACTCTACCGCTGTGCTGCCTTTTTGCCTAGTGGGCAACCATTGGGAAGAAACATTTCCAACTCCCCACAGCCGTGCTGCACAAACACAGGCTGTTAATGCAGGTGATATTTATAAAGCAGATGACTTTGTCTCTCATGTAGCCATGCTGCCCATTCACCATTTTGCAGGGATCCTCCCCCCCCCCCCTGTCATTGAGACAGCTAGTGACCTACAAACCTGCACGTCTTTGGAGTGCGGGAGGAAACCAGAGCACCCGGAGAAAACCCACGTGGTCATACGCAGAACATACAAACTGTGTACAAACAGCACCTGCAGTCTGGATCTATAGGGAAAGGTTGAAGGGTTTCCAGTTCCCCCCCATATTCCAAAGACGTGCAAGTTTATAGGTTAATTGTCATCTGTAAATTGTCCCTGGTGTGTAAGTTGGGAAAGTGGGATAATATAGGACAAGTGTCGGGGGATCGCTGGTCGCCGTGGGCTCAATGGGCTGAAGGGGCTGTTTCCACGCTGTATCTCTAAACTTTAATCAGACGGAAATCTGTTGTAGGCTGGAGAGAGAGAGAGAGGGTGAGCGTGAGAGAGAGAGAGTAAGAGGATCAGGGACAGTGAGGTCTGAGGAGAATCAAACATGAACCAAGAATGTGAATCAGAAAAGATCCCTGGGGACTGCGGAATTATTTTTGCCCAAGGGAGTTCCAGTCCATTAGCAAATATTATCATTTGGAATTGAAAGAAGTGGTTGAGAAAGTTAGCTGATTAAGAGATGAATCCACATACAGTAGAATGGGCTGGCGATCTCGTTCTGACAGTGAATGTGGGGACAACTCGATCCATTGTGTGGGAAGGAACTGCAGATGCTGGTTTATACTGAAGAAAGATACAAAACCCAACGGTATGAATATTGACTCTCTAACTTCAAGTAACCCTTGCTTTCCCTCTCTCTCCATCCCTCCCCCACCCTATTTCTCCGACTAGTTTCAATGTCCTCCTGATTCATTTTACTGTTTGTGTCCCTCCTTCCCTTCAGCCAACAATGAGCCATTGTCCATTTCACACCTTACATACTCTTTGTACCCTTCTGCATCTCTAGTTTCCCTCGCCCCTGACTCAGTCTGAAGAAGGGTCTCGACCCGAAACAGCACCCATTCCTTCTCAACCAACCTACAATCCTGTAGGTAGACAAAAGTGCTGGAGAAACTCAGCGGGTGCAGCAGCATCTATGGAGCGAAGGAAATAGGCAACGTTTCGGGCGAAACCCTTCTTCAGACCTACAATCCTGTACGTCTTTGGACTGTGGGAGGAAACCGGAGCTCCCGGAGAAAACCCACGTAGGTCACGGGGATAATGTACAAACTCCGTACAGACAGCACCCGTAGTTAGGACCGAACCCGGGTGTCTGGCGCTCTAAGGCAGTAACTCTACCGCTGCGCCACCGTGCCACCCACGTTCTATTGACTGGTTTTCTGGGGAAAAGATCAAGCGTCTCTCATTCTGGTATCTCTTTGTTTTGTACTGGACTTGTTTTTCTGTAAGACACAGGAATTAAAAGGATTGACAATCTCCCTTTGGAGCCACATTTATTATACAATAAAGTTATGAAGATATTACCATTTCTATCTACATTTTTAATAAGTATAGATGTTCAATAAGGAAACAAAATGGGTTAGAGCAAAATACAATTTTACCTCTGTGGGAATTGTTCACTGATATACAAAATAAACAAATTTTCACTGCAAAGAAATTGAGATGTTCATTTATATTTGATGATAACCGCCTCAAGGGAGTTACATCTGCATGGTTCTTTCCAACTAATAGGTTCAGACACCACTGGTAGTGAAGTAAACTGAGACGGGAGAGACTTGCCTGTAGGTATGGAAGTTTGATGTTTCAAGGGAAATAATTGCCAGTGGATGTTATTCATAAACTTTGAAAACCTGAAGAAGTTAAATTTGAGATAAACCAAAAAATCACTCAATCATAAGCATTCCCTCTTCCTATAAATTGTGACATCCAATTTTACTTTGATGAATGTTTTTCTTGAAACATCTGGGTTTAAATGTTATGGTTTTATGGATTATCTAAGAGTCTTAATGTTTAAGAAAGAACTGCGGATGCTGTAAAAATCGAAGGTAGACAAAAATGTTGGAGAAACTCAGCGGGTGAGGCAGCATCTATAGAGCGAAGGAATTGGTGACGTTTCAAATAGAAACGTTGTCTATTCCTTCGCTCCGTAGATGCTGCCTCACCCGCTGAGTTTCTCCAGCATTTTTGTCTATCTAAGAGTCTTAGTTTAGTTTAGTTCCCTCATCTCCTTTCTAAAGGACATCAGTCTTTAAAGTTTGAAAATATGAAATTGAACATCGTCTTGAGCCAGGATCGGATTTTTCCAAGACTTGGAAGTAGCAAAAGGCGTTGGAACATAACATCTGTGTGTGTGTGTGTGTGTGTGTGCGGTTTCAAAGGAGGATCTATTGTACTCATGCAGCATAGGTTCACCAGGTTAATTCCCGGGATGGAGGGACTGACACATGATGAAAGAATGGGTCGACTGGGCTTGTATTCACTGGAATTTAGAAGGATGAGAGGCCATCTTATAGAAACATATAAAATTCTTAAAGGATTGGTCAAGCTAGATGCAGGAAACATGTTCCTGATGTTGGAGGAGTCCAGAACCAGGGGTCACAGTTTAAGAATAATGGGTAGGTCATTTAGGACTGAGATGAGGAAAATCCTCTTCACCCAGAGAGTTGTGAACCTGTGGAATTCTCTGCCACAGAAGGCAGTGGAGGCCAAATCACTGGATGTTTTCAAGAGAGAGTTAAGTTTAGCTCTTGGGGCTAAAGGAATCAAGTGATATGGGGAAAAAGCAGGAACGGGGTACTGCTTTTGGATGATCAGCCATGATCATATTGAATGGTGGTGCTGGCTCGAGGGGCCGAGTGGCCTACTCCTGCATCTATTTCTTTATGTTTCTATGTTTCATGTATTGTTCAATGTGTAATAAAAAGGAACTGCAGATGCTGGTTCTTAACAAAGATAGAGGAAAAGTGCTGGACTAACTCAACAGGTAAAGGGCAGCATTTCTGGAGGAAATGGATAGGTGACGTTTTGGGTCAGGATCATTCCTCAGATGGATTGTAGGGGGGGTGGGGGGGTGGGGGCGAACTGGAAGCAAGGAAAGACCAGGACAAATCAGGGCCCGCAACAGATGACCTCAGGCAAGGTGGCTCCCTGATAAGCCTTTCTGCTAGTTCCCCAGCAATTGTTGGCTGGGGAACTAGCAGAAATACTATACATGATTACAATCAAGTCATCCACAGTGTACAGATACAGGATAAGGTAATTAGGGGACAGGTTTCTTGATTAGTACGTGGATCAGGGGTTACGGGGAGAAGGCAGGAGAATGGGGTAGATGGTAGGTCAGGGCTGCTCTTTAGTTTTGATAGGATGGTTGACCTGTCTAATTACACCAACTATGCAAGTCTCTCATATAGCAATTCAGCATCATTGGTCTGTGTCTAACTAATCCCATCCGCAACCCTGCAAACCTGTACGTCTTCGGAGTGCGGGAGGAAACCAGAGCACCCGGAGAAAACCCACGCAGGCCACGGGGAGAACGTACAAACTCCGTACAGAAAAGCACCCGTAGTCAGGATTGAAACCGGGGTCTCTGGCGCTGTGAGGCAGCAACTCTACCGCTACGCCGCCATGCCGCCATGTCCTGCAAAAAGTATTAAACCAATTTCCCTTAAAAAGAACTAGTTTCCATTCAATGCTCCAATAAGCTCACTCAGTACAAAAAAATCATTAACAAATATATTAAATGGGTAAAATGCCAATTTCATTTTTTAAATGATAGTTGCATTAAATTCAAGTGTTCGTTCGAAGGGAGAGAGTGATGCAGCTAAAATGACAAGATTTGATTCATAGCTGTAAACAATTTAAATTCAAATGTAATGTTATAGTCTAATTAGCAGAATGTTGTTCTTCAAAATACATAATCATAAAGCTGGATAAAATTTTAACTTTGCTGAATATGGATCATTTATTTTATGCATAGAATATAGACTGTCTTGGAATCACAGGCTGGTCATAAGACAGATTGATGCATTCGACAAATAACAGTAGAATTATTGCCATAAATCACACAATAAATCGCAAACAGAAACCCTTGGCTGACTGCAGCAGTGAAATTGAATGTTTAATATTCTGCAATTCGAGAGGAAAGAAAGTTTTAACCACAGTGAGAAAAAATTGACCATGGTTTGCAGGTGAGTCGCTAGATGAAGGGCCTTGCTCCCTTTCACCATCAAGAACACATACTCCTCTTACTCAGCGGCACAGTGGCGCAGTGGTAGAGTTGCTGCCTTAGAAACATAGAAACATAGAAACATAGAAAATAGGTACAGGAGTAGGCCATTCGGCCCTTCGAGCCTGCACCGCCATTCAATATGATCATGGCTGATCATCCAACTCAGTATCCTGTACCTGCCTTCTCTCCATACCCCCTGATCCCTTTAGCCACAAGGGCCACATCTAACTCCCTCTTAAATATAGCCAATGAACTGGCCTCAACTACCTTCTGTGGCAGAGAATTCCACACATTCACCACTCTCTGTGTAAAAAATGATTTTCTCATCTCGGTCCTAAAAGACTTCCCCTTTATCCTTAAACTGTGACCCCTTGTTCTGGACTTCCCCAAAATCAGGAATAATCTTCCTGCATCTAGCCTGTCCAACCCTATAAGAATTTTGTAAGTTTCTATAAGATCCCCCCTCAATCTTCTAAATTCTAGCGAGTACAAGCCGAGTCTATCCAGTCTTTCTTCATATGAAAGTCCTGCCATCCCAGGAATCAGTCTGGTGAACCTTCTCTGTACTCCCTCTATGGCCAGAGACTCAGGTGCGATCCCGACTATGGGTGCTGTCTGTACGGAGTTTGTACGTTCTCCCCATAACCCGCGTGAGTTTTCTCCGGGATCTTCGGTTTCCTCCCACACTCCAAAGACGTACAGGTTTGTAGGTTAATTGGCTTGGTGTATGGGTAAATGTAAATTATCCCTAGTACGTATAGGGTAATGGTGGTGTACTGGGATCGCTGGTCGGCGTGGACTCGCTGAGCCAGGGGGCCTGTTTCTGCTCTGTATCTATAGACTAGACCTGACTGCGGCCCTCTGCCAGATATCTTGGGTCAACTCAGATAAGTTATCAAATGGCAGCAACAGTTGCGATCAAAAGCGAGTGTGTTTTAGATTGCAATGAGTTCTGTAAGTCACGTGCCGGGAGTATCCTGGTGAGCAGGGGCCAAGCCCTACAGTAGGCCCGTCGATAGCATAGGAGGACCATCAAGAGCGTAGGAGGACCATCAAGAACGTAGGAGGACCATCAAGAACGTAGGAGGACCATCAAAAGTGTAGGAGGACCATCACGAGCATAGGAGGACCATCAAGAACATAGGAGGACCATCAAGAGCATAGGAGGACCATCAAGAACATAGGAGGACTATCAAGAGCATAGGGAGACCATCAAGCGAGTAGGAGGACCTTCAAGAATGTAGGAGGACCATTAAGAATGTAGGAGGACCATCAAGAGCGTAGGAGGACCATCATGAATGTAGGAGGACCATCAAGAGCATAGGGGGACCATCAAGCACGTAGGAGGACCATCAAGAATGTAGGAGGACCACTAAGAATGTAGGAGGACCATCAAGAGCAAAGGAGGACCATCAAGAGCGTAGGAGGACCATCAATAGCGTGGGAGGACCATCAAGAGTGTAGGAGGACCATCAAGAGCGTAGGAGGACCATCAAGAATGTAGGAGGACCATCAAGAGCGTAGGAGGACCATCAAGAACGTAGAAGAACCATCAAGAGCATAGGTGGACCATCAAGAGCGTAGGTGGACCATCAAGAGTGTAGGTGGACCATCAAGAGCGTAGGTGGACCATCAAGAGCGTAGGTGGACCATCAAGAGCATAGGACACCCTGGGGGATCTGGATAAAGTTTGGTTAAAGTTCCCGATCGCTACAGGAGCAGGAGTGGCAGCAACAGAGGGTTAATCCCCAGTGAATCTCTCCAGTAGCCAGAGTGCAAGCATCCATTCAGTCATCATCATTGAAAACATTAGCGACGCTGTGGTGCTGGTTTCCGACGGGAACGGTGATGGACGCACCACACATCTCTGTCCTCCAGTTCCTGCGGACTTCCGCCGCTGGAAGTATAGGATTTTGGTGTGTGTGCTTCACCATCATTCCTTACAATGCTATGTACGACAGTGATCACAACTTCTACTGAAGTGTGGATGGCCGTTGGCTCACTTGGAGCTCATCCGCCCTTTGACAGGTCTTGCTTCTGGTCCTGCTGGGGGTCCACAGCCCCCTCCTCACCTGGCGAGCCAGGTGGGGGAGATGGTTTAGTCGCCGACTATCCGACCATGGGAGCAGGTAGCACGGGATTACATGGTGCCCGTGGCGGGGGGAACTCCCCCCGACCTGACCTGTTGCAAGCAACAGAGGGTTGATCCCCAGTGAATTTCTCCAGGAGAGGCTGTTATAAATGCCCGCTGAAACAGCTGCCATAAACCATTAATTGTAATGAGTATTACTTTAATTCTACAAGATATAAATTAAAAATTAATGCATTAATTTAGTGAGACAAAATCTGTTTAATGAATATTAAATTATAGGGAGTAATGAAATGAAAGAGCCTATCATTTTTTTGTCGTAAAAAGATTTATCTGAAGGTGTGCAATCAATTTGTTATACTAAACTTTTACCTGGTAGAATTACCTTATTCTTTTCATTAAATTCAAAACTCTGCGAGGAATAAATATATCATCTATAATCGCTGAGTCGCTCTCTCTCCTCTCCCACCCATGTAGTCCTGTGACAAAGGGGATGTACTAGTTGTGTGTCACTGCTCACTGAGCCTGCTGATGAAGTTTGTTCATTAGTTTGGCTCCTGGTGAATGCGGGCAACACATACTCCACCTCAACTTGTTGCAAATGCTGCTCCTTCTACTAAACCAGGAACAATCCACAGAATCACACAGTGTGGAAACAGGCCCTTTGGCCAAACCTGCCCACACCGGCCAACAGGTCCCATCTACACTGGTCCCACCTGTCTGTGTTTGGCCCATATCCCTCCAAACCATGTCCAAAGGACAAAGGACAAAGGACAAAGGACATTTATTGTCACGTACACCAAATGGTGTAGTGAAATTTGTCTTGACAAACTAGACACAACATTAAAGAAAGAAATGTAACATAAAACATAAAAACATCCCCCACAATGGTTCCCACTGTGGGGGAAGGCACAAAGTCCATTCCCCATCCCATGTCCACCCATAGTCGGGCCTATTGAGGCCTCCACAGTCACCTTCACGGAGGCCCGATGTTCCAGGCCGTTCTCGCCGGGTGATGGTGCTCCGGCGTCGGGAGAATCCTCTCAGCGGCTTGGGACACCTGGAACGGCCGCTTCCTTACCGGAGACCGCGGCTTCCGAAGCCAACAGGCCGCGCTGAGTGGAGCTCCAACACTGGCGATCTCCGCGAGAGATCCCAGGCTCCCGATGTAAAGTACAGCACTGCCGCCCGCGGCTGGCCGCTCCACAGACCCGCAGCTCCGCGATGTTTCACCGGCGGTCCCAGCATACCGGAGTTCCAGCGCGGCGACCCGGGCAAGGCATCGCCCCGCTCCGCTCCGCGATAGCGCTCCAGCGCTGTGCCGCCGCCGAAGCCGAGGTCCTGGGCGGTCCCCTCAGGAAACGCCGCTCCAGGCCCGCTGGTAGGCCGCGAGGACGGGTCGAAGGTGCAGCCCGGAGAAAAGCTGCCTCTCCGCCCAGGTAGGGACCCTAGAAAGTAGTTTCCCCCTCCCCCTCCCCCCCCCACCCACCACATAAAAAAGAATAGAACTCCTAAAAAACAAAACAACTAACTAACTAAAAATAAGAAAAAAGATGAAACGGACAGCTGCAGGCTGGGCAGCCATACCACACAGGACGGCGCCCCCAGGGAAGGGGGAACAAAAAGGTTGACCTGTCTAAGGTTGATAAAAAGCTGGAGAAACTCAGCGGGTGAGGCAGCATCTATGGAGCGAAGGAATGGGTGACGTTTCGGGTCGAGATGACCCGAAACATCACCCATTCCTTCGCTCCAAAGATGCTGCCTCACCCGCTGAGTTTCTCCAGCTTTTTGTCTACCTTCGATTTTTCCAGCATCTGCAGTTCTTTCTTAAACATGTACCCGTCTAATTGTTTCTTAAATGTTGGGATAGTCCCTGCCTCAACTACCTCCTCTGGCAGCTCGTTCCATGCACCCACCACCCTTTGTGTGAAAAAGGTACCACTCAGATTCCGATTAAATCTTTTCCCCTTCGCCTTAAACCTATGTCCTCTCTCTTGACTTTACATTTTGTCTTTGTGTTTGGCCTGATTGTAGCGGTAGAGTTGCTGCCTCACAACGCCAGAGATCCGGGTTCGATCCTGACTACAGGTGCTGTCTGTACGGAGTTTGTACGTTCCCCCCACGACCTAGCTTCTTTCAGCTTCGGACGATAGCTAAAATAAAACAATTCCTCCAGTTTGATGACCTCGAAAAGATCATCCACACATTCATCTCCTCCCGCCTAGATTACTGCAACTCCTTTTACACTGGCATCAGCCAATCTTCCCTGTCCCGCCTGCAACTGGTCCAAAACTCCGCAGCGAGACTCCTGACGGGCACCCGAAAAAGGGACCACATCACCCCGATCCTGGCCTCTCTCCACTGGCTCCCTGTGCGGTTCCGTATAAACTTCAAGATCCTCCTCCATGTCTACAAAGCCCTCAATGGGCGTGCACCCACCTACATTAAAAGTCTTCTCACCCACCACACCACCTCCAGGTCCCTCAGATCGGCCGACTTGGGGTTGCTGAATATCCCACGGTCTAGGCATAAGCTCAGGGGCGACCGCGCCTTTGCGGTTGCAGCTCCTAGACTGTGGAACAGCATCCCTCTTCCCATCAGAACTGCCCCCTCCATCGACTCGTTTAAGTCAAGACTAAAGACTTAACTATACTCCCAAGCCTTTCCTGACATCCTCTGAGTGAGGGCTACATGTATATATGTACGTAGTTTGTTTTGTTTGTGCTATTCTTATAACAAATGTAAAGCACTTTGGCCAACGAGAGTTGTTTTTTAAATGTGCTATATAAATAAATGTGACTTGACTTGACCTGTGTGGGTTTACTCCGGGTGCTCGGATTTCTTCCCACTTTCCAAAAATGTACAGGTTTGTAGGCTGATTGGCTTCGGTAAAATTGTAAATTGTCCCTAGTGTGTGTAAGGTAGTGTTAGCGTACGGTGGTCGCTGGGCAGCATGGACTTGGTGGGCCGAAGGGCCTGTTTCCGTGCTGTATCTCTAAACTTAAGTAAACTATAGTATCGTCTGATTTCATTGGATAGCATGCAAACAAAAGCACTTCACTTGAAGAGAATTCTTCATAGACGCAGCCCAGACCATCACACAAGCCAACCTCCCTTATACCTCATGCTGCCTCGGCAAGGCCAGCAGCATAATCAAGGACGAGTCACACCTTGACCACTCCCTCTTCTCCCCTCTCCCATCAGGCAGTGTGAAAACACAAACCACCAGATTCTGGGACAGTTTCTTCCCGGCTGTTATCAGGCAACTGAACAATCCTACCACAACCAGAGAGCAGTGATGAACTACTATCTACCTACCTCGGTACACATGACAATAAACTCAACTAAGTTAAACACTGTACCTCGCTACGCGTGACAATAATAAAATTAAACCTAAACCCTCTGGCCGATAATCTGTTCAGGCTTCGGAAGCAACTAACAGCTTCTTCATCGGAACGCTTGGTTCAGAAGCAAATTACCACCTTGTGTTTGTTTTAGAATCTATTTCTTTCAGAAGAAAGTTCTTTCTGACGGAGGAACTTGCTTCACTGATGAATGAACTTTCTAACCAGCATTGACTGTGAGGTAACTCATTCAGAACAACAAATGAAGCTTGCACGGCAGTAATCTGATGCAAATATGTTAAGGTTCTTCTATAGGGAGGGAGAGTGGATCAGAGGATTAATTACTAACATCTGCTGGCGGGTTTTTGGACCGGCCCTCCCTGGTGCTCTGCATAAAAAATATCTCGTCTGTCTGAGAACTGTGCAAAGACAACACAACATTGAAAACTAACTGCTGTCAGAAATAAGCACTTGCTCCAGCAAAGGAGAAGTATTCTGTGTAGAGAGAATGGCAACTCACATTTCACTCTACCTTAATGGGTTAAGTGACTACAAATGCGAATTTGAACTTAACCTTGAGTGTTTAGTTTAATTTAGTTTAGAGATACAGTGGTGAAACAGGCCCTTCGGCCCACCGAGTCTGCACTGACCAGCAATCCTCGTACGCTAATAGCCCTGTCCCACGGTACGAGTTCATTCCAAGAGCTCTCCCGATTTAACAAAAAATCAAACTCATGGTAAGCACGGAGAATGAACGTAGCGGGTACGTCGGAGCTCGGGGACGTCCCTTAGCGGCTCGTAACGCTAACGGCAGGTACTCGGGAAGACTCGCTAACGGCAGGTAAGCACGGGAAGACTCGTGAAAATTTTTCAACATGTTGAAAAATGTCCACGAGAGCCCCGAGTACCGACGAGTGGCCATTACCGTAAATCTCCGAGTTCGAATCAGGGCAAACTCGGGAGAGCTCTTGGAATGAACTCGTACCGTGGGACAGGGCTTTAACACTACCCTACACACCTATAGGGCCAATTTACATTTATACCAAACCAATTAATCTACAAACCTGTACGTCTTTAGAGTGTGGGAAGAAACTGAAGATCTTGGAGAAAACCCCACGCAGGTCACAGGGAGAACGTGCAAACTCCGTACAGACAGCACCCGTAGTCGTCATTGAACACGGGTTCCTGGCGCTGTGAGTCAGCAACTCTACTGCTGCGCCACTGTGCCGCCCCTTGGTAGGTGGTACTGTAGGTGCCTGGAACCTGGTGCCAGGGGAGATGGTTGAAGCAGATGCGATTGTAATGTTTAAGAGATATTTCAATGGACGTGAACAGCCTTGGAATAAAGTAATACTGACCAGGAGCGGGCAGGTGGGATTAGTTTAGATTGGCATCAAGGTTGGTCTGAAGGGTCTGTTCATGTGCTTTGCTTCTACGCTCTAAAGCAGTGACCATGCAATGACCTGCAGGCTTCTCTCCAAGCTCGACATTGCCCTGGCTTGAAAAATATTGTTGTTCTCACTCCCTCGGTAACAACACAGTGGCAGCATCTTCCCCACAAAGACTGCAGTAGTACAATGTTTTAGATGGATACCAGGCTTCAGTCTGAAGAAAGGTCCCTGTCCTGAAATAATCATGTATCAATTTCCCTCCCCCGAAGTTGCCTGGCCCACTCAGTTCCTCCAGCATGTTGGGCTTTGATCAAGATTCCAGCACCTGCAGTTTCTTGTGTTCCCTCGAGTCACAGCGCCGGGGTCCCAGGTTCAATCCTGACTACGGCCCGACAAACTAAACTAAATAAAATATATTCCGACAATCATCAGGTTCTTAAACTGACTTCCACAACTCTTACTCCTCATGAGCAATGGAACACTATGGATCATGTCTTACCAGACCAGTGGACTGGTTTTCTAAGGTAGACAAAAGTGCTGGAGAAACTCAGCGGATGCAGCACCATCTATGGAGCGAAGGAAATTGGCAACGTTTCGGGCCGAAACCCTTCTTCAGACTGGTTTTCTAGTTGTGTTTTGCACTAGGTCTTGTTTTTGCACAGTCTTTGTCTATTCGCTGAGATTTGAATCTGTCTGCAATACTGCTACAAGCAAGCTTTTCATTTATACCTCTGCATCACCGTACTGATGAGGCACAGGTGACATGATTTGACCAAACAAATACCGATCAAATATTGAGAAGGATCTTGTCCCAAAAAGTCGCCTATTCCATTTCTTCAGAGATGCTGCCTGTCCTGCTGAGTTATTTTAGAAACATAGAAACATAGAAAATAGGTGCAGGAGTAGGCCATTCGGCCCTTCGAGCCTGCACCGCCATTTGATATGATCATGGCTGATCATCGAACTCAGTATCCCATCCCTGCCTTCTCTCCATACCCCCTGATCCCTTTAGCCACAAGGGCCACATCTAACTCCCTCTTAAATATAGCCAATGAACTGGCCTCAACTACCTTCTGTGGCTGAGAATTCCACAGATTCACCACTCTCTGTGTAAAAAATGATTTCCTCATCTCGGTCCTAAAATTCTTCCCTCTTATCCTTAAACTGTGACCCCTAGTTCTGGACTTCCCCAACATCGGGAATAATCTTCCTGCATCTAGCCTGTCCAACCCCTTAAGAATTTTGTAAGTTTCTATAAGATCCCCCCTCAGTCTTCTGAATTCCAACGTGTACAAGCCGAGTCTATCCAGTCTTTCCTCATATGAAAGTCCTGCCATCCCAGGAATCAGTCTGGTGAACCTTCTCTGTACTCCCTCTATGGCAAGAATGTCTTTCCTCAGATTAGGAGACCAAAACTGTACGCAATACTCCAGGTGTGGTCTCACCAAGACCCTGTACAACTGCAGTAGAACCTCCCTGCTCTTATACTCAAATCCATTTGCATTTATCCACATTATACTGCATCTGCCATGCCTTTGCCCACTCACCCAACCTATCCAAGTCACCTTGCAGCCTCCTAGCATCCTCCTCACAGCTAACACTGCCCCCCAGCTTCGTGTCATCCGCAAACTTGGAGATGTTGCATTCAATTCCCTCATCCAGATCATTAATATATATTGTAAATTGCTGGGGTCCCAGCACTGAGCCTTGCGGTACCCCACTAGTCACTGCCTGCCATTCTGAAAAGGACCCGTTTACTCCTACTCTTTGCTTCCTGTCTGCTGTACACCAATAGCCAGTTCTCTATCCACATCAATACTGAACCCCCAATATCGTGTGCTTTAAGTTTGCATACTAATGTCTTATGTGGGACCTTGTCGAAAGCCTTCTGAAAGTCCAGATATAACACATCCACTGGTTCTCCCCTATCCACTCTACTAATTACATCCTCGAAAAATTGTATAAGATTTGTCAGACATGATTTACCTTTCATAAATCCATGCTGACTTTGTCCAATGAACTCACCGCTTAATAAACTTAAGCCTTAAGCTTAGGAAAGGAACTGCAGATGCTGGTTTACACCGAAGATGGACACAAAATGTTGGAGTAACGCAACAGGTCAGGCAGCATCTCTGGAGAGAAGGAACTATCTTTGGTGTAAACTTCCTTCCTACAACCCAAAACATCACCTGTTCCTTTTCTCCACAGACACTGTCTGACCCACTGAGTTACTCCAGTGTTTTGTGTCCATGTGATCAGCTGCAGTAATATGTGGCACCTCCAGCCTTCCTGTCCCTGCAGTGTTTGTTTCATAGCAACCATTGGCATCACCTTTGTATTTCTTTGAGGAGATTTTCAATATTCCTACAAGCTGATCAGCAGTATCACACTCTCACATCTGTTGCATGTGACACAACTGATCAAATTTGTTCCTTTTCATTAAAAAAAAAATTATTATTGAAATACAGTGCACCTTGTTGAGCAGTTCCATTTTCCAGATCAAAACCACGTTCCCTAGGGCAGCATTTAACAACTATTAACAAAAGCACTTTTCACCTCAGCTAAATAAGCCGGCGTGTCAAATAAAAGTCTGCACTGCATTTTCTCTATTTATACAACATTTCAATCAACCATCTCCTGATAAAATGGCCTTACGAATATGGTAATCTGGGCATTTCTTTGCTTGTTTGCTTATGGTACAGACATGAATGATGCTTTGTTTTGTTGCCAAGATGCATCTAAGAATGTTTCCCTTGCATCGTGAATGACATGGCAACATTCCACACAGAACGCTCCTGCTTATTTCCCATTGATTTTCATCCATTTGTAATATTTGATAAATGTTTATACTGCATTGACTGTACTGATATATATTTGTTTGCGGGATTGGATTCAGCTCGTGGAAGCTTGTAACTGAAAGGGGGGTAACGGTTAATGTTTCCACAAAGGCAAATATTTCCTGGTCCTCTCTCACCATCTGCAAGATAGCTCGGACATTACAAAACCCTGGAAGTGGCTTGGTGTGGAACCGGACTTCTTTCTGAGAATACCACGCATCTACATCTTGCTCATAAGCCCTGCCTATTGGTGTACAGCACTTAAAACTGCAATCTGTTTTGAGGTAGAGACTTGATTTCTGTTGAGGAAGGCTCGCTGGCGCAGCGGTAGAGTTGCTGCCTGACAGCGCCCGACGACCCGGGCTCGATCCGGACTACGGGGGTGCTGTCTGTGCGGAGTTTGTACGTTCTCCCCGTGACCTGCGTGGGTTTTCACCGAGATCTTCGGTTTCCTCCCACACTCCAAACACGTACAGGTTTTGTAGGTTAATTGGCTTGGTGTAAGTGTGAATTGTCAAGTCAAGTCAAGTCAAGTCAAGTGAGTTTATTGTCATGTGTCCCTGGTAGGACAATGAAATTCTTGCTTTGCTTGAGCACAACAGAACATAGTAGGCATTTACTACAAGGCATTCTATAAATATATACACAATGGTCAATATACTGATAAAGTGCAAATAACAGTATTGGCTAGTAAAGTTCAGTGTTTTGTCCGAGCCAGGTCTAATAGCCTGATGGCTGTGGGGAAGTAGCTGTTCCTGAACCTGGTCGTTGCAGTCTTCAGGCTCCTGTACCTTCTACCTGAAGGTAGTAGGGAGATGAGTGTGTGGCCAGGATGGTGTGGGTCCTTGATGATGCTGCCAGCCTTTTTGAGGCAGCGACTGTGTAGATCCCCTCGATGTCCCTAGTGTGTGTAGGATAGTGTTAATGTGCGGGGATCGCTGGTCGACACGGACCCGGTGGGCCGAAGGACTGTTCTCGCGCTGTATCTCCAAACTAAATACAAGTCACTAGTATTTAATGGTCATATATACTGAAAACAGAACAATGAAACACTTACTTGCAGCAGCAAAACAGAACCCATAGATACTGTAACATAATAACCCAAAAATATTGAATACATTTAAGCCCACCGTAAACTCCACACAGACAGCATGTGAGGTCAGGATTGAGGCAGTGGTCCTGAGGGGGCGCTAGAGAGTGGGTTGAGAATGGTCCTGACCTCCCAGCTACCTCCCATCGCTGGAGACCCTCGGACTATAGTTAATTGGGCTTTACCTGAATAGATCTTTACTGGACATCAACTTGCACTAAACATTATTCCCTTTATCCTGTACGTATTCAAGAGAGAGTTAAAGGCCTGTCTCACGAGTCTGCGGTCATTTGCGGCGAAACGGGAAGAATCTGCCGCCATAGACCGCGCACGTGAGAACGCACAATTCCGGGGCCGTGCGGCGTTGTTCCCAACACCGCACGGTGCTAAAATAAAACCTACACTGTTGAAAACTATATTCTTACCGCACAACCTCCACCAGTGATGCACGAGTGCGGCACGGCCGCCCGCAAGGGGCCGCCGCCAGTGTGGCTCGAGCACCGTGCGTCAAACTTCCACTGCCACTGCCTCCGCCAGTGAGGCACGTGTGCGGCACGGCCGCAGGCACAGCCACCGCTACAGCGCCGCGATCAGGACAGCCGCCGCCACAGCCGCCGCTAGTGAGTCACGTGCGGCGGGCCGACGTCATCGCAGTCGGCCCGCCCTTTTTTTTACTTACCGCAAGCACGTGGGACCAGCCGTATTTGAATCACTCGGCCCCCGCGCAGCATCCGTGCGGCGCTCCCGTGGATAGGCTCGGCGCTCTCGCCGTTGCCGTGCGGTCCACTCTACAGGCGAAGCCGCGCTTCACCGCCGATGACCGCAAACAGGTAATGACAGAGCCTTTAGATATAGCTCTTCGGGCTAACGGAATCAAGGGATATGGGGAGAAAGCAGGAACGGGGTACTGATTTTGGATGATCAGCCATGATCATATGGAATGGCAGTGCTGGCTCGAAGGGCCGAATGGCCTACTCCTGCACCTATTTTCTATGTTTCTATGTCTATGTACCTGTACACTGAGGACGGCTTGATTGTAATCATGTGTCGGAAGGAACTGCAGATGCTGGTTTACACCGAAGATAGGCACAGAATGCTGGAGTAACTCAGCGGGACAACTCAACCGGTCAGGCAGCATCTCTGGAGAGAAGTAATGGGTGACGTTTCGGGATCAGACCGATTTCTGATGAAGTGTCTCAACCCAAAACGTCACCTATTCCTTTTCTCCACAGATGCTGCCTGACCCGCTGAGTTACTCCAGCTTTTTGTGAGATAGATAGATAGATAGATAGATAGATAGATAGATAGATAGATAGATAGATAGATAGATAGATAGATAGATAGATAGATAGATAGATAGATACTTTATTAATCCCCTTTTCAGGGAAATTCAGATGTCCTTGCAGCACACTAATAAAAATACAACATAATATTAAAGAAGAAATTTAACATTAAAACATAAAAACATCCCCCCACAGAAGATACAAAGTCCAGTCCTCTTCCACTTGTCCACCCATGGTCGGGCCTATTGAGGCCTCCGCAGCCGCTGCCACGCCGGCCCGATGTTTTAAGCCCTTCTCGCCAGACGATGGAGCTCCGGCGTCGGGAGAACCCTCTCAGCGGCTTGGGACACCTTGATCGGCCCCTTCCTTACCTTGTACACAATCCTATCTCACCGATACACTCTACGTCCTTGCTGAGACAAGAGTTTTCAGTTCACACTAAACATCCTCAGCCCCACCTACAGGCCAACTATTTCTGAAAAATGTCACGATTGGCCATCATGTCAGGCCAATTTGCTCAAAATCCTGGAAACATTTAATTTCAAAATGCAATTGGACCCAGAGGATCTGATCTTCATTTTATGCTCATTTTGAAGCAAGATAATTGCAGGGAATTACTGTACATCGCATTTACACTGGGCTGGAAACATTAGATGACCCAAGCCGGGATGAATGAATGAACATGATGGGCGAAGCATTCTGAGGGCCTTGTAATTGTTTGTGGCCGACGTCCTGTGGAAAATTCACATCCTGATTTTTCATGTCTCGGACACAAAGGCATGGGAGCGGCACGGTGGCACAGCGGTAGAGTTGCTGGCTTGCATTTCACTGTTCTGTTTCGAGACACATGACAATAAAACACTCTTCGCTCTTGACTCTCTTAAGTGGGGAGAGGGGGAGGTGGAGAGAGTCTCTGTTTCTATGGGTGACCGATGGATGGCGTGGGCTCGATGGGCCGAAGGGCCTGTTTCCACATTGTATCTCCAAACTCCTAAGCTTTGATGTTTCTCATGCAGACAGAAAATTGCAAACCCCTCCAGCATTGGGAAAATGTTGATGTTCAAAGAGACATAAGTGTCCTTGCAAATAAAGCACTCAATGAAAGTGTAACAAGTAATTAGAAAGACAAATATTACATTAGCCTTTATTACAAGCGGATTCAAGAACAAGACAGCACGGGGACTTATTCAGTGTATCTTTCATCTCCTTAGCTGAGAACACATCTACTTAGAGTCATAGAATGATACAGCGTGGAAACGGGCCCTTCGTCCCAACGTGCCCACACCGGCCAACATGTCCCAGCTAGACTAGTCCCACCTGCCAGCAATTGGTCCATAGCCCTCCAAACCTGACCTATCCATATACATGTCGAACTATTTCTTAAACGTTGCGATAGTCCCTGCCTCAACTACCTCCTCTGGCAGCTTGTTCCATACACCCACCCGTCAGATTTGTGTGGAATAGTTACCCTTCAAGTTCCTATTAAATCTTTTCCCCTTCACCTTGAACTTATGTCCTGTGGTCCTCAATTCACCTACTCCAGGCAAGAGACTCTGTGCGTCTACCCGATCTATTCCTCTGATGATCTTATACATCTCTATAAGATCACCCCTCATCCTACTGCGCTTCAAGGAATAGAGTCCCAGCCTAGTCGACCTCTCCCTATAGCTTTGAACCTTGTCATTGTGTTCAACACGGATACGGCGGGCCGAAGGGCCTGTTCTCAAGCTGTACTCTTCTATATTTATCGTCTTAGTGAGAGGCTGTCAGTTGTTAGACTTCAAACAGAAGAGAATTGAGCAGCTATTATGGTGGAGGGGAATATGAAATTCAACGAGTACTTTGCAAAAACGTGGTGAGCAACCTTGACATTTGCTTAGTTCATTCAAGTTGAACAAAGGGAAACTAGCCAGCGCAATAAGACGACCCTTTAATTCATACCCCGCATTATTCAACGTTTGGACCAATTTATGCCCCGTAAGGTGACTAGATCACCCTGTTATTCAGTGGTACTGAGCACACACCATTGCATAGCCTAGGTACCGCAATTAACACTGCTCAGCTCATTAAACCCAACCTATTCCCCACTGCTGCTGCAACAACTTTTTCACCTCTTCAGCTCTCCTGATTTCTGACGGATTTAATATGGTGAACAATCGGAGTTTATGGTAGGATAGAACTAGTGCACTGGCGATTGTGGACAGTGTGGAATCGATGGGCCAAAGGGCCTGTTTCCAAGCTGTGTCTCTAAATGAAACGAAAGTAAATGTAATTGCCACCACATCTACAAGATTCGGAGGATTCATGAGTCAAGAGACAGTGGGGTGGCACGGTGGTGGGGTGGCGGGGTGGTGGGGTGGCGGGGTGGTGCAGCGGTAGAGTTGCTGCCCTACAGCGCCAGAGACCCAGGTTCCATCCTGATTACGGATGCTGTCTGTACAAAGTTTGTACCTTCTCCCCGTGACCTGCGTGGGTTTTCTCCGGGTGCTCTGGTTTCCACCCACACTCCAAAGACTTGCAGGTTTGTAGGTTCATTGGCTTCGGTAACTTGTCTCTGGTGTGTAGGAAAGAACTAATATATGGGTGAGGATGGTCGGTGCGGACACGGTGGGCCAAAGGGCCTGTTTCCATGCTGTCTCTCGAAACTAAGTCAAATGAACAAGTCACTGGATATTTTTAAGGTAGAGATTGATAGATTCTTGATTAATACGGGTGTCAGGGGATTAATGGGGAAAAGGCAGGAGAATGAGTTTGAGAGTGAATGAATGGCGGAGCAGACTTGATGGGCCAAATGGCCTAATTATGCTCTTAGAACGTATGAACATACACTATGAAACTTATGAGGCTCATCCTTCCTCAGACATGGGGCCAAAGCTGCTCACAATACTGCAAATGCGGTCTGACCAGTGCCTTATAGAGCCTCCTTACCTAGATTCCTCATAAGGATTCCTTACTTAGTACACAGCAGCCATAAAAGTTGTAGGTAAAACTTTTGAGAGTTTTCATTAACTCAGAAGGCAATAAATGTGTTTGTAGCAATGCTGTATTAAGCGTCGGATCGGTAAGCCACTTGCTTCCAGCTCGATGATTCATTACAGGGTTGAAGTGCTGTAATTCCTTTTACTCTATGAGATTAACACCGAGCTGTATTGCATTAGATTCCTGTGTTTCTGGAAATGAAATTTCCACGGCTTTAATGGACAATGTCCCGTGGAATTTATTGTAGGGAAGTCGATACACTGAAACTGCACATTACAAGCTTGCGGTTTGAGAAATGTTAACACAATTTCTAATTATTACATTTTAGGTAAATTACCATTACTAAATGTGCAGGCTGTTAATAAATGCATAGGTGGGGTCATAGTATTAAGCACAGCAAAAGGCCCTTCTGCCCGCCATTTTGATGCTAGCCATCGTGCCTATCTATACTAATCCATTCTCCAGGACATGTTCTGTAGCTGTCTATGCCTTGGGGATATAAGAAAATAAACTCCCCTTCCCATTCCCACACTGACCTTTCTGTCCTGGGCCCCCTCCACTGTCAGAGTGAGGCCCAACACAAATTGGAGGAACACCACCTCATATTTCACTTGGGCAGCTTACAACCCAGCGGTATGAATATTAATTGCTCTAATTTCAAGTAATGCTTGCATTCTTTCTTTCTCCATCCCTCCCCCACCCAAGTCGGCCTGCTAGATTCACTGTCGTCCTGCTTAGATTCACACTTTGTACCTTTTTCACAGCCAACAATGGACCATTGTGGGCTCCACCTTTCCTTGATCATCATTGCTGGCTTTGATTTGTTCTCTTCATACCTTTCATTCATTTGTTCTTTGTGCTTTCTTATCGCTAGTTTCCCTCTCCCCCGACTCTCAGTCTGAAGAAGGGTCTCGACCTATTCCTTTTCTCCAGAGATGCTGCCTGACCCGTTGAATTACTTCAGCATTTTGTGTCTATCTTTGGTCTAAACCGGCATCTTCAGTTCTTTCCTACACAAAATCGATCTCTGCAAGCTTCAGAACTGCTGATAAGTGATGTACTGTAGATGGTGAAACTTTCTAGTGAGCGCTGAGGTGGAAAAGATTAGATCCACTGTTGGTGGCCCCTTGTTTAGTTTGGTTTACCAATACAGCATGGAAACAGGCCCTTCAGCCCACTGAGTCCGAGACGATCATCAATCACCCGTTCACACTAGTTCTATGTTATCCCATCCACTCATCGCACACTAGAGGTGATTTACAGAGGGACGATTAACCTACAAACCCGCACGCCTTTGGGACGTGGGAGGAAACCGGAGCACCCGGAGGTAACCCACGCAGCCACTGGTCGAACTCCACAAAGACAGCACCCGAGGCCAGGATCGAACCCTGGCCTCTGGCGCTGTGAGGCAGCGAATCTATCACCACTGTGCCACCTTGATTGATTGGATTCCCTTTCTCTGGCAGCTGCAGCTTTTTTTCATATCGGAGAAGGCTCCGAACCAGTTGGACATAAAAATTTTACTGTAATTCAAAGATCGCTTTACAGGCAACCCTTGCAGTATGAGTGATGAAAATTCGCCCATGTAGAATTCACAAATCACTGCCCGAGAATTTGAGACATGGAATAAATTTCACTCACATTTATGCGAAAAGAATTAAAGATAACACGACAACATTTATTTCTCCGTTGCCTGCACATATGACGTAGGTTCATGTTACAGATATGGACCATTTTGTTGGGGTTATGTGTATGAACCGTGACATTTTAATGTTGTTTTATTTGTTCCTGGCCGAGACACACATCTATTCACGTTGCAGATGTAATCTTATTGTTCAGCCTGAAAAGGCAACTAGAGAGCGGTCCTGACCTCCCATCTACTTCACCGGAAGCCCTCGGACTATCTTTCATCGGATTTTACTGGACTTTATTTATTTTTTTTAAAGTTTAGTTTAGAGATACAGCACGGAAACAGCGCCTTCGGCCTACCGAGTCCACACCAACCATTAACGCTATCCTACACACACTAGGGACAATTTACACATACTCCAAGCAATTTAACCTACAATCCTGCATGTCTTTGGAGTGTGGGAGGAAAGAGAAGATATCGGAGAAAACCCATGCAGGTCACGGGGGGAACGTACGAAATCCATACAGACAGCACCCGTAGTCAGGATCAAACCCGGCGCTACAAGCACTACAAGGCAGGAACTCTACCGCTGCACTACCGTGTTGCCCCAATCTTGCACTAAATGTTATTCCCTTTATCATGTATCTGTGATGGATGTTTGTGTAAATTGTGTAAATTGTGTAAATTGTGTAAATTGTGTTGTGTCTTGGTTCTTTTCTTGTTGTATGACTGCAGAAACCAAATTTCGTTTGAACTTCATTTGAGGTCCAAATGATAATAAACGGTATTGTATTGTATTGTACACTGTGGATGGCTCATTTATAATCATGTATAGTCTTTCTCCTGACTGGGTAGCACGCAAGAAAAAATCTTTTCACTGTACCTTGGTACACGTGACAATAGACAATATGTTAGAAAAATTGAGTTTAGTTTAGTTTAGTTTAGTTCAGTTTAGTTTTCTTTAGTTTAGTTTAGGCAAAAGGCAAACCTCCCAAAGCCACCAGTACATTCCTGATCGTGACTTCATCCTCATCAAAATCCAGGGACATTGTATGTTTAGTTTATAGAGATACAGCCGGAAACAGGCCCTTCAGCCCACCGAATCTGCACCGACCAGCGATCCCCGCACATTAACACTATCCTACACACACTAGGGACAATTTACACATACACCAAGCCAATTAACCTACCAACTTGTACGTCTTTGGAGTGTGCGAGGAAACTGAAGATCTCGGAGAAAACCCACGGGTTCACAGGGAGAACATACAAACTCTGTACAGACAGCACCTGCAGTCGGGATCGAACCCGGGTCTCTGGCGTTGCAAGCGCTGTAAGTTAACAACTCTACCGCTGCGCCACCGTGCCGCCCTATGTGCCAATACATTTATTTCCACCCTCTGAAATTCATTTAAAAATGGGGGTGGCACAGTGGTAGAGCTGCTGCCTACCAGCGCCAGAGACTCGGGTTCGATTCTGACTACGTGCTCTCTGTATGGAGATTGTGCGTTCTCCCCGTGACCATGTGGGCTTTCCCCGGGTGCTCCGGTTTCCTTCACCACTCCAAAGACGTGCAGGTATTAGGTTAATTCGCTACGGTAAAATTGTAAATTCTCCCTAGTGTGTTAGTGTACGGGGTGATTGTTGGACGGTGCGGACACGGTGGGCTGAAGGGCCAGTTTCCGCCCTGTATCTCTAAAGTCTAAAAGTCTAAAGCAAGGTTGTATGAGATTCCATTGTACAATGCAGCAACTTTATTCAAGACTAGACTAAGTGGGACCTGTTGGGTCCCATGTACACACGGGAGGGCTGGTTCCCCAACGCAATATTCTACCTCTCCACTAATTCCAAAATTGGTGGCCAGTGGGGGGGGGGGGGGGGGGGGATGGGGGGGGGGAAGCACTACTATGGGTGTTGTGGGCCAAAGGGACTGGTTTCCAGAGGGCTAGTATGGACATTGTGGGCTGAATGGATTAATGGGCTGGCAGCTCAGGCACTCAGGCCTGGTGGGCTGGCAGCCCAGTCACTCAGGCCTGGTAGGCTGGCAGTTCAGTCACTCAGGCCTGGTGGGCTGGCAGCTCAGTCACTCAGGCCTGGTGGGCTGGCAGCTCAGTCACGCAGGCCTGGTGGGCTGGCAGCTCAGTCACTCAGGGCTGGTGGCCTGGCAGCTCAGTCACTCAGGGCTGGTGGGCTGGCAGCTCAGTCACTCAGGGCTGGCAGCTCTGTCACTCAGGGCTGGTGGGCTGGCAGTTCACTCACGGCTATTCCTTGAAATTCCATTTCAAGCAGAGTGCAGGCCACCAAATTCAATTTCATAGCATTTCAGGCGGAGTGCATGCCACCAAATTCAATTTCACAGCATTTCAAGCAGAGTGCAGGCCACCAAACTCAATTTCATAGCATATCAAGCAGAGTGCAGGCCACCAAATTCAATTTCATAGCATTTCAAGCAGAGTGCAGGCCACCAAATTGCCAAACAACTCATTGCATTGTCATGAAGGGATAAAGGGGCTGTCCCACTGCGGCGGCCTAATCTGCGAGTTTAGAAGAGTTTGCCCTCGACTTGAACTTGCAGCATGGTCGACACGTGGACCTAGGAGGTCTTTTGAAGTCACTGGAACTCTCCTTCATGCTCGAGGGAAGTTCCCGCATACTCGCGGCCTCAGCTAGGTCGCGGAAAATTTTTCAGCATGTTGAAAAAATTTCCGCGAGTAAAATTTGGTCGGCATGGTTCTTTTTAACTCATAGTGCAGTGGAGTGGGGTCACTATTTAGTTACAGGCAGTCGAGGGCAGCCGTAAGCAATCTCCTTCGCTGACCGGGCATTTTGATTGGCTCATTGGAGTTTTCAGGACCAAGGAAAACTGACCGGTAAGTAAAATGCCTGCTAAACTTTATTATACTTCTTAAAAGTGTCTCCACTCCTTCTGCCCCCCTTCTCCCCCTTTCTCTCCCCTTCTCCCCCTTTCTCTCCCCTTCTCTCCCCTTCTCGCCCCTTCTCTTTCCTTCTCTCCCCCTCTCTCCCCTTCTCTCCCCTTCTCTCCCCCCTCCCTCCGCGCTCTCTAAATTACCGTACACTGTGCAGCCGTCTTTTACCTTCCTCTTCATCGTGGGTGTGAATTTCAGACAGCGCTCCCCCGCTTTCCTTGGCCCCTGCCTTTGCGATGTCTTGTGTGTGTGTGTGTGTGTGTGTGTGTGTGTGTGTGTGTGCGGTCGGTCGATCCAGCTCACGGTTTCAACGCTGAGAGTCGATCCAGCTCGAGGTTTTTCAGGCGAGTGCCCTCGAGCTCGAAGGTCGAAGACACTCTTCTTAACTCACGGATTAGGTCGCCACAGTGGGATAGCCCCTTAACAAATCATTTATTGCAAGTTCATTGCAGACTCACAGTTCAGTTGATTCACAGTTTAGAATCACAGTTGTTGTCTCTCCCTTGCGATCTTCCAGGCATCTGGGGTTTTATATTCCTGCCCCCCCCCCTCCCCGAAAGGGGCTTTACCTTCATCGTGGTGATTGACAGGCGAGAGGATCAATCAGCTGTTATCAAGATTTTTTAAACACTCATAACTTTTTTATTTTTCATCGATCGGAAAAATCCTCAGGGCTGCGAGTAAGATGGCCAAAAATCATAGCGATATATGTTAGCTTTTTTTTCTAAAATCAATATACAACGCAGTCAGTGGTCAAGATGAGACTTTTAGTTATGTAGATGAGTTTATATACAGGATCAGACTGTCACAGCAAATAAGGACTAAACTGTTAGAGCCTGACTGATACAACAGTCATTACATTGACATCTGCCAGGCAATACTGAAGAAGAATATTTTATTTTAGAACGTGCAATTATTTTCACACTAGAGTCATATGTTATTGAGTTTGAATTTTAAGTCTGCAATCTTAAAATTGTTGTTCTGGTCTTAAACTCATCCATTCCATGATAAACTATATCCATCATGTGAGATTTCATATAACTGCTCGGGCTTTGACAAGTCATTTAGACCCTCTCTGCTTATAGAGTCGCGTTTATGAGAATTTATTAAATTTATCACCATCTTGACTCAAGTATGTGAACAAATAAATGATCAATGCTTGTCACAACAAAGTCAGTATAGATAGCATCAGAGACACATAGAACTATGCAAAGCAAATGCATCTCGGAGCAATGCCAGCAAATAGGTCACTTTGTAAAGCACGGGTAAAAATCCAACCATTCATCCACTTCACAATTGCTTCTTTGTTTTTGCCTTTTGGATGAGACATTAAACTAGGGACACATCTGCTCTCTCAAGTTGATAAAAGAACCATACAGTCACCCTTCCAACGGGTCCTCATACCTCTCCCTGGTGTCCAAGCCAACATTTACCCTTCAACTAATACAGGGCACAGTTTGTCTTGTCTACTATATAGCAGAGAAAGGGTAGACAGTCAGAGTGGAAATGTCAAATAATAAAGGGTGTGGTGATAAGTGTACGAAGGAACTTCAGATGCTGGTTTAAACCGAAGATAGACGCAAAAAGCTGGAGTAACTCAGCGGGTCAGACAGCATCTCTGCAGAAAAGGAATGGGTGACGTTTTGGGTGAAGACCCTTCTTCAGACTGAGGCTGGTCTGATTTCCATTTGCAATTCCAAGCGATGATTGGTCAAGGCTATGAAATTATTACCCTTTAGATTTAAGTAATAAAGGTTACTTAGGCAAAGGCATGATGGATTCTCAAAGTCCCCTTTGCCTGAAGGACTGTCACACCGAGTGCTGACAGATGGGGGTTGCATTGTTGCCATCTGTTTGTAAAGCTGCACATTAATGGACTGAAGAAGGGTCCCGACCCAAAACGTCACCCGTCCCTTTTCTCCAGAGATGCTGCCTGAGCCACAGTTACTCCAGCACCTTGTGTCTATCTTCGGTGTAAACCAGCATCTGCAGTTCCTCCCTACACATTAGTGGTGAGATTGACCTCTGTCCAGGTTACCTGAGAGTCAGTGAGTTCCCCTGTTTACAAGCACCTGATGGAAAATCAGTGGCTCCTGGAATATTGATCTGAACATGCGTAGTCTGCAGAGCACACCAATGATCATCTCTCTAGAGATGCTGTCTGACCCGCTGAGTTACTCCAGCTTTTTGCATCTATTTTCGGAGTAGCTATAAGGTCAGAGAAGGAAAATTTGAATGGGGATGTGCTGGGGAAGTTATTTTGTACACAGAGGTGCAGTGAAGAGCTTTTTGATGCGTGCTAACCAACCAGCGGAAAGATTCCATGATTACAATCGAGCCGTCTACAGATACATGATAAAGGGAATAATGTTAAGTGCGAGATGTCCCCAATGTTGGGCGAGTCCAGAACCAGGGGCCACAGTCATAGAATAGAGGGGAGGCCATTTAAGACTGAGGTGAGAATAAACTTTTTCACCCAGAGAGTTGTGAATTTGTGGAATTCCCTGCCACAGAGGGCAGTGGAGGCCAAATCACTGGATGGATTTAAGAGAGAGTTAGATAGAGGTCTGGGGCTAGTGGAATCAAGGGATATGGGGAGAAGGCAGGCACGGGTTATTGATTGGTGACGATCAGCCATGATCGCAATGAATGGTGGTGCTGGCTCGAAGGAACGAATGGCCTCCTCCTGCACCTATTTTCTATGTTTCTATGTTTCTATAAAGTCCAGTAAAGCCAGATTATAATTAGTCTGAGGGTCGCCAATGAAGCAGATGGGAGGCCTGGACTTATTTGCCTAATAACAGCTGGGAAGAAACTGCCCCCTGAATCTTGAGGTCAGCGTTTTCATCCCTCTTGCCTGATGGGAGAGGGGAGAAGAGGGAGTGACTGGGGTGAGACTGGTCCTTGATTATGGTGGTGACCTTGTCGAGGCAGCGTTAAGTGTAGATGAATCGAACTGGAAACAAGGTGTTTACACTGTCAGATGGTAAGGAATAACCAGAGCAATGCATGTATCAGTATAGGACACAAACTAATATGTGAGTAAGCACTTTAACAATGACAGTGGGGCATAAACTTAATCATTCGTGTAAAACATTTCAGCATTTATTGTGTGATGGCTCAGAACATTTGAGGAGAGATATACTGAATGATATAAAAACAAAACCCTCCAGGATTATATCAATATATTCACCAGTGTGAGAACATGCAGAGGCTTCTGTGGGCAATAGATACCGCAATAGGCTAAAGACCAATTATTCCAACGTAAAACCCGTGTTTTAGAGAAAACATTTTCTCATCTGGGTCCTAAAAGACTTCCCCCTTGAGGATAAGGGGGAAGACTTTTAGGACCTAGATGAGAAAAAAAAATTCACACAGAGAGTGGTGAATCTGTGGTATTCTCTGCCACAGAGGGTGGTTGAGGCCAGTTCATTGGCCATATTTAAGAGGGAGTTAGATGTGGCCCTTGTGGCTAAAGGGATCAGGGGTATGGAGACAAGGCAGGTACAGGATACTGAGTTGGATGATCAGCCATGATCATATTGAATGGCGGTGCAGGCTCGAAGGGCCGAATGGCCTACTCCTGCACCTATTTTCTATGTTTCTATGTTTCTAGAACTGAAAGGAATGACCAAGGTGGATCTGACCCGAACAGGTGGTCAAGGTTGTCACAAGTAACGATGGTACAGCTGGTAGTGCTGCTGCCTCACAGCGCCAGAGACTCAGGTTCGATCCCCACCTCAGATGCTGTCTGTGTGGAGCTTGCATGTTCTCCCTGTGACCGCGTGGGTTCCCCGGATACTCCGGCTTCCTTCCACATCCAAAGACGTGTGGGTTTGTAGAAAACATAGAAACATAGAAAATAGGTGCAGGAGGAGGCCATTCGGCCCTTCGGCCATTCAATATGATCATAGCTGATCGTCCAAAATCAGTGCCCATTCCTGCTTTTTACCCATATCCCGTGATTCCAATAGTCCCAAGAACTAAATCTAAGAACCTGTGCGTCTTTCGAGTGTGGGAGGAAACCGGAGATCCTAGAGAAAGCCTACGCAGGTCACAGGAAGAACGTACAAACTCCGTACAGACAGCACCCATAGTCAGGATCGAACCTGGGTCTCTGGCGCTGGAAGGCAGCAACTCTACCGCTGCGCCACCGTGCCGCCCTATTCTTCATTCGTATCCCTCAAGTAACATAGGGCACGGAGAACAAGTGTTTGCGGAAGATATTTGATGCCCTCTAAGCCTTTTATGTAAAAACATTTGGCTATCCGCCTGAGAAGAGAGATGAAGGCTGTAATGATTGTACATGTAGAGAGGAGATCATGAATTCTATTCACACACTCGTTCTGCCCATGGAAATATAATTGAACCAATGCAGCAGCCGAGTTGAATAATGGATATTGATATCCAAGGACTTTACTGGATTAGCTTTAAGCAACAAGAAGAAATCTCTGTGTTTTTTTTGCACAATAGCTATAGTTACTCATTCAGCTTCCACAAGAGAGAGAAGAAAAATGTTGGGCAGGAGAAATGGTGTAAATTATACACAGTCTGTTGGAAGGAATGAGCTGAATGAGTTATTCGTGGGATGATTAATTTTAATTTTACTGGTCTCGTTCCCTGAACGATTCAATATAATCCCTGAAGTGCATTAGGCTCCACATGTATGAAAAACTATCAACAGTTGTTTTAAGTTCTGTTTTTTACATTTTGGTTCAACATTGCGTGAAATGAAATGTCCGTTAAGAAAGAAAAATGTGTCTTTCAATGTTAAAATAACATTGATCGTTTATTGACCAAATATAGAAGAGCACAGTGCGACAACAGGCCCTTTGGCCCACAATGTCTGTGCCTAACATGACTATCAACGTTTTCACCCAGAGAGTTGTGAATTTATGGAATTCCCTGCCACAGAGGGCAGTGGAGGCCAAGTCACTGGATGGATTTAAGAGAGAGTTAGATAGAGCTCTAGGGGCTAGTGGAGTCAAGGGATATGGGGAGAAGGCAGGCACGGGTTATTGATAGGGGACGATCAGCCATGATCACAATGAATGGCGGTGCTGGCTCGAAGGGCCGAATGGCCTCCTCCTGCACCTTTTTTCTATGTTTCTATGTTTCTATCAAGACTATCTCTTATCTACCTGCACGTAATCCACATCCTTCCATTCCCTGCATATCCATGTGCCTATCCAAGAGTCTCTTAAATGCCACTATAGTATCTGCAGCATGCAGCATCCAAGGCAGCACGTCCCAGGGCACCCACCACCCTCTGTGTAAAAAGATTGCTCGGCACATCTCCTTTAAACTTTCTCCCTCTCACCTTAAAGCTATGCTCTCCAGTATTTGATTTTCCCATCCTGGTAAAAAGGTTCAGACTCTTTACCCTATCAGTGCCTCTTATAATTTCGACATTAAGATAAAGAAAGACAGGAATCTTCTTCACTGAAACATGCGTAGAGTTGAGGGGCCTTGGCCAGAATAATACTGAGAGGTCTTTGTGTGGGAAACTAGATTTAGGGAATATCATCTCAGAATTGGGCAGTCACGGTGGCGCAGCGGTAGAGTTGCTGCCTTACAGCGAATGCAGCACCGGAGACCGGGTTCGATCCTGACTACGGGTGCTGTCATGTACGGAGTTTGTACGTCCTCCCCGAGACCTGCGTGGGTTTTCTCCGAGGCGTTCGGTTTCCCCCCACACTCCAATGACGTACAAGTTTGTAGGTTAATTGGTCTTGGTAAATGTAAAATTGTCCCTAGTGGATAGTGTTAATGTGCGGGGATCGCTGGTCGGCACGGACCTGGTGGGCCGAAGGGCTGTTTCCGTGCTGTATCTCTAAACTAAAAAAACTAAACTAAACTAAAGGTGGGGTGGGGGTGGGGGTGGGAGTGGGGGTGGGGGTGGGGGTGGGAGTGGGGGTGGGGGTGGTGGGGTTGGTGGGGTGTGGGTGGGGGATGGGGGTGGGGGGGTGGGAATGGAGGTGGGGTGTGGGGGTGAGGGTGGGGGGTTGAGGGTGAGGGTGGGGGGTGGAGGGGGCGTGTGGGGGGGGTGGGGGGGGGTGGGGGTGGGGGTGGTGTGGTGTGGGTGGGGTGGTGGGGTGTGGTGGGGATGGAGGTGGGCGTGGGGGTGAGGGTGGGGGGTGGGGGTGAGGGTGGGGGGTTGGGGGGGGCATGTGGGGGTGGGGGGGTGTGGGGGGTAGAAATGAACTGAAAGTGAGAACGGTCAGAACAAATCATGGGTTGGCCAAAAGATGACCTCAGGAAGCCCATAATGGCTGAGCCCACAATGGTCCAATGTTGGCTGGGGAAGATGATACCCAAGGTGGGATACTTGGATGCGAACAGTGGAACTGGAAGGACGATTAGAGTGGGGGAGGGGGGGGAGAGAGGGGAGGGGAAGGGAAGCAGGAGTTATTGAAATTAGAGAAATCAATGTTCTACCGGTGCCCAAACGAAGTACTGTATGAGGTGCTGTTCCTCCAATTTGCATGTGGCCTCACTCTTTGTTTCTATCTGCAAGTTATGTATGCAGGTGAAAGATACTGGATGTCCATGGCTGACTCTGAAGGTTCTGGGTTTAAGTCTCACTCCAGAGAATTATATATATAGCAAATCTAAGCCACAGTCAATGAAGGAGTGTAGTTTTGTAACCTTTATCAGGGTAATGTTTTTCAATCATATCAGCTAACTGACTGTTAAAGGACTTCAATGGCCGCAAAGCACTGACACATCTGAGTAGAAATCAATAAAGCACTTTTTTTTGTGAGATAACTATTTAGTTCATAATATCACAAAATATTAATCATAAATAAACATGATTGCAAACATGCAGATTAAGTAGGTACACAAAAATGCTGGAGAAACTCAGCGGGTGCAGCAGCATCTATGGAGCGAAGGAAATAGGCAACGTTTCGGGCCGAAACCCTTCTTCAGACTGATAGGGGGTGGGGAGAAGAAAGGAAAAAGGAAAAAGGCGGAGGAGGAGCCCGAGGGCTGGGGGAGGGGAGGAGACAACCAGATGGCTGATGGAGGGGAGGGGACAGCAAGGCTAGCAGAATTGGGAGAATTCAATGTTCAGGCCCCCAGGTTGTAGACTGCCCAAGCGGAATATGAGGTGCATTTCCTCCAAATTACGCTGTTGCTCGCTGTGGCCATGGAGGAGGACCCAGGACAGAGAGGTCAGATACGGAATGGGAGGGGGAGTTGAAGTGCTGAGCCACCGGGAGGTCAGGTTGGTTATTGCGGACCGACCGGAGGTGTTCGGTGAAACGATCGCCAAGCCTCCGCTTGGTCTCAACATGCAGATTAAGTATCCTGCTCCACTATTTAATAGGCAGCACAGTGTCGCAGCACCAGAGACCCGGGTTCAATCCTGTCCTCGGGTGCTGTCTGCGTGGAGTTTGCACGTTCTCCCAGTGACTGCGTGGGTTTCCTCCGGGCGCTCAGGGTTTCATCCCACATCCCCAAAGACGTGCGGGTCTGCAGGGTTAATTGTTCCTCTGTAAATTGTCCGTGGTGTGTAGGATACATGAAGGAAAGATGGCGCTGAAACCAGCCGATACTTTGCACGGGCTGGTCCCAGTAGTGGATCCGCGATCGTACATTATACTCTTTTAAATCTTTATTTGCAACGACCAGGTTCAGGAATAGCTGCTTCCCCACAGCCATCAGGCTATTAAACTTGGCTCGGACAAAACTCTGAACATTAATAGCCCATTATCTGTTTATTTGCACTTTATCAGTTTTATTTATTCATGTGTGTTTATAATTATATAATGGTATATGGACACACTGATCTGTTCTGTAGTCATGCCTACTATGTTCTGTTGTGCTGAAGCAAAGCAAAAATGTCATTGTCCTATCAGGGACACATGACAATAAACTCTCTTGAATCTTGAATCTATTTACACAGTGGATGGCTTGTAACGTGTCCCTAATGTGTGTAGGATAGTGTTAGTGCGCGGGGATCGCCGGTCGGCGCGGAATCGGTGGCCTGTTTCCGCGCTGTATCTCTAAACACTGAAACTAAAACAAAAAAAACAACACTTATGATCTAAACGAAACTAAACCAAACTGAAGCGATCCACAAACCACTGATCATCAAAAGCCAGCCCTTTTCGGTTTTGATGGCGAGATCGTTCCCTCCATCCCTGTCAGTTGCCGGGCACTGGGCAGTCTGTCTGACAACATGGATGTTGTTTGCTTGACCACTCTCCCACTTTGCTTAATGAAATCAATGAATACATCCTCTTAGTGTTTCCCAGCTCGGGCGAGATGTGAAATGTTTTGCATAGCCACCGGAACATTAAGTGTGTATAGTAATCATTCTTTGGGTGGAGATGTAAGACAATAATTCGATATTTCTGTCTGAGAATGATTGGAACTTTTTTATGCTTACTGACTGTATTGCAAATATATAGCCACTGTTACAGTGAAGCCAATCGTCAGACTGCTAATTAACTTGACAAGCAATCAGGTTAAGAGCCTGCACTGATTGACTTTGCTGAATTACTTCAAAAGTCACCCCTGCAAAACCGCCGCTTGTATCTCACACTGACGCACCTCATCCTGTGGCTCATCGATGGCTGACCAAGCTAAGCTGCGCTCTGAACTTTAGTTTAGTTTAGTTTAGAGATACAGCCTGGAAACAGGCCCTTCGGCCCACCCAGTCCGCCCCGACCAGCTATCCCAACACACAAACACCATCCTACACACACTAGGAACAATTTACAATTTTACACCAAGCCAATTAACCTGCAAACCTGCACGTCTTTGGAGTGCGGGAGGAAACCGGAGAAAAACCCAGGCGGGTCACGGGGAGGACGTACAAACTCCGTACAGACAGCACCCGTAGTCAGGATCGAACCTGGGTAGCTAGCTCTGTGAGGCAGCAACTCGACCGCTGCATCACCGTGCCGCCACCGTGTGAAGCTCATGGT
This sequence comes from Malacoraja senta, assembly GCA_038087875.1. NCBI lineage: Eukaryota > Metazoa > Chordata > Chondrichthyes > Rajiformes > Rajidae > Malacoraja > Malacoraja senta. The sequence goes on from CM075988.1 coordinate 21,590,071, forward strand.
GTTTTTAAACGACAAGGACTTCAAAAATGTATGTAGGAAGGAACTGCAGATGCTGGTTTACACCGAAGATGGACACAAAGTGCTGGAGTCACTCCAATGGAATGGTAGAGTTGATGCCTTACAGCGCCAGAGACCCCGGTTCGATCCTGACTACGGGTGCTGTCTGTATGGAGTTTGTACTTTCTCCCCGTGACCTACATGGGTTTTCCCGGATGCTCCATTTTCCTCCCACACTCCAAAGATGTGCAGGTTGAAGGTTAAATGGCTTCAGTAAAATTGTAACTTGTCCTTAGTGTGTGTAGGATAGTATTAATCGCTGGTCGGCTTTGGACTCGGTGGGCCGAACGGCCTGTTTCCGCGCTGTATGTCTAAACCAAACTAAACTAAAATCAACTCAGCAGGTCAGGTAACATTTCTGGAGAAAAGGAATAGGTGACGTTTCGGGTCGAGTTCCTTCTTCAGACTGAGAGTTAGGGGGTGAGGGATACTAGAGGTATGAAAAAGTACAGAACAGACAACCAGCACTGAGACTGAAGAAAGTTGGAGCCCACAATGGTCCATTGTTGGCTGTGGAATAGGTGCAAATAAAAGGATACCAGTGAAACAAGCAAGGTGAATAGGACAGAGAGAGGGGAATACAATCGCTACTTGCAATTAGAGAAATCTAATTGCAAGTTGGGGTGTAAGCTGCCCAAGTAAATATGAGGTGGTGTTCCTCCAATTTGTGTTGAGTCCAGGACAGAAAGGTCAGTGTGGGAATGGGAGGGGAGTTAAAATGTTGGCAACCAGGAGATCAGGTAGGCCAAGGCAGACTGACCAAAAACAGCTCTGTTTGTCAATTACACCAATTACAGTGAGTTGCTCACTAATCATTAATGATCAGTTTTCAGTGTAAGCACAGCATCAGTTATAAAAGGAGCTCCCAGGCATGTATGCTCAGCATGGAAACAGGCCCTTCGGCCCAACTTGCCCATGCCAACCTACATGTCCCATCTACACTAGTCCCACCTGGCTGCATTTGGCCCATATCCCTTCAAACCTGTCCTATCCATATACCTGTCCAACTGTTTCTTAAACGTTGCGATAACCCCTGCCTCAACTACCTCCTCCGGTAGCTCGTTCCATACACCCACCGCCCTTTGTGTGAAAAAGTTACCCCTCATATTCCCATTAAATCTTTTTCCCCTTCACCGTAAACCTATGCCCTCTGGTCCTCGATTCTCCTACTCCAGGCCAGAGGACATAGGTTTAAGGTGAGGGTGGAAAGATTTAAAAGGAACCCGAGGGGTAACGTTTTCACACAAAGGGTGGTGGGTTTATGGAACTAGCTGCCGGAGGAGGTAGGTGAGGCAGGGCTATCGCAATGCTTAAGAAACATTAAGGATAGGACAGGTAGTGGGATATGGACCACACGCTGGCAGGGGGACTAGTGTAGCTGGGTGATGTTGGCCGGTGTGGGCAATGTTGGGCTGAAGGGCTTGTTACCACACTGTTTCACTCTATGACTCGACAACCATGCAGCACTCACCCATATATCCTGCTCAGTAACGGAGACTGAAGCACAGGTGACCAGCCGGGAGCCTTCACCAGTGACTCAGTGTTTACCTGCTGTGATTCTCCTGCCTTCACTGTTAAATGCCAAAACGCAGACTTCATGTGCAATGCCCGGCTGCCTTTTCCATACAGTTGTTTTCGTATTCTGCTTTCCGCTGATTTTTTTGGGAGTTAAGTGGCTTCCCGCTAACAGCAACAGAACATGTATTTTTATAATGAAGGTACACTTCAATCCTGCTCTGATTTATATTGTACTAGCTGACATAATGTTTTCGTCCCTTGGCTCGAGTCAGTGCTGCAATCATAGCACAGACCTTATTGAAGAGTGTTGAAAGCCTGCCTTCTGCAATCCTTGTCACGGCAGAGTGCATCTTCACATGGCTTCAAGGGATTGCGTTTTCACTCTCACCTTTGTGCGGCTCTTCCTTTGCACATCCATCAGTTCCCCAGGGAGCTGCCAGGTCAGAATCCGCCCCTCCACCCACCGAGGAACCGTGCCAGGAGAGTTGAATGGTTTTTCGAACACGCCCTGATTCTAGATCAGTGGCAGCCCCCTGCTGATTCACTGTGTGCCCGTGACACTATGCCTTCTAATGTCCCCCTCAGCATTGTTCAACAGCTGTATCTTCACTCAATGATAGACAGTAGACAATAGGGGCAGGAGTAGGCCATTCGGCCCTTCGAGCCAGCACCGCCATTCAATGTGATCATGGCTGATCATCCCCAATCAGTACCCCGTTCTTGCCTACTCCCCATATCCCCTGACTCCGCTATTTTTAAGAGCCCTATCTAGCTCTCTCTTGAAAGCATCCAGAAAACCTGCTTCCGCCCTCTGAGGCAGAGAATTGTACAGACTCACCACTCTCTGTGAGAAAACGTGTTTCCTCATCTCCGTTCTAAATGGCTTACTCCTTATTCTTAAACTGTGGCCCCTGGTTCTGGACTCCCCCAACATCGGGAACATGTTTACTGCCTCTAGCATGTCCAAGCCCTTAACAATCTTATATGTTTCAATGAGATCACCTCATCCTTCTAAACTCCAGAGTGTACAAGCCCAGCTGCTCCATTCTCTCAGCATATGACAGTCCCGCCATCCGGGAATTAACCTTGTAAACTCCCTCAATAGCAAGAATGTCCTTCCTCAAATTAGGGGACCAAAACTGCACACAATACTCCAGGTGTGGTCTCACTAGGGCTCTGTACAACTGCAGAAGGACCTCTTTGCTCCTATATTCGATTCCTCTTGTTATAAATGCCAACATGCCATTCGCTTTCTTCACTGCCTGCTGTACCTGCATGCTTACTTTCATAGACTGATGTACAAGGACCCCCAGATCCCGTTGTACTTCCCCTTTTCCCAACTTGACGCCATTTAGATAGTAATCTGCCTTCCTGTTTTTGCTACCAAAGTGGATAACCTCACAATAGCAAGACATGTGTTGTTAAACAAAGTGATCTTTATTGAGTTAAACCAAGAACTGCTCACACACGACTGGGGAGAGTTCTCCCAAAGTTCTACATATATAACAGGGCACACACCCCAAAGTCACGTGACGCCTTCTTCCTGCCAAACATAGTCACGTGACCCTGCCCAGTCCTAGGGCCCAGGGTTCGACCAATAAGTGGCCCAACCACCGGGTGGCGCCACGCCGACAAAGTGACAAAGGTTCACTGAATAGTCCGATCTACTGCCTGCCGCCGCACTTGGCAACAGCCCCCCACCGGGAAGCTCAGTGGCCCTCGGCTCTCTTGACAGCCCTATCTCGCTCTCCGATAGCCCACCTTAGTTTAGCTTAGAGATACGGCGCGGAAACAAGCTCTTCGGCCCGTCATGTCCGCACCGACCAGCGATCCCCTGCACATTAACACAAGCCTATACAAACCGGGAACAATTTACACTTATACCAAGTATACAAACCCAAGCCAATTAACCTGCAAACCTGCACGTCTTTTGAGTGTGGGAGTAATCCAAAGATCTCGGAGAAAACTCATGGGGGTCTTGGGGAGAAAGGTGCAAACTCCATACAGACAGTGCCTGTGGTCGGGATCGAACCCGGGTCTCCGGCGCTGCAAGCGCTGTAAAGCAGCAACTCTACCATTACTCGGCTTCGGACTCCACGCTAACAAGCCTCGCTGAGCCAGTCAGGCCTTCACCAGGTCTCCATCCAGTCGGGTCATCTGGTGTGAGTGAGGTGCTCTCGGGGGCCGCTGTACTTGGCGCAGGAGCGACTCGTCTCCCTCTCCTCATCCTCGTCGATCACTTCGACCATCTGGCGATCAAAAGATGGAGCGGGTCAGACGGGTCAGGATGCACACGTCCGCCGGCAGTGGGGGCTAAAGCGTGCCCAGCTTCGCCCCCATCACGATGGCCATCAAGATTGGCGGAAGTGTGGACTAGCCGGGACATTGAACAACTGATGAGGCCACAGCTCCTTGGCCTCAGCCCACCTGGGAACTGATGCCTTAACATGGGGATCATCTGCGGTCATCTTTTCTTCATGGTCAGTCTAGACTGATCACTGATTCCACCACCTCCAATTTACAGCGCCATCCACCAACACATCCCCAAGAAAGTGGACACCCGAGAGAAACCACATTGCCATGGGGATTGATCCCAGCATTTCCGCGCAAAGACTTGGCAGATGAAGCACTTTGCCTCCAGCTTTCTCCTGACAAAGTCCTTGAACTTTTAGTTTTGTTAGTTTGAGAGATACAGAGCGGAAACAGGCCCTCGGCCCACCGAGTCCGCGCCGACCAGCGATCCCCGTACACTACCACTATCCTACACACACTAGGGACAATTTACAATCTTTACCATAGCCAATTAACCTACAAAACTGTACGACTTTGGAGTGTGGGAGGAAACCGGAGCACCCGGAGAAAACCCACGCGGTCCCGGGGAGAACGTACAAAGTCCATACAGACAGCAAGGGTTGTAAGTCTGAAGAAGGGTTTTGACCCGAAACCATCACCTCTTCCTTTTCTCCAGAGATGTTGCCTGATCCGCTGAGTTACTCCAGCATTTTGTGCTTATCTACCTGCAGTCTCTGGCAATGTAAGGCAGCAACTCCACCGCTGCCTACCGTGCTGCCCCCTAACTGATCAGTGTTGACAAATAAATAATTAATAAACAATCTTTTTCCCTTCCGGAATTATTTTCCTTTGGTCAGGCAGAGGGATTGAGTTGGGGATGGGAAGTGTTCAATTGGAAGTCCCACGTCATTGAAGCCAATTTGCCACAAATTGAAACGTTGATCATAAAGTATCTAATTAATTTTCCATATTACAATTGAAAGGTTATGAATTTATCCAATGAGTTTGACCCTCTCTGCAGATGACATATTTTCAATTAAGACCGAACATTGCTCATTCTATAGAATTTAACATTGAATCTTGCACACTTCCTCCTATTGAAATGGTCAGCAACTTTTCTATTAACCTGCACTGGTAATTTCTGGGAAGAGTTATGCAAGAAGGACACTCCACGAGATTTCTATCAGAGAGAGAATTCTTAATTTTAAAAAGATTTCCTGTTGTAGTTTTGTGAAACTTGGTTTGGTCGTCACAGCTTGAGCTCCACCAAGACCACAAGATTTTTGCTCGAATTGTGGACGCAGCCCAGACCAACACACAAACCGACCTCACTTCTATTGACTCCATTTATACCTCACGCTGCCTCGACAAGACAGCAGCATAATCAAGGACGAGGCGTACCCTGGCAACTCCCTCCTCTCCCCACTCCCATCATTATATTCTGCACTCAGTGGGGCAGGCACGAAGGGCCGAATGGCCAACTCCTGCACCTATTGTCTATTGTCTATCTTCCCCTTTGCTCTACCTATTGTGCGTCAGTTGCATTTATCTATGGTGTATCTGATCTGTTTGTATGGCATACAAAACAAAAGGTTTTTCACTATACTTCGATACACATGATAATAATTAACCTGTTCAAGAAGGAACTGCAATTGCTGGAAAATCGAAGGTAGACAAAAATGCTGGAGAAACTCAGCAGGTGAGGCAGCATCTATGGAGCGAAGGAAATAGGCAACGTTTCGGGCTCAGCACTTCAGCTCCCACTCCCATTCCATATCTGACCTTTCTGTCCTGGGCCTCCTCTATGGCCAGAGTGAGCACCACCGGAAATTGGAGGAGCAGCACCTCATATTCCGCTTGGCAGTCTGCACCCTAGCGGCATAAACATTGACTTCTCCAATTTCCGGTAGCCCCTTGCTGTCTCCTCCCCTTCCCAGCTCCCCCTCAGCCCTCTGGCTCCTCCTCTTCCTTTCTTCTTCCCGCCTTCTTCAGTCTGAAGAAGGGTTTCGGCCCGAAACGGCGCCTATTTCCTTCGCTCCATAGATGCTGCCTCACCCGCTGAGTTTCTCCGGCACTTTTGTCAACCTATAAAAATTAACCTAAACAAAAACCTCATTGTTCTCTCCCATTATAATAAAAATACATCTAGTTTAGTTTAAGGGCCTGTCTCACTTTACCGACCAAAGTCATGACCTTTTTTACTCGTGGCCATTTTTCATCACGTTGGAAAAACACCCCGACCTACTTGATGCCACGAGTACCTACGACTAGCATCACGAACTGCTACGACCTACCTACGACCTACCTACGACCTCCTACACCCTCGTGACGACCATGCTGCGAGTATGAGTCAAGGGCAAACTCGGCAGAGGTCGTGAATTAAGTCGTGAATGTGGGACAGGCCCTTTAGTCTGCACCGACCAATGATCACCCCGTACACAAGCCCTATCCTACACACACTAGGGGACAATTTATCATCTTTACCAAAGCCAATTAACCTACAAACCTGCACGTCTTTGGAGTGTGGGAGGAAACTGGTGCACTCGGGGAAAACCCACGCAGGTCACGGGGGGAACGTACAAACTCCGTACAGACAGCACCCGTAGTCAGGATCGAACCCAGGTCTGTGGCGCTGTGAAGTAGCAATTGTACCGCTGCGCAACTTTCATCTCTGAAGAAGAGATGACTGGCAATGTGAGACGTGGGTCTGATATTCTGACTTGTGGTGAAACTGCCAATCTAAGCATCCTTCACAGTTAGATTTCTAAGCATTCACTTATTTTCCACACTGCCAACAATTTAATGGGAAGCCCATGCATTTATGAATCTCAGCAGAGTGCAGAACCTAATACAAAATAACAAATTGGAAGCAAGGCGCAAGCTGAATTGAATTGCTTTCAATTTTGTGTTGCAATTAAATTAGAACAGCTCATAGAATTTGGGAGGGATTAAATGACAAAGCATGCCAGACACAAACCTACTGGCTGCCTGACGATCCAACCATGAAGCACTCGTTTCACACCCCCACGGACTATTCGGAGTACGTTTCGAGTAATGCGGGAGGAAGCAATTTTCATGCTGTTTTTAAAGGATTGTTCTCCCACTTAAGGTGAGTAATATTGATGGCAGAATTCCAGTCTGAGCACTGGCACAACTCAAGTGCGGCAGAGTAACAAATACAGAAAGGCACCTGCATTCACACAGGGGAACAGGCTGCCAGGAGTGGCGGCGGAGGCATATACATGTTCATTAGTTCATAAGTCATAGGAACAGAATTAGGCCGTTCGGCTCATCGAGTCTACCCTACCATTCAATCGCGGCTGATCTGTCATTCCCTCTACGCCCCATTCTCCTGCCTTCTCCCTGACATCCTCCCAATTCTCCCCTCAATGTCGGGTCACACCCCGCCCAATCCCTCTTCTCCACTCTCCCATCGGGCAAACGGTATAGAAGTGTGAAACCGTACACATCCAGATTTAGGGACAGTTTCATCCCAGCTGTTATCAAGCAACTGAACCATCCTACAAAACAACAGGGGAGCAGTACTGAGCTACAATCTAACACAGCGTAGACCCACGGACTATCCTTGATCGGACTTTGCTGGCTTTGCCTTGCACTAAACGTTATTCCGTCACTAAACGGACTATCGTTGGTCTGACTTTACTAGACTTTATCTAACACTAACCGTTATTCATGTTATTCCCTTATCATGTATATGTACACTGTGGATGGCTCGATTGTAATCATGTATTGTCTTTCCTCTGGCTGGTTAGTATGCAACAATGGTACATGTGACAATAACCTAAATTCATGTCACCCTTGCCAATCTAGAACCTGTCAATCTCCGCTTTAAAAATACCCAATGACTTGGCCTCCACAGCCGTCTGTGGCAATGAATTCCACAGATTCACCACCGTCTGACTAGTGGTATTGAAGAGGCTTTTAGACAGGCACACGGATATGCAAGGAACAGGGAAATATGGACCATGTACAGGAAGATAAGACTTGGCCTTGGCATTATGTTCGACACAGACACCGAGGGCCAAAGGGACTGTTCCTGTGCTGTAATGTTCTATGTGCAGGAAGGAACTGCAGATGCCGGTTTAAACTGAAGCTGAGACAAAAAGCTGGAGTAACTCAGCGAGACAGGCAGCATCACTGGAGAGAAGGAATGGGTGACGTTTCAGGTTGAGACCCTAAAAGTTACCCATTCCTTCTCTCCAGAGGTGCTGCCTGTCCTGCTGAGTTACTCCAGCATTTTGTGTCTATCTTCTATATAGAGCATTCTAAAATGGTATGGCACTTGGTATTAGGGCCGACACTGTGGTGGCGAGAACATTAGCAATGTGAACCTGCGTTGAAATGGAGGATCTTCAAAAGGAAGATCATGCAGGAAATGGTTATTGCATCTAAATATTACAATGTGGTTTTTCGTCTTTGTTTAATTGTGATTCTATTTTAGGTTACGTATTTAGTTTCATTTGTTTTTAATTTCGTTTAGAGATACAGCGCAGAAACAGGCCCTTCGGCCCACCGAGTCCGCGTGGACCAGCCAATCCGTACACTCTCTACACACTAGGGAGAATTTACAACCTTACCGAAACCTGCACGTCTTTGGAATGTGGGAGGAAACCAGAGATCCCGGGGAAAACCCACGGGAGAACGTACAAACTCTGTACAGACAGCACCCGCGGTCAGGATCGAGCCCGGGGTCTCTGGCGCTGTGAGGCAGCAACTCTACCGCTGCGCCACTCTGCTGTCGATGAACATCTAATAGATCCTAAAATAATGTAAAAATAATCGCTCATATTAATCTTGACCCGCTCGAAGGCCAATGAATGTGATGTTTTTTTCCTGTACTGTGCAGAAGGGTTTTGCCAATATTCTACGGGTCGCGCCCTTTGCTCTTCACGTGACTGTTTGCTCCGTAGGTTTTGTTTTCTTGGGCTGCCGCCCGGTTAATGAAATTCATGGAATTGTTATCCGTTGGGAATGCGGATGCATTTGCATAAAAAGCCAAAGTTAGAAGGTTAAACATCCCGGCTAATCCATCAATTTGAAATTCTATTTATAGGCCACCATAGACTCCACAGTCAGAAAGGCACAACAGAGGATGTACTTCCTGCGGCAGCTGAGGAAGCACAATCTGCCACAGGCAATGATGGTCCAATTCTACACGGCCATCGTAGAGTCTGTCCTCACCTTCTCCGTCATGGTCTGGTTTGGCTCAGCCACCAAGCACGACACCTGGAGGCTGCAGCGAATCGTCCGATCAGCAGAGAAGGTTATTGGCTGCAACCTTCCCTCCATTGACGAACTGTACACTGCAAGGGCCAGGAAGCGAGCGGGCAAGATCATCTCTGACCCCTCTCACCCTGGCCACAATCTCTTTGAATCACTTCCCTCTGGAAGGCGACTCCGGATTGTCAAAGCTGCCACAGCCAGACATAAAAACAGTTTTTATCCACGAGTAGTTGCTCTACTCAACAGCCAAAAATCTGTAGCTTCCCTTTGATCTGGTATTTTGTTGGTTCACATGCTTGATCAATGGTGTTTTATCATTAATGTCTTATTATTATTAATGTTTAGTGTTTGAGTCATTCGTAACTGTCACTGTATGTCATGTTGTTACTTGTGGGCGGAGCACCAAGCCAGATTCATTGTATGTGAATACTTGGCCAATAAACTTACTTACTTACTTACTTAGGTTTCCAACGTTATAGGTAAAATGGTCAGTAAGGACATGGGAGACCGCAGGGGCCCAGGGTTCTTGTGCAGTGTAGCACAGCCATTGCTTCAGAAGAGAACTACTAAATATTTGTGATCCCTGATCCATAATTCACAAACTACTCTGCAATTGGTGGATTGTGAATGCTGATATTATTAACAGTTATATATTCTTAGAGCTCATGAGAAACTGTTGTACATTGTGGCCATGTGTAACCTAATATTGCTGCACTTCCAAATATATAGCTTCGGTGTGGTGGTGCAGCGTCAGAGATCCGGGTTCGATCCTGACTACGGAGTTTGTACATTCTCCCCGTGACCGCGTGGGTTTTCTCCGGGTGCTCCGGTTTCCTCCCACACTCCAAAGACGTACAGGTTTGTAGGTTAATTGGCTTCGTTAAAATTGTAAATTGTCTCTAGAGTGTGTAGGATAGAACTAGTGCACAGGGCGGTCGATGGTCGGTGAGAGGGGAAAGATTTAATAGGAACCTGAGTGGATATATGGAACGGGCTGCTCGGGAAGGTAGTTGAGGAAGGACTATAACAACATTTAAAGGGATATGAGCCAAATTTAGTGCAGTTTAGAGAAACAGTGCAGAAACAGGTCCTTCGGCCTACCGAGTACGCGCCGACCAGTGATCACCACACATCAACAATATCCTACACACACTAGGGACAATTTACAATTATACCAAGCCAATTAACCCTCAAACCTCTACGTCTTTCGAGTGTGGGAGGAAACCAATGATCTTGGGGAGAACATACAAACTCCATACAGACAGCACCAGTAGTCAGGATCGAACCCGGGTCTCTGGCGCTGTAAGGCAGCAACTCTACCGCTGCAGGCAAATGGGACCAGCTTAGATGGGCGATCTTGGTCGGCATGGATGTATTCGCCTCACAGCGCCAGAGACTCGGGTTCGATCCTGACTATGGGTGCTGTCTGTACGGAGTTTGTACAATCTCCCCGTGACTGTGTGGGTTTTCTCCGGGTGCGCTGGTTTCCTCCCACATTCCAAAGACTTGCAGGTTTGTAGGTTAATTGGCTTGGTAAAAGTGTGAATTGTCCCTAGTGTGTGTAGGATGGTGTTAATGTGCGGGGATCACTGGTCGGTGAGGACTCGGTGGGCCGAAGGGCCTGTTTCCGCGCTGTATCTCTAAGCTAAACTAAACTAAGATTGAATATTCCTGTTCCAGGACTGGCTAATGTCAGACGTGCAAAGCTGGACCTCAATTACTCACTGGTGAAGGCTGGAAAAAATCCGTTCTAATTCTTCCCTTGGGCGACTGGGAGGTTCAGTGAGGCCATCATTATCTTTCCAATCCTGCACACACTGACTGAACAACATCTGTTGGCCGTAAGAATCGTGTGGCAAACTACTTCAGCAGTTACAGTTAAACTGCAATGCTGACTTAAATCCCAGCTTGCTGGCCTGTGTTACAGTTAAGTTCATTGTCACGTGTACCAAGGTGCAGTGAAAAGCTATTGTTGCGTGCTATCCAGTCAGCAGAAGGACAATACGTGATTACAGTCGAGCCATTTACAGTGTATAGATAAATGGTAAGGGCATAAAGTTTAGTGCAAGGTTAAGCCAGCAAAGTCCGATCGAAGATAGTCCGAGGTTTACCAATGAAGTCGCTCGCCTCTCTTCCAGTTTTCTTCACACTCCCCCCCTCCCCACTCCTCCAATCAGTCTGAGGAAGGGTCTCGACCCGAACCGTCACCTGTCCATGTTCTCCAGAGATGCTGCCTGACCCTCTGAGTTACTCCAGCACTTGGTCCTTATCTAATCAACAGAGGTTGTGTAGAATAGTAGGTAGACAATAATGCTGGAGAAACTCAGCGGGTGAGGCAGCATCTATGAAGAGAAGGAATAGGCGACCATTCGGGTTGAGACCCTTCTTCAGACTGATTGGAGGGGTGGGGGGTGTGTGAAGAAAGCTGGAAGAGAGGAGAGCTACCTCATTGGTGACCCTCGGACTAGAATGGTAGTATTTTTTGGACTGGGGTTTAGTTAAGTTTTTTATTGTTATATTTATTTTTGAAAATAATTTTTCAGCAAGTCATTAAGTGCTGAGAAACCATATTCTGCAGTCTGGTATGTTTCTCGTTGAACCCGTGCGTGACCTGATTGCGCTCGTGTCCAGTATGATCTGATTTAATTGGATTGAACACAAACATGGCACTAACAAACCAAAACCTGTAGCAGTAACTAGGTGAAGCCTACAATCACTTTCCCCACCATGGCGATTATCTGAAGCGGAAAAGCAGTCAGTCGGCATTACAATATTAAATGGGATTTTAAGATTGTCATCAAATACCGACACCCTTTCACAGCGTTTCCATCATCATTTCCCATCCATTGAAGGAAGTCAAGATCTTCGACAGGGAGCCATGGCAACTATCAGGGTTGGATCTCAGAACATGTACAAGCTGCAAACTGTCCTTCCACCTCCCCAACTTCCCAGAACTTCTGCTGGTAAAAATGCCAGTGGGATCTCTGTGGATCTAGGCAGTGTGGGGCGGCACGGTGGCGCAGCGTTAGAGTTGCTGCTTTACGGCGCTCCGGGTTCGATCCCGACTATCTGTTCATTGTACGGAGTTTGTACGTTCTCCCCGTGACCTGCGTGGGTTTCCTCCGAGATCTTCGGTTTCCTCCCACACTTCAAAGACGTGTAGGTTTGTAGGTGAATTGGCTTGGTGTAAATGTAAATTGCCCCTAGTGTGTGTAGGATAGGGCTAGCGTGCGGGGTGGTCTCTAATCGGCGCGGACTCGGTGGGCCGAAGGGCCTGTTTCCACGCTGTTTCTCTAAAGTCTAAAAGTCTTAAATAACTTTGCCATAATTTTGCGCCTATGTCTCTTTGTCCCAGACTCACCCACCTGTGAAATTTGTCAACATGCTCCACGCCATGCCCTCTGAGGGGCATGTTTTAATGATAAAAAGCACAGTACCACAACTGTGCCCAGAGCTAAATCCACAATTACAATTCAACAATTGCAATTGATGGTAAGTGTTTTTTTTGTTTTCAATATCAGTTTATGCTGTGGTGAGGCACAGACACAAAGAGAAATCAAACTCAGCCATCTCGCCAATGGATATGTTATTTTGAATACATTTGAACTCCATTCGGGTATGTGACATAAGATTGATTTCGCCCAATGTCTGTCAGCAACCTATTTATTGCATCTTGTTCCTCGTGTCTCCTTGACTGCCTCTAGAAGATTGAAGATGCCAAGTGCAACCGTGGCATTATACATGGCTGGGCATATCTCCTGCATAACCTTTGAAGTCTGGAATAGGAAGCAAATTGGACAATAGTGAAATGAAATAACAGGAGCTTGAACTTGGGAATGTCCACAATACGACAAGTACCTCTTCCGATGCCGTTAACACTTTGAGAGCCAAAATTCCATTGTTCTTCACATTTTACAAGAACCGGCCAACTATGACAAGGAGATGCAAGGAACTGCAGATGCTGGAATCTTGAGCATAAAATAATGGGTCAGGCAGCATCCATGGAGGGAATGGACTGATGATGTTTTGGGTTGAGTCTCTTCTTAGTTTAGTTTTCGAGATACAGCGCAGAAACAGGCCCTTTGGCCCACCAAGTCCATGCCGACCAGCGATCACCATACACTCGCACTACCCTACACATTAGGGGCAATTTACAATCTTTACCGAACCCAATTAACCTACAAACCTGTGCTTCTTTGGAGTGTGGGAGGAAACTGTAGCACCCGGAGAAAACCCACACAGGTCACGGGGAGATTATACAAACTCCGTACTGACTGCACTCAGAGTCAGGATGAAACCCGGGTCTCTGGCGCTGTGGGGCAATAACTCTACCGCAGCGCCACCGTGCCGCCCCAATTTGGGGAATCGATACATTACTGATTAGGTTATTTTTTTGGTCTTGGTTGCAGCTCAGAGCCACAGGAGATGGTTTTCCTCCCACTTCTACAGTCACAGGAGACGGGTTTTCATCCACTTAATGTCCAATATCAGAGTTAGACGAGAGCTAAGAGTGAGAAAAAAATTCAATATTGTGGGTTTAAGAAAAATGATACCAAAATTCTCCAATAAGGACCTGCCATGTCTTCACATGTGGATAGCATTGATAATTTTACAACTAAGATTATTCCCAAAAGTTATCTGAGCCTCCATTTCAAAACTAGAAAGGAAATTCAATTGCTTGAAAATTGCTTTTATATTGTATCCGGCTTTGCCGAGGCAGAATTCTGTGGAAGGATCGATGGAGGGGCAAGATTTCATGGAGGGTTCTGTGAATCCGTGATCATTTATTTCACTGGAAGTTCTATCTAGTTTAAGAACCAAATGGGCTGCCAAGAGAGGTTCTGTGCAACTTAGACTGTTAGCTCAAAGAAGCATAGAATTAAGAAGTGTAAGATAATGGATAATAAATGATGCCAGTATCCAAGCAAGAATTTCTGTTGAATTACTTTGGTCTCAGTTTTATAGTAACTGCCAGATGTAGAATCATTGCCTCTGTCACAAGGGCAATTTCATTTTTATTTCTCTTTTGTACAAATCTGTGATTCAGATTTGCTATCTTCAGCTCCTTATACCCGACAGCATAGTTAGTGCTGGTAACTGATGCTAATGATAAAAATAACTAATGCTGGAGCACTTGCCAATGTTTTCATGCTACCTCGGTAAGGCCACCAGCATAATCAAGGACCAGTCTCACCCCAGTCACTCCCTCTTCTTCCCTCTCCCATTAGGTAAAAGGTACTGAATTTGAAACCAATCACAATCAATCACCCGTTTAAGAAGGAACTGCAGATGCTGGAAAAATCAAAGGTAGACAAAATGCTGGAGAAACTCAGCGGGTAAGGCAGCATCTATGGAGCGAAGGAATAGGCGACGTTTCGGGTCGAGACTGAAGAAGAGTCTCGAACCGAAACGTCACCTATTCCTTCGCTCCATAGACGCTGCCTCACCCGCTGAGTTTCTCCAGCATTTTTGTCTACCTACAATCAATCACTCAATCACAATCACAATAATACTTTATTAGCCAAGTATGTTTTGCAACATACGAGGAATTTCATTTGCCAAGTCAGTCATACAAATAAAAAGCGACGGAACACTCAAAATACATTTTAACATGAACATCCACCACAGTGACTCCTCCGCATTCGTCACTGTGATGGAAGGCGAAAAAAAGTTCAAATCTCTTCCCTTAGTTCTCCCGCGGCCCCTCCCGTAGCTGGACTCCCATAGCTGGTAGCGTTTTGGCCCTCCGCATCGAGGCGATCAGCTCCTGCATCTGGGGGGATGTCAACTCCACGGCGCCGGACGATCGGACCCCGTGTCGGGGCTGGTTGACCCTCTGCATCGTTGGAGCTTCCCGACTAGCCTCTCCTGAGACTGCGAGCTCTTGATGGTAAGTCCGCAGGCCGCGGTTGGAGCGTTCCCAGGCAAGGGATCGACTCCGATGTTAAGTCCACTCCCTGCGGTGGGGCCCAAGGTCAGTCCGAGGAGGCCTCCAGCTCCATCGATGGTAGGCCGCAGAGCGACCGGAGATGCGATCCGGAAATTAATCGCATCTCCGGCAAGGTAAGAAAGTGAAAAAAAAGTTTCCCCCGACGCCCTCCCCCCACATAAAACAATCCGGAGAATATTTGCACAGACTTTTAACACACATTAAAAAATTTAAAAAGACGAAAAAACACACAGACTGTTGGCGGGGCTGCCAATCGTGCGGCGCCCCTGGTGGTATCCAGACAGTGGTGTAGCGGTAGAGTTGCTGCCTTACAGCGCCGGAGACCCGTGATCGAGCCTGACTGCAGGTGCTGTCTGTACGGACGTTGTACGTTCTTCCTGTGACAAGGCGAGTTGTTCTCC
Source organism: Malacoraja senta (assembly GCA_038087875.1). NCBI lineage: Eukaryota > Metazoa > Chordata > Chondrichthyes > Rajiformes > Rajidae > Malacoraja > Malacoraja senta. Next base: position 21,605,533 of record CM075988.1, read on the forward strand.
GCCCACACTAAAAATGTACCAGTTTGTAGGTTAATTGGCTTCTGTAAATTGTCCCTAGTGTGTGGGATATTGCCTGTGTATGGGATGATCGCTGATCGGTGCGGACTCCGTGGACTGAAGGTCCTGTTTCCATGCTGTATCTCTGAAGTCTAAAGTTAGAATAACATCACTGGGAAAATTTGGATTTTAATTAAACCTCAATTTCTTTGCTTGACACAAAAAGCTGGAGTATCAGTGGGCCGGGCAGCATCTCTGGAGAAAAGGAATAGATGACGTTTCGGGTCGAGACCCCTCTTCAGACTGAGAGTCAGGGGAGAGGGAAACGAGAGATATAGATGGTGATATAGAGAGATATTGAATATCTTTCATTCATCTGTTCTATATCTCTCCCGAAACGTCACCCATTCCTTTTCTCTGGAGATGTTGCCTGACCTGCTGAGTTACTCCAGCTTTTTGAGTCAAGCCAAGAAATTCCTTAAGTGGCCTCCTCTGACCCGTTGAGTTCCTCCAGCAATTTGTGTCTATCTTTGGTTTAAACCAGCATCTGCAGTTCCTTCCTGCTCCATTTCTAGGAGGCAGGTGTGCTTCCCATGTTTGTAGGTTTAGTAGTTCACACATGGGATCTCCCGTTGCTGGGCTGTGAGTGAGCGCTGCAAACTCTGGTTTAAAATGAGCTGCGGCTGTTTGGCTTCAACTTTAACTATCCTGTCCAGAGGAGCGCTCTGTTTATGTCTGGGGCATGCACACAGCCCTTTTTTTCCCCCACTTAAAGGGTCCAAATGTTTAAAAACTGTGGAGGGAAGAATGTCCAGTCTGTAAACATTGAAATTGAGGCCAGATGGAGTCTATCAAATGTCATAAGAGGTGCAAGGATTCCTTGAGCACTTTGTAAACCCGGCCTGACATGACATTCAACACACATTCCATGTACTATCGAAGTTATTAGGTGCAAGCCTCCCTCATCCAAGGAGTTGTATCCCACTACACTTAATAGTAAGACTGAACACTAACTTAGAATCAACATTAGAAGTTGATTATTATTGAGAGAAAGATAATTCCATATCAATGACAAACCAGCAGCTGCAAATTCAGCTGGGTCATGTTCATAAGTGATAGGAGAAGAATTAGGCCATTCGGCCCATCAAGCCTACCCCGCCATTCAACCATGGCTGATCTATCTCTCCCTCCCAAGCCCATTTTTCTGCCATCTCCCCATATCCTCTGACACCCGTACTAATCAAGAATCTATCTATCTCTGCTTTAAAAATATCCATTGACGGCCTCCGCAGCCTTCTGTGGCAAAGAATTCCACAGATTCACCACCCTCTGACTAAATAAACTTCTTCTCATCTCCTTTCTAGAGGAGATTTCCATCGCTCCATAGATGCTGCCTCACCCGCTGAGTTTCTCCATCATTTTTGTCTACCTTCGATTTTCCAGCATCTGCAGTTCCTTCTTAAACAAATCCTTTCAAGAGGAAGTTCCTTTCTAGTCCTAGACTCTCCCACGAGTGGAAACATCCTTCTTAAAGCGCCTGTCCCACGGGCATGCGACTCCATGCGGCAAGCGCGACCTAACCGGAAACGGGGGCCGTGCGGGGGCCGCGCGGAGGTCGCGGGGCCGGTCACACTTCGATCGCCGGAGCCGTATGGAGTTGTGCGGAGCTGGTGCCGACAAACTGACCGTGTTCAAAAATTCCGCGCGGCAACGGCCTACCGCCCCGCAGCCGCATCGAGGCCGTGCGTGCCGCATCGACGGCCGTGCGCACCGCCTCGCCGCCGTACGCACCGTCTTGACGTCCGCGCGGCCCCCGCTTCCGGTTTGGTAGCGCTTGCCGCATGCAGCCGCATGCTGGTGGGACCGGCCCTGTACGGGGATCACTCGGCCCCCGCTTCCGGTTAGGTCGCGCTTGCTGCATGGAGTCGAATGCCCGTGTGACAGGCCCTTTATTCCACAATAGGCATCCATCTCATTTCCATTGTTATTGCAACCTGGAATCTTATACCTTCTTATCTTTCTCATGCCTCTTATAATTCAGGATGGTAACAGCTGCCAATAATTTCCCGGTGTCCCGAATAACCCATCTTGCTTTGGCAGCTGTTGACTTTCCTTCCCAATCGCAGTTACAAAACTCCGCCAGACCCTTGGTGAAAACAGCCTTTCTTAAGAACGTCAAAGCAAACTCTTCTACTGTTTATTGCTGTTACATTCTTGTAAACGTTATGCTGTAAGACTGAGTAATGACCAATATTGTTCGGCGTGATTATACTACTTTATTCTTGCTGCATCACATCACTCACTGATGCTCCATGTTCTCTATGTCAAGCACTCAGCCACTGAAGCTGGAAGAAACAAAATGTTGTAAGTCAGAGTCTAGTCTGCAAATGTAATGAACAAGTGAGGCTCTGGGCAACGTTCTCCCTCTCTGTATTGTCATGGCTCAATAACTCTTTTCAGCTGCTGTGACCATGTTAGGACATATCTGCCCATTTCTTTAGACTTTTGGACTTTAGAGATACAGCGCAGAAACAGGCTCTTCAGCCCACTGAGTTCCCGCCGACCAGCGATCCCCGTACACGAACACTATCCGACACACACCAGGGACAATTTACAATTTTACCGAAGCCAATCAGCCTACAAACCTGAACGTCTTTGGAGTGTGGGAAGAAACCGGAGCACCCGGAGAAAACCCACGCAGGTCACAGGGAGAACGTACCAACTCCGTACAGGCAGCACCCGTGGTCAGAATCGAACCCAGGTCTCTGGAGTTGTAAATCAGCAACTCCTCGTAAGGTTTAGTTTAGTATAGTTTAGAGATACAGCGCAGAAACAGGCCCTTCGGCCCACCGGGTCCGGGCCGAATAGCGATCCCTGCATCCTAACACTATCCTACACACACAAGGGACAATATTTACATTTATACCAAGCCAATTAATCTACATACCTGTACGTCTTTGGAGTGTGGGAGGAAACCGAAGATCTCGGAGGAAACCCACGCAGGTCACGGGGAGAACGTACAAACTCCGCACAGACAGCACCCGTAGTCGGGATCGAACACGGGTCTCCGGCGCTGCATTCGCTGTAAGGCAGCAACTCTACCGCTGCGCCACCGTGACTGCACATTAAATGTAAGGCTGTTGAGGTTCTGGAGATGCAGTGAGGCTGAGGGTGAACCAGAGGGCAAATGTAAACTCACCAGAAAATCTTCAGATTGCTGCAGTAACAAAATCTCTGAAAATGTTGTTATCATTAGGAAAACCCCACAGGCAGTAAATCCATGCAATACGAAACAGCTGCAGCTATTCTATGGTGCAACATTGATTGATTCATGTTGTGTTAACAGATGATTGGTATTCAAGTTATCTAAATAAGCAGAGAGAACTGGTTGAAGAGCGATGTTGTAGTTAAGAGTGTTGCTATTCCTATTTAATCACACTGCCAATTTAGACACTGTAAACACCACAGTGGTATGAAGAGTGACATTCATTCCCAGTGGACACTGTAGAAATATATCTCCTCAGATCTCCGGACACAACATCTACAGGTTGTGACATCTACCATTAGACAATCAAACAATAGGCACAAAATCCTGGAGTAACTCAGCGGGACAGGCAGCATCTCTGGAGAGAAGGAATGGGTGACGTTTCGGGTCGAGACCCTCCTTCAGACTGGTCAAACAATAGGGCTCTCTCAAGGCATTTATTAGAATATGCCATTTTGGATGGATGTGGAGAGGATGTCTCCACTGCCGGGAGACTCCAGGACCAGAGGTCAGAGCCTCAGACTAAAGGGTAATTCCTTTAGGAAGATGAAGAGGAATTTCTTTAGTCAGAGTGTGGTGAATCTGTGGAATTCATTGCCACAGAAGGCTGTGGAGGTCATCAAATGGTATTTTTAAGGTAGAAATAGATAAGAATATGGTCTCCATTCATTGACTATTTGAAGGGGTAGATCGGTTCAGCACGGGAACCAAACTGAAGCTTGAACTTAGGATTAGATGAAAGGTTATACTTTTTGACCTACGAACCTATCTCCAATGATGTATTATTAGTATTTTTTTTTTTAATCTTGACATTTGTGGGGGGGTTTTCTCTCTCTCTTTCTCACTTTCTATCTATAAAAAAAAACTAGAAGCAGAATCAATCCACAATTGTTAATATTAATAATGTATGATTGATATACATGAAATGTTTTTACCATAATATGTCTTTGCTTCTAATAAAAATATTATTTAAAAAAAAAAGAAATAGATAAGATTCCTGATTAGTACGGGTGTCAGAGGTTACGGGGAGAAGGCAGGAGAATGGGGTTGAGAGGGAAAGATAGATCAGTCATGGTTAAATGGCAGAGTAGACCTGATGGGCCGAATGGCCTAATTCTGCACCTATCACTTATGAACTTGAAAAAAAATTGATCAATGGATACACACCTCCTCCAACCTCATCTAATGTATTCGTTGTTCGAGGTGTGGACTCTTATACATTGGCGAGACCAAATATTCTATAATCCGCGACAAAAATATTGAAAGTTCATAAGTGATAGAAGCAGAATTAGGCCATTCAGCCCATCATTCGGTCTATTTGGCCCGAGGCCAAACGTAGACTGGCCGATCATTTTGCTGAAAACATCTCGCTCAGTCCGCCTGGACCTACCTGAATTCCCGGTTGCCAAACACTTTAATTCCCCATTCACATTCCCACACTGACCTTTCTGTCCTGGGCCTCCTCCATTGTCACAGTGAGGCCCAGCGCAAATTGGAGGAACAGCACCTCATATTTCGCTTGGGCAGCTTGCACCCCAATAGTAGGATTATTGATTTCTCTAATTTCAAGTAACACTTCCTACACAATGTGGTCATTCCTGTTTACCTGAACAGCTATCGGTAGGTTTTGGATACCGAGACCTTAGATTTTCTCCACTCTTTTAATCTCTTCAATTCTTCTGCAAGGTTTGGCTCTTACCTGATTTAATAGAGTCACAGACATGGAGTTATATATTTGGCTTTTCATTATACCTCGGCACATGTGACAATAAACTAAACTAAACTAAAATGTCTTGCGGGTCAGTCCTCTACCATACATTGGAGGCTCAAATGGTGGAGGAGAGGGAAAGAAGGATATGTGTGGGAAGATAGATGGACACAAAAAGTTGGATTTACTCAGTGTGTCAGGCAGTATCTCTCAATAGGTGGCGTTTTTGGTCGAGACCCTACTTCAGACTGAAAGTCAGGAGAAAGGGAATCGAGAGACATAGACGGTGGCATCGAGAGATATAGAATGAAAGATAGGCAAAGAAGTTATGATGATAAAGGAAACATGCTATGGGCGAGGTGAAAACAAGTCACATTGTGACAAAGCGACTCAACAATACGACTTGGAAGCGAGTAAACTTGGGTGGGGGAGGGATGGAGAGAGAGGGGATACAAGGGTCACTTGAAGTTGGAGAAATCTCTATTCATACCGCTGGGTTGTAAGCTGCCCAAGCAAACTATGAGATCTGAGTTCCTCTGTGAACCTCTCTGAGCTGCCTCTGCTCAGTGGATACAAAATCTGTCCACAGTGCTAAAAGATGTACCTCAGTGTCGTGCTGTACACAATTAAACCACCGGATGGCTGCCTCGCCAACAGTCTGTCTGTCCATTCCTTCCTTGTGTTTTAAAGAGTGCGTGTTAAATGTATGTTTTTCTTGTTCTTAAGCTTGTTTTATGTGGGGGGTGGAACGAGGGGGGGGGGAGGGGTGTGGTTGGGGGAAACTTTTTAGAATCTCTTACCTCGACGGAGATAGGATTTTTTCCTTATCGTGTCTCCGTCCGCACTGCGGCCTAACATCGAGGAGTTGGCGGCCTTTGCTGGAGACCGACGTTTGAGAGCTCCACCGCGGGGAGCCTACGGGACTTTAACATGGCGGAGCCCGCAGTCTCTGGTCAGAGACCGACTTCGGGAGCTCCAACCGCGGGAGATTCGACCGCCCGGACGCGGGAGCTTCGACCGCCGGCTGCGGGAGCTTCAATCGCCCTGACGGATGGTTCGACTGCCCCGACCACGGGAGAAAAAAGAGGAAGAAGTTTGGACTTTTTTTGCCTTCCATCACAGTGAGGAACATTGAGAATCCACTGTGGTGGATGTTTATGCTGACTTTTATGTTGGTGTGTGTCTTGTTGCTTTTTTTTTCACTGCTGCATGGTAATTTGCATATCACTGTACCTTAATTGGTACACATTCACAATAAAAGACCTTTGAATCCTTGGTGGTGGGAGCTGTCACTGTATCTCATGTTGTTACTTGTGGGCGGAGCACCAAGGCAAATTCCTTGTATGTGAATACTTGGCCAATAAACTTACTTACTTTACTTGAGCATTTCAAGTAACTTCAAGTAGCCCTTGTATCCCCTCTCTCTCCATCCCTCCCCCACCCACGTTTACTAGCTTCATGTACCTGCACACTAACTCTTCACGCTTCATCCACAAGCCCAGCATCTGCACGGCAGCATCGCGCAGCCCTTGCCAGTTAAAAACAAGAAGATAATAGAAGAAAGAGACAGGTGTAGGCTTTTAGATTCTCATTTTTGTTCTTCTCTGCCATTTCAGAATTTCCCAGTTACCTCCTTAGTCACATCCTCAAAGCAATTAACATTTACTTCAGCAATTTCCTTCTTTTTTAAATACTTGACAAAGATGTTTTTTTAATACTTCTTGCCAATTTACTCTCATGATCCCACTTTTTCCCTTTTAATTATTTTTAGTCATTCTTTGGTTTCTAGAATATTCCTAATCGTCTGGTTCCCCCACTAATCTTAGCAACATTATATGCCTTCACTTTCAAATTGGTATCAACTTTATCTGTATACCCTCCTTATTCTTCTTATCCTTCTTATTCAACTTTCATTTCTCACTGGAATATAACTTTATTACACCCTAGATAATGTTAATATCATTATTGGGAATTATGAAATATTTCCTTTGATGTCTGCCACTGCTTGTCCGTTGTTTTACCGTTTAATTCATTTACCCAAATCACAAGGGTGGTCACGGCGGTGCAGCGGTAGAGTTGCTGCCTCACAGCGCCAGGGACCTGGGTTTGCTCCTGACTACGGGTGCTGTCTGTGCGGAGTTTGTACGTTCTCCCCTTGACCTGCGTGGGTTTTCTCCGAGATCTTGGGTTTTCTCCCACACTCCAAAGACGTACAGGTATGTCGGTTAATTGGCTTGGTATAAATGTAAAATTGTCCCTAGTGTGTGTAGGGTCGTGTTAGTGTGCGGGGATCGCTGGTTGGTGCGGACTTGGTGGGGAAAGCGGGGGGGGGGGGGGGGGGGGAAGAGGGGGAGTGGGGAGTGGGGAGGTGGGGAGGGAGGAGCACTTGTTCAGTCAGACCAGCACTTTGTTTATCTACACTTGGGAGGCTGCCAATTAAACAGTTTTATGAGTGAGAAATTGAGATCAGCTCCGAATTTGATCGGCTTTATGTGCTATTATAAAAGGTTTACACAGCTATTAAATGGCTGATGATCTCTTCAATTTGATCGTCAACGGCTTATTACTTACACTAAGCATGGATGGGAAGCTGAGGCTTTATAAGGCGCTGGTCAGATTGCATTTGGAGCGTTGTGAGCAGTTTTGGGGCCCATATCTGAGGAGAGATGTGTTGGCATTGGAGATTGTCCAGAGCCAATTGATTATCAAATCTATGAATGCCTGCACTCCAAATGCAATGAGACCACAAAGTCTCTCTGGGCTCCTTATTAAGCTTTCAGATTCAGTGTGTGTTTATATCAGCGGTTATCAATGATGACATTTTGTTTTTGTATGCAATACAACCTCCAGATATGTGAATCAGGTCAATATAAGTGTTCGCTGGGAGCGACTCAGCCCAGCTAATACCGACAGCCTCTGGCTATTCCTGGCTTCCGAAGCACACATTGTGCTCACATCAGATGCAAACAGGAGATAGGTCAATAACTACTTAAATTATCTTGTTAAAAGCCTTTTCATGAGCTGGAAATTGGATGCTGTAAGAGGTCTGATCTCTTCTCCATCCTGACTGGCTGCTCTGCACTCCAACTAAGAAATGAAGCTGTTATTTATCCGAGAACATCGAGGGTGATGGATGGCGTTTGTAGAATCCGACGCCCGTTTAATACCTTGTTTTGTTGATTGTTCTACATATCCAACTTATCGCCTACCTCTCCTCCTTTGCTGCTTAAAAGTCCACTGCTGAAGGTCCCGTCTTAACATGGGATTCTGCCCCAGAGCAGATCTCCAAGTGCAAGCTAGATCCAACTGTATAAACAGGTCTTTAATTCTGCTTTGGCACATTGCTATGGAGATACAGCGCGGAAACAGGCCCATTGGGCAACCGAGTCCACGCCGACCAGCGATCACCCTGTACACTCGCACTATCCTCCACACAAGGGACAATTTACTATTTTATTGAGCCCTATTAACACCCATCCTCTCTCTTCAAGGAGTCTGAAGAAAGGGTTCTGACCTGAAACATCACCCATCCTTTTTCTCCAGAGATGCTGCCTGATTCTGGGAGCTGGTTCCTAGGTCCACGAGTTTGGAGATGAGTTTGGATGGAGTTATATGATACAATACGATATAACTTTATTTATTCCAGGAGGGAAATTGATCTGGCAACAGTCCTAAAACAGGACAAGAAATATGAAACATGAAATTAAAGTGACGAGTGGAAAGTCCAGGATTGGGGGTGTGCAAAGTTTGGGGGAAGGGGGAGGGGAGTCAGTCTATCCCACAACAGAAGGGGGAGGAGTTGTGGGATAGACTGAGGGAGGACATCTTGATAGCCACAGGGAAGAAGGGTCTCCTGTGGCGTTCTGTGCTGCATCTTGGTGGAACCAGTCTGTTGCTGAAGGTGCTCCACAGGTTGACCAGTGTGTCATGGAGGGGGTGAGCTGCATTGTCCAAGATGCTCCGCAGTTTGAGGAGCATCCCCCCTCCAAGACCAACCTCCCATGAATCCAACTCCGCCCCCAGGACGGAGCCAACCTTCCTATTCTCCCAATTCTGCTAGCCCTTGCTGTCCCCTCCCCTCCCCCCAGCCCTCGGGCTCCTCCTCCGCCTTTTTCCTTTTTTCCTTTCTTCTCCCCACCCCCTATCAGTCTGAAGAAGGGTTTCGGCCCGAAACGTTACCTATTTCCTTCGCTCCATAGATGCTGCTGCACCCGCTGAGTTTCTCCAGCATTTTGTGTACCTTCCTGATGAGCTTGTTGATCTTGTTGGCGTCCGCGGCCTTCGCCCTGCCGCCCCAGCACACGGCAGCGAAGAAGATGGTGTTGATGGCAGAGTAATAGTCGATAAACAGAATAATGAATTGAAGAAACGTTACAGAGGATGGTCTCCTAATTTGAGGAAGGACATCCTTGTGATTGAGGCAGTGCAGCGTGGGTTCACGAGATTGATCCCTGGGATGGCGGGACTGTCATCTGAGGAAAGATTGAAAAGACTAGGCTTGTATTCACTGGAGTTTAGAAGGATGAGGGGGGATTTTATAGAAACATATAAAATTATAAAAGGACTGGACAAGCTAGATGCAGGAAAAATGTTCCCAATGTTGGGCGAGTCCAGAACCAGGGGCCTCAGTCTTAGAATAAAGGGGAGGTCATTTAAGACTGAGGTGAAAAAAAACGTTTTCACCCAGAGAGTTGTGAATTTGTGGAATTCCCTGCCACAGAGGGCAGTGGAGGCCAAGTCACTGGATGGATTTAAGAGAGAGTTAGATAGAGCTCTAGGGGCTAGTGGAATCAAAGGATATGGGGAGAAGGCAGGCACGGGTTATTGATTGGGGACGATCAGCCATGATCGCAATGAATGGCGGTGCTGGCTCGAAGGGCCGAATGGCCTCCTCCTGCACCTATTTTCTATGTTTCTATGTTTCTACGAAAGATCATTGAAAGATTAAACCAATGAAAAATTTAAAATCGGTCTCAAGACGGGTCATGATCTGAAAAGTTATCTATCCATGATCAGGATGCTGCCTGACCCGTTGAGTTACTCCAGCTTTTTGTGTCTTTTTCAGAAAGATTTAAAATATATATTTTTTAAACATGAACAATAATCCTCCAAATTACATTGACAGTTTAGATCATGATTTCTAATGATAAATTATATCTATGAATATGTAATGTTATTTGCAATGGTTCCTTAAATCGTCAGTTTGGAAAGTAGACGACTTTTACTTTTGTAGTATAATCGTAATGGTAATTGGAATAAAATGTTTCTTTTTGTTACAAGCCTCTACTTCACTTCTGTAGACAGCTGTCACATTGGAGTCATTCCAAGAAGGAAGTATCACGGCTTAACTTTCCCAGTCAGTCTCTGGGTGATTGGTGCAGTGGCTGTTCCAGTTTCGACAGCAGGGCTGTGTAATTTAGTGGAGAAAACGACTCTGAAATCAGAATTACCGGGCATGATAATCACGCCATTGGAAATAGTATTCAGCTTCCAGCGAGACGATTCCAGTATGTCATTCCCCTAGTTTATTCTGCTTAGACTATATCCCTCTACAATAATATTGTGTCATTTGTTACAGCCTTGTGTGTGCGTGATGTACATCTTTACACTGCCACAGGCTCTCTCTGTTTGGGCAGCACGGTGGCGCAGTGGTAGAGTTGCTGCCTCACAGCGCCAGAGACCCGAGTTCGATCCCGACTTCGGGCGCTCTCTGTACGGAGTTTGTACGTCTTCCCCATGACCGCGTGGGTTTTTATCCAGATGTGTTTGGCCCACATCCCTCTGATCATATCCTATCCATGGACCTGTCCAAATGTTTTTTACCGGTTGTGATAGTAGACTTGATGGGCCGAATGGCCTAATTCTGCTCCTATCACTTATGATCTTATGATGTCATGATAGTACCTGCCTCAACTAATTTTGGCAACTCGTTCCATGCACCCACCACCTCTGTGTAAAAACATTGTCCCTCAGGTTCCTATTATTGGCCCTGTCCCACGGTACGAGTTCATTCCAAGAGTTCTCCCGAGTTTGCCATGATTCGAACTCGGAGATTTACGGTAATGGCCGCTCCTCGGTACGCGGGGCTCTCGTGGACATTTTTCAACATGTTTGAAAAATCTTCACAAGTCTTCCCGAGCTTACCTGCCGTTAACGAGTCTTCCCGAGTACCTGCCGTTAGCGTTACGAGCCGCTAAGAGACGTCCCCGAACTCCGACGTACCCGCTACGATCAATCTCCGTGCTTACCACGGGCTTGATTTTTTTTTAAAACTCAGGAGAGCTCTTGAATGAACTCGCACCGTGGGACAGGGGCATAAATCTTTCCTCATCTCACCTTAAAAACCTCTTCACACCTTCTGTCTTTTCATCTCTGGCCTTTGTCCAACCATCTGCCTATCTAAAACCCCTCTATCATCCTCTACCTGTCCCTTCCCACCTCTTTCCCCCCTCCCCTTAAACCTATGTCCTCTTGATTTCTTGGTTTCCCCTACTCTGGGTAAAAGTGTGCATTTACCTGATCTAGTCTCTCTCATAATCCTTGCAACACTGCATATTTCCCCTATGAATCATATTTGAAGCTGGCCATTGAAAAATTTGCTTATTAATAAACACAGTGGGAGTGATCGAGTGGTACAGTGTGGAAACAGGCCCTTCGGCCCAACTTGTCCACACCGGCCAACATGTCCCATCTCATATGACAACACTTTCACAATGGCCCCACCAAGAACATGCTGATGCTTGTGTGTCATCATTGGTTTCCTTTTGGCCTGGCTGTGAGATGCATTTCACATCATCTAATTACACATTACACCAGGCTTGCTAGTTTAGCAAAGCCAAAACCACACGGCTTTCTCTCCCATCACAGCTCGGTGCATTGAAAGAACAATTAGCTTAATTTGTCATGATTTATTTTTCAGAACATCTACTGCATTTGGCCCATATCCCTCTTAACCTGTCCTATCCATGTACCTGTTTGAATGTGGTAGTCCCTGCCTCAACTACCACCTCCAGCAGCTTGTTCCCTACACCTACCACCCTTTGTGTAAAAAAATCACCCCTCAGGTTCCCATCAAATCTTTCCCCCTCACCTTAAAAAACTCTACAATCCTTTTGTCTCACACCTTTTGTCTTTTCATCTTGGCCTTTATCCAACCGTCTGCCTTTCATAACCCCTCCAATAACCTATCGTCTCCCAGACTTTGCGCTGCCCATCCTCTCTTCCAGCTTTATTCTCCCCTCCCTCCCCCGTACAATCAGAAGTGTCCTGACAAAAAACAGCATGCATCCATGCTCTCCGGAGATGTTCCCCGACCTGTTGAGTTACTCCAGCACTTTGTGTCTTTTTCCTCAGAGTTTAGTTTATATAGTTTAATTTAGAGACACAGCGTGGAAACAGGCCCTTCGGCCCACTGAGTTCGCGCCGACCAGCGATCCCCGCTCACTAACACTATCCTACACACACGAGGGACAATTTCCAATTTTTCCAATCCAATTAACCTACAAACCTGCACATCTTTGGAGTGTGGGAGGAAACCGGAGCTCCCGGAGATAACCCAGGCCGGTCACGGGGCGAACGTACAAGCTCCGTACAAACAGCACCCGTAGTCAGGATCGAACCCGTGTCTCTGGCGCTGTGAGGCAGCAACTCTACAGCAGGGCCGTCCCTTAATCTGCTCATTTCCAAGCAACCTTCTCATCATACCAACTCATTACTTTAACTTTCCTGACACAGTGTCTTGGTTCCACGAAAGGGGAATGACTAACTCCCTCCCTGCTTACATTAACTTCGCATTTCATGCATGACAATCCATTACAGCTCAAAGTTTAATTAATTGGGTGAAGAGGCTTGGATGTATCACGGACGGACGTAGATAGTGCTACCAAGGTCCTTAGTGTCTTTATCTGATACACTGCTCCGTAATTAGTTTTATTTTCAACTTAACACACTATTAAGGTCACGTCGCAGTGGATAAAGCCTTGGTCGCAAAACTATCACTGAACTGAATTATTCCTGGAATCAATGATTATTAAAAATAATCAGAACGAAAGAGAATGAAGCTGAATGGACAAGCTCTCTTCATTAAACCTCCCCAGTTAATGATCAGGCAAAGGGACTTGGGTGTGCCGATATAGGATTCCCAAAGAGTTAATTTTTTTCGAGAGGACTAGAATATAAAAACAGGGATGTCATGCTGAGGCTTTATAAGGCACTGGTCAGACTACGTTTGGAGTATTGTGAGCAGTTTTGGGCCCCATATCTGAGGAAGGATGTGCTGACATTGGAGAGGGTCCAGAGATGGTTTACGAGAATGATCCCAGGGATGATTGGGTTAACATACGATTAGCGTTTGACGCCACTTGGCCTGAAGTTTAGAACGAGTGCGGACCTCATTGAAACTTACCGTATCGTGAAAGAGTGGGAGAGTCTAGGACCAGAGACCATAACCTCAGAATAAAAGGACGTACTTACCTTTAGAAAGGAGATGAGGAGGAATTTCTTTAGTCAGAGGGCGGTGAATCTGTGGAAATCATTGCCACAGAAGGTTGTGGCAGCCAAGCCAATGGATATTTTTCATGTAGAGATAGATTCTTGATTAGTATGGGTGTCATGGGTTACAGAGAAGGTTCACCAGACTGATTCCTGGGATGTCAGGACTTTCATATGAAGAAAGACTGGATAGACTCGGCTTGTACTCGCTAGAATTTAGAAGATTGAGGGGGGATCTTATAGAAACGTACAAAATTCTTAAGGGGTTGGACAGGCTATATGCAGGAAGATTGTTCCCGATGTTGGGGAAGTCCAGGACAAAGGGTCACAGTTTAAGGATAAAGGGGAAATCTTTTAGGACCGAGATGAGAAAAACATTTTTCACACAGAGAGTGGTGAATCTCTGGAATTCTCTGCCACAGAAGGTAGTTGAGGCCAGTTCATTGGCTATATTTAAGAGGGAGTTAGATGTGGCCCTTGTGGCTAAAGGGATCAGGGGGTATGGAGAGAAGGCAGGTACTGGATACTGAGTTGGATGATCAGCCATGATCATATTGAATGGCGGTGCAGGCTCGAAGGGCCGAATGGCCTACTCCTGCACCTATTGTCTATGTTTCTATGTTACGGGGAGAGAAGGCAGGAGAACGGGGTTAAGAGGGAAAGATAGATCAGCCATGATTGAATGGCGGATTAGACCAGATGGGCCGAATGGCCTAATTCAGCTCCTACAACTTATGAACTAATGAATGTATTTCTGTCATATCAGGAACATGTTATTGAAGCCTAAAATAATGTCTTCAAATGTAAAGGGCTACTTTTCTTCAATAACAGCCCTGGGTGAAATTGTGGGATTTTTTTTTGCACTGCGAGGATATATTTATAATGAAAAGCACGTTGTGTGTGAAGTAGGGAAATGCATCCGAAAGTTTTCCTTTGGCTTTGGGGGAGCTCTCTGGAGCATTCGATGCTTGCAAGAGTAACTGGAAGGCTCCCGTTGTCCACTAGGGACAACTACCAGAAAACACCAACAGTGTTCTAGTGTGCAGAAGTGTCCCAACCCGAAAAGTCGCCTGTCCATTGCCTCCAAGATACAAGATATATTTATTTGTCACAGGTGCCATACAGCCATACAATAAAAATAAAGAATACAACACACGATAGAGTTCAACATAAAACATCCCCACACAGCAGAATCAAAAGTTTCCCACTGTGAGGGAAGGCACCAAAGTCAGTCATCTTCCTCTGATGTTCCCGCGTGGTCGGGGCCTCCGGAGCCCTCTGCAGTCGCCGCTACGGGCAGCCCGCCGTTCAGGCCCGCTCGCCGGGATGTTGGCTCTCCGACGTCGGAACGGTAGGCCAACCTCAGCGGCTTGGACCTCCAAAACGGCCGCCGCTTCCCACCGGGTTCCGCAGCTCCCGACGTCCGCAGGCCGCGCTGGGCGGAGATTCAACGCTGGCGGCCATCCGCAATGGGCCCCAGGGACTCTGCAAAGGGCCCCAGGGACTCCCCACACTCCAAAGACGTACAGGTTTGTAGGTTAATTGGCTTGGTATAAATGTAAAATATTGTCGCTGGTGGGTGTAGGGTAGTGTTAATGTGCGGGGATCGCTGGTCGGCGTGGACCCAGTTGGCCGAAGGTACTGTTTCCGCGCTGTATCTCTAAACTAAACTAAACTAAACTAAACTAACACTATCCAACACATACCAAGGACAATTTACATTTATACCAAGCCAATTAACCTACAAACCAGTGCGTCTTTGGAGTGTGGGAGGAGACCGAAGATCCTCGGAGAAAACCCACGCAGGTCACGGGGAGGAAACAGTTGCTCTAAGTCTAAAAGCACCCTTGGTCAGGATCGAACACGGGTCTCTGACGCTGTAAGGCAGCATCTCTACCGCTGCGCCACAGTTGAGATAAATTCCTTTTCCTCGTTGTATCAGAACACAACCCTTCCACTGTAAGATTATCCATCTGTAATATTCTCTCAGTCTGTTCACCTGCCTGATTTACTGGGCAGAAAACAGCAACAACGCTGACCCTCATCTCACAGCTTTTACACATCCTTGTGCTTGTTTACTCTCCCACTGACTGTCTTCATGGACCTGTCAGAAGAGATGGCTGCCTGACTTGAGGAGAATGACCCCAGCGTTTTCTGTTTGTGTTTCAGATTTCCAGTGCCTGCCTGCAGCCCTCTGATTTTCAACTTATCATCGACCCATCCCCCGTCAACAGAATATCCAGCATTTGTCAAAATCGTAGGTGGACAGAAAATGCTGGAGAAACTCAGAGGATGAGGCAGCATCCATGGAGAGAAGGAATTGGAGACATTTCGGGTCGAGACCCTTCTTCAGACTGATACAAAGATTTGTCAAAATGGTGTCTTTGTTCTTTTCCACAACCTCTGCTGGTGAGAGTGACTTCCACATTCCCACTGCTGTAGGGAGGGGAGAGGGGGTGGACACAACATTTCCATCACCTTCCTCCCCAAACTTTGGTTCCATCTACCCATCACCAACACCTGGATTTCTTCTCCCCAGCCTCCCCTCCCCTCCACTATCACATACTACAGAGGCGCAGTGGTAGAGTTGCTGACTTACAGCGCCAGAGACACAGCTGTGATCCTGACTACGGCCCGTACAGAGTTTGCACCTTCCCACCTGGTTTTTTCCGGGTGCTCCGGTTTCCTCCCACATCGTAGAGTGTGCGGGTTTTGTACGTTAATTGGCTTCTGCAACTTGACCCAACTGTGCAGAATAGAAGTAGTGATCGTTGGTCGGCGTGGACTGGGTGGGCCGAAGGGCCTGTTACCGCTCTATGTCTCTAAACTAAATGATATAAACTAAACTCTGGGGAAAAAAAGACAGAAAGTGCTGGAGTAACTCAACAGGTCGGGGAGCATCTCTGGAGAACACGGGTACATGGCGGTTTTTGTCGAGACCCTTCTGATTGTACGGGGGAGGGAGGGGAGTATAAAGCTGGAAGAGCGGAGGAGCAACGCTAAGTCTGGGAGATACTAGGTTGTTAGAGGGAAAGACAGATGGTCCTGAATAAAAACCTTTAGTCTATTATCCCTCCCCTCACTGGCTCTCCTTATGACTACGAGGAAGGGTTAAGGGCCTGTCCCACTTGGGCGACCTAATCCGCGAGTTCTGGCGAGTTTGCCCTCGACTCATACTCGCAGCATGGTCGACACGAGGTCGTAGGAGGTCGTCGTAACTCTCCTTCATGCTCGAGAGTGGTCTCCGCGTACTCGAGCCATGGAAAAAAATCGATACTTTTTTTACTCGTATGTTTAGTCGTAGTAGGTCGCAGTAGGTCGGCATGTTAGTCGTAGGTAATCGAGGGTAGTCGAAGGTAGTCGTAGATAGTCTTCATCATAGTCAAAGGGAGGTCGAAGGGAGGTCGGAGGAGGTCGTCTTCACTCTCCACTGGTGTCCAATTTTTCCGAAGTTAGTCGTAGTTAGTCGAAGCTGGTCTTCAACATGGTCGAAGCTGGTCTTCAACATGTCATTTTTTCAAACTCTTCAAAACTCGCCAATTAGGTCGCCCAGGTGGGACAGCCCCTTTAGTCTTGTCCTGGTACCTGACTGCAGAGAGATCACAGGGTATTCAAACTATCTTTTATGTTCAGATCCCTGCGACAATTCAGAGGCAGTTCAGAACGCTCCATCAAATCATTGTCGTTTTCATCTTAACCCAGCGATCTGTTCAATGCCCTAGAGAATGGAATCAGTCACCAGTCACGGATGTAAAGAAAACCAATGGAACAATAATTATAAGCATTGATTGTAGCCTGAACCTTTATTATCAAGCTAGCACATGACATATTGAACTGTTTCTCGCATAATGCCAATCAAGAATAGCGCAAATTATACTCTGGTTTGACACAGGATTTCATCACATATTCCCTACACCTCTCAGTACGCCCACAACAGCGTGGGCGGCGCAGCGGTAGAGTTGCTGCCTTACGGCACCAGAGACCCGGGTTCGATCCTGACCACGGGTGCTGTCTGTACGGAGTTTGTACGTTCTCCCTATGACCTGCGTGGGTTTTCTCCGGGTGCTCCGGTTTCCTCCCACACTCCAAAGACTTCCAGGTTTGCAGGTTAATTGGCTTCAGTAAAATTGTAAATTGTTCCTCGTGTGTGTAGGAGAGTGCTAGTGTACGGGGGCAGCCGGTCGGCGCGGATTCGGTGAGCCAAATGGCCTGTTTCTGCGGTGTATCTCTAAACTAAACTAAAGATTAGTACTAACCCACAAGAAGAAAATGAGAGAACACAGAGTGTGAAGGTGTTGCCTTACACTCAGTCTCCCAGACATCCGGCAATACCTGAGGAAGCTGCTTCAACAGAGAAGCATTGGGAGAGAGAAGGTGGTAGACACTGCCTGGTCCATCACAGCTACTGACCCCCAAACCATCAAAGCGATCTACGGGAGGTGCTGCCTCAAAGAGGTAGCTAATAGCCCTGTCCCACAGTACGAGTTCATTCCAAGAGTTCTCCCGAGTTTGCCCTGATTCGAACTCGGAGATTTATGGTAATGGCCACTCGTCGGTACTCGGGGCTCTCGCGGACATATTTCATCATGTTGAAAAATCTTCACGAGTCTTCCCGTGCTTACCTGCCGTTAGCGAGTCTTCCCGAGTACCTGCCGTTAGCGCTAAGAGACGTCCCCGAGCTCCGACGTACCCGCTACGTTCATTCCCCATGCTTACCACGAGTTTGATTTTTTTTAAACTCGGGAGAGCTCTTGGAATGAACTCGTACCGTGGGACAGGGCTTTAAGATTATCAAAGGCCCACAACAACCTGGCCATGCTCTCATCCCACTACTACCATCGGGAGGAAGGTGCAGGATCCTAAGAACCGTGACCTCCAGGTTCAAGAACAGCTTCTTCTCAGCAACCATCAGACCCTGGAACACTGCACAACACTAAAGTCAGTAACTATGGGCATTGTTTTGTTTGCAGTACGTATTTTGGAGTAACTCAGCGGACCAGGCAGCATCTCTGGAGAGAAGGAATGGGTGACGTTTCGGGTCGAGACCCTTCTTCAGAGTCCAGAATATGAAGAAGGGTCTCGATCCGAAATGTCATCCATTCCATCTCTCCAGAGATGCTGCCTGTTCCTTTGAGTTACTCCAGCATTTTGTGTCTATCTTCGGTGTAAACCAGCGTTTGCAGTTCCTTCCTACACTTTTCACTATTATGCTCCGATAATACCAGTACTGCTTCTTAATGTACTGCTTTATTGATTATTGTACATTTACGCATGTATTATGGTATTGATGGACCTGTAACGCTGCAGCTTGTAAGAACTTCATCATTCCATGGCCAGTGCATGATGGTGGATACAAGGGCCTGCTTCCATGCTGTGTATTTAAACTCAATGTACAACTAAAACTCATGCTATGATGCACGCAGTCAAATGATGATCTGGAAACAGTTGATCTCCACTTGCCCTCGTGGCGAAGTCCATTTTCAATGGCACACCGACAGAATAAAAGCTGCATGATACCATCTAGCTTCTAGCCGCTTATATCTTGAGAATTTTCCTGTTACCACGGTTTCCTCCAGCCGTTCTGCTGCTGTAATTGTGCCTTCATCCAAGCAGCTAAAACTCACTTCGCTCTCGGGCAATGATGTGCAAGATTTTCAAACCGAGAAACAGAAATCTCTGGAAGCGCTCGAATGCCAACAACATCTGTGGGATGGGGGGGATAAGTCCCTCTACTCGCCTCTCCTCGCCGGAGTTTAGAAGGATGAGGGGACACCTCATTGAAACTTACTGAATAGTGAGTCTTCTTCTTTTCGTGTCCATCGTGTTTCAAATGTTGACCTCGCTGTCATCGTCCGTCCTGAAAAGGACGCGAGCTTCCGGCGACAATCAGTGGGAGCCATCACTTGTTGCAATAGATGATGGTGGTAGCAGAATTAGCTCGGGATACTTCCAGTTTCCAGCCCCGCGACGTGGATGCTTCTGCTATGGGGCCACTGAATAGTGAGTGGCTTGCTATTTAAGTTGAGAGGACATTTAGAGGGCGAATAGTGAATAGAGTGGATGTGGAGAGGATGTTTCCACTAGTGTGGGAGAGTCTATGACTAGAGGTCATAGCCTCAGAATTAAAGGATGTTCCTTTAGGAAGGAGATGAGGAGGGATTTCTTTAGTCAGATGGTGGTGAAACTGTGGGATTTATTGCCACCGAAAGCTGTGGAGGCCAAGTCAATGGATGTCTTTAAGGCAGAGATAGATAGATTCTTGACCAGGACGGGCGTCAGGGGTTATGGGGAGAAGGCAGGAGAATGGGGTTGGGAGGGAGAGATAGATCAGCCGTGATTGAATGGTGGAGTGGACTCGATGGGCCGAATGGCCTAAATCTACTCCTATCACGTATGAACTCACTGTAATGCTTCCGATCGATGATGTGGAGGCTTTGGAGAAGGCGAAGAAAAGCTTTAGCAGAATCCTGAGCAAAACTAATTTTTTTTGGCGTATCTCAGCGGGTCAGGCAGCCTTTGTGGAGGGAATTGACAAGCAACAAAGCCATGAGAGGCGTCAATAGGGGAGACATTACAACTGTTCATGTCTTAACAACAAGTCTTAACAACATCCCACGGTGGAAATGTCAAATAGGACAGGGCACAGCTTTAAGGTGAGAGGGGCAAAGCGTAAAGGAGATGTGTGAGGCAGGTTTTTACCCTGAGTGTGGTGGGTGTCTGGAATGTGCTCTCAGGACTGGTGCTGGAGGCAGATACAACAGTGGCATTTAAGATACTTTAGGGTGGACACATGGATATGTAGGGAATGGAGGTTCATGGAGAATGTCCAGGCAGAGGAGTTCGGTTTAGCTTGGCATCATGTTCAGCATGGACATTGGGGCCCAAGGGTCTGCGCTTGGTATCTATCTTCGGTATACGCCAGCATCTGCAGTTCCTTTCAACACCTGATGCAAGCTTATGGAAGGACCGTTCGGTAGTCTCAGCAGGGAGGAAGCCGTTCTGGAATCGAGCGGTTCTTGCTTTCAATCTTTTGCATCTTTGACCAAACGGGAGAGGGGAGGGGAGGGAACAACTGGGGTGAAAAAGGTCATTGAGCTATGCACGGACAGTTTCCAAGTCAAGTCAAGTCAATTTTATTTCTATAGCACATTTAAAAACAACTCTCGTTGACCAAAGTGCTTTACATCAGTGCAGGTACCTAACATGCTACATACAGTGGTACATAGATCTAACAATACATACATATATACCTACATACAGTGCCCCCTTAGAGGACCTCAAGAAACGCTTGTGAGTAGAAATAAGTTTAAAGTCTAGACTTAATGGAGTCGATGAGGGGGCAGTTCTGATGAGAAGAGGGATGCTGTTCCACAGTCTAGGTGCGGCAACCGTTCCAAACTTGCTGTTAAGACATGAACAGTTGTAATGGTAAGTACAGATCAGGGGCCACTCAAGCACATTGTAGGCGTTAGAAGTTCTGAAGAAGGGTCTCGACACGAAACGTCATCTATTTCTTTTCTCCAGAGTTGCTGTCTGACCCGCTGAGTTCACTCCAGCTTTTTGTGTCAGTCTTCGGTTTGAACCAGCATCTGCCGTCCCTTCCTACACACTGTAGCTGTTGCATTTGGTTGCAGAAGAGATTAATATTGTTCTAGACGCATAATGCTGGAGTAACTCAGCGGGTCAGGCAGCATCGCTGGAGAAAAGGAATAGGTGACGTTTCGTGTTGAGACCCTTCTTCAGATCCTTTTCCTCTATTCTCTTCAGTGAGAATCAGTGTGAAAAGCATAATGGTTATTGAATGCTGATTATTGATGGCATTGTTAGGAATTTGAATCGAAATAAGAATTCTGTGCCATCATTTAAGCATCACCAGCAATGAAGCGATCCTGCCAGTCTTTGTTCAATTTCTGCACTTTGTTAGGGTCGGGTGGGCCAATCTAACTGAAGTCTCTTCATCATAATCTGTGTAGTATGCTTTTTTTTTTATAATCAAAAAATTTAATCAATTATTAAAAAATAATATTTACACTACAATAAAACAAGCCAGAACCCACCACCATAATCCAATACAAACATATATCCATAATAAACTACTATACAACTATGTTACAATCCTTAGTGAGGATATGTAGTATTGCATTGGAGTTTTGAGTATCAGAGCGGAAGTGTGATCATTTACATTTCAGATCAAACAAGCACTAAATCATAGAGTGAAGCATCCTCACATCTACAGCATCGTAGTATTTAGTTTTGTTTAGTTTACATAGATAGGGGCAGGAGTAGGCCATTCGGCCCTTCGAGCCAGCACCGCCATTCAATGTGATCATGGCTGATCATCCACAATCAGTACCCCGTTCCTACCTTCTCCCCAAACCACTTGAATCCGCTAGCCATAAGGGCTCCATCTAACTCTCTTTTGAATGCATTTAGTGAATCGGCCTCCACTGCCTTCTGAGGCAGAGAATTTCACAGATTCACAACTCTCCGTGTGGAAACGTTTTTCCACATCTCAGTTCTAAATGGCCTACCCCTTATTCTTAAACTGTGGCCCCTGGTTCTGGACTCCCCCAACATCGGGAACATGTTTCCTGCCTCTAGCGTGTCCAATCCCTTAATACATTTATATGTTTGAAGATACATTGTGGAAACAGGCCCTTCGGCCCACTGTGTCCGCGCCAACCAGCGATCCCCGTACACTAGCACTATCCTGGAACCCACTAGGGATAATTTACAATATTTTTTTAACCAAAGCCAATTAACGTGCAAACCTGTACGTCTTTGGGGTGTGGGAGGAAACCGGAGCACCCGGAGAAAACTACGTGTTCATAGAGAGAATGTAGAAATTCTGCACCTGCAGTAAGTATCGAACCCGGGTCTCTGGCGCCGTGAGGCAGCAACTCTACCAGATGCACACCCCCACCCCCCCCACAGCCCACAGGTGACCCCACATTGTGACTTTCAACCTCTATCACTTCACATGCATTCTAAGAGTTTTACTTCAGAAAAGAAATACGTGCCTAAATAATCCACTGCCTTTCATATTGCTGTCAGAAGATCATGAAATGCTTTACAACTGAATAATTTCCCCTGCTGGCCTTTAACAAGAGGTTCTGTGACACAATGTGGTTGTTTGTCCTCATGCAAGCAGTAGAATGGGGATTATGCTCTGCTGAAGGCTCTTTAGTCTGAATTAATAAATTATGAGGACTTGCGTAATTGAATGTAATCAATATATTATTTAAACTAGAGGACCATGTTTCTAACCTTCACGAAAATTTGCACTGACTTCAATCTTCTGCTTAAAACTGAGCTTGTCTTTGCTGTTAATCACTTGGTGATATGTGTTGGCTCCGAATACAGGCACTCCCCGACTTAAATAACAAGCGACTTACATAAACTCACACTTACGTAAGCTGTTCTTTAATCCCACTGCTTTATATCTGAGTTGTGCGTCTCGGTAGCAGCGTGCTGCTGCGTTGCATGCGGCCGTTTCCACAAGACATTCAGTTGTTCTTATGGATGCTCCCCCGTGGTCTCCACGCGGAGCTCCCCTGTGGTCTCCTCGCGGAGCTCCCCCCAGTGGTCTCCTCGCAGAGCAACCCCTCGTGGTCTCCACGCGGAGTTCCCCCTCATGGTCTCCACGCGGAGCTCCCCCTCATGGTCTTCACGCGGAGCTCCCCCGTGGTCTCCTCGTGGAACTCTCCCTTCGTGGTCTCCATGCAGAGCTCCCCCTCGTGGTCTCCACGCGGAGCTACCCCTCGTGGTCTCCACGCGGAGCTCCCCTTTGGGGTCTCCACGCGGAGCTCCCCCTCGTGGTCTCCACGCGGAGCTCCCCCTCGTGGTCTCCACACGGAGCTCCCCCTTCGTGGTCTCCATGCGAAGCTCCCCCTCGTGGTCTCGGCCCACCAAGTCCGCTGCGACCAGACATCTCCACACACTAACACTACCCTACACACACTAGGGACAATTTTACATTTATACCAAGCCCAATTAAC
Organism: Malacoraja senta; assembly: GCA_038087875.1. Lineage (NCBI taxonomy): Eukaryota > Metazoa > Chordata > Chondrichthyes > Rajiformes > Rajidae > Malacoraja > Malacoraja senta. The sequence goes on from CM075988.1 coordinate 21,628,991, forward strand.
CTACAAACCAGTGCGTCTTTGTCGTGTGGGAGGAATCCGAAGATCTCGGAGAAAACCCACGCGGTCACGGGGAGAACGTACAAACTCCATACAGACAGCACTCGTAGTTGGGATCGAACCCGGGTCTCTGGTGCTGTAAGCGTTGTAAGGCAGCAACTCCACCATGCTGCCCTGTGTAGATGGCTGGTGTGGGCAAGTTTCCGTGCTGTAAGACTCTATGACTCTTTAAGAACCATTTAAAGACACCTAGTACGTGGGAGTTTTGCGAAAATGGCCGAGCGCTCATACGAGCAACGGAAGGCCTTCTTGCACTGGGACTGAGTTGGGCTGATTTTCCAACGTCACCTTCAGTGAATTATTATTTCCTCTGATGTATTTGGCTTAGGATGATTGATGCTTCAGCAACCTGTTTTTAACTATCATGCTTCATCACCTTGGATGTTGTGCTGTACAGGTGCCCTGTATATATATACATGTGTATATACACACACACAAACAATTAGTAACATGATTCAGAGCAGTGAATCTGCAGCTTGATGCTAACGGAAATGAGCCAATCGCTGAAACGAAGACGTAAGTCGCCATGGTTACAGGTTGCCTTTCACGTGTTTGTGTCGACTTTACAATTCTGAACACATTACAGGTGTTTGTCAAGACACAGTTCAGAGGTTTATAAAATATTTCTCTGTTACTTTGTCATTAATAAAGTCAGTCACTCGTCACGAAGAAGGTGCAATAATCTAGAGGTATTGTTCCAGTCATTCCTGTCCTCACCAGAGGCTTTACCTCTACATAAAGGATCTGAAGAAGACTTATCAGTTCGTAGGTTAATTGGTTTGGTAAAGTCGTAAATTGTCCCCAGTGTGTGTAGGATAGTGTTAATGTGCGGGGATCGCTGGTCAGTGCGGGCTCGGTGGGCCGAAGGGCCTGCTTCCCGTTCTGTATTTCTGAACCAAGCTAAACTAAAGGGCCCCAACCCAAAGAAGGGTTTCGACCCGAAACGTTGCCTATTTCCTTCGCTCCATAGATGCCGCCTCACCCGCTGAGTTTCTCCAGCACTTTTGTCTACCTCCAAAATGTCATATGTCTATTCCCTCCACGGATGCTGCCTGACCTTTAAGGGGAAAGTTTTAAGGATAAGGGGGAAGTCTTTTAGGACCGAGATGAGAAAAACGTTTTTCACACAGAGAGTGGTGAATCTGTGGAATTCTCTGCCACAGAAGGTAGTTGAGGCCAGTTCATTGGCTATATTTAAGAGGGAGTTAGATGTGGCCCTTGTGGCTAAAGGGATCAGAGGGTATGGAGAGAAAGCAGGTACAGGATACTGAGTTGGATGATCAGCCATGATCATATTGAATGGCGGTGCAGGCTCGAAGGGCCGAATGGCCTCTACTCCTGCACCTATTTTCTATGTTTCTATGTTTCTATGACCTGCTGGATTCCTCCAGTACTTTGTCATTTGCACAAGATCTCGGCACCTGCAGTGCCGTGTGTCTCTATAATTTGACTCCTCGTTTTCACAGAGAATCTAACACAACGGCTATTTTCACCCAGTCCCAACGGTGAAGACGATACTTTAGTTTAGTTTAGTAATTACATCACGGATGCAGGCCCTTTGGCCCACCAAGTCCGTGCCGTCCATTGATCACCCCGTTCACTAACACCATCCCACACACCACGGACCATTTACATTTGTTACTGTCGCCAATTAATCTGCAAAACTATACGTCCTTGGAGTGTGACCCGGGGAAGACCTACACGGTCACAGGGCGAGCGTACAAACTCCATACATACAGCACTAGTAGTCCGGATCGAACCCGGGTCTCTGGCGCTGTAAGGCAGCAACTCTACCGCTGCGCCACCGTGTCACCCTAAGACGCTTTGTGTCTTTTGTGTCATATTCTGTGAGCAAATGCTGAATGTAAAACCAAACATTGACCCTGTCAACATCGATCTTTAATATCAAAGCTGCAATAGGGACATAGACCAGAGGTGAGAATTGTAAAAAAGAGTCGCAGGGGGCCATTAGAAGAACTGCGACTGGCAATATCTCCAGTGAGGAGTATGGGAGGGTGATGAGAGAGTGGTGTTGTCGGAAGGAACTGCAGATGCCAGTTTAAACCGAAGATAGACACAAAATGCTGGAGTAACTCAGCGGGACAGGCAGCATCACTGGAGAGAAGGAATGGGGTGACATTTCGGGTCGAGACCATTCTGAAGAAAGGTCTCGACCTGAAAGGTCACCCATTCCTTCTATAACCAGAGACGCTGCCTGTCCCACTGAGTTACCCCAGCATTTAGTGTCTATCTTGGATGTGAGAGTGAGTTAGATTCAAGAGGAGTCAGCATCCCCAGCTTCTATACTGCACCTAGCTTCATCTCCATGGTGACATTGTATCTATTAATATCCACAGGATCATTTGTAATTGGCAATATTTTCACTCAGTGCATCCACACGCTGGAATGATTCAATCAGGGGATCTTATTGAACCTGATTGAGACACAAAAAGCTGGCGTGGCACGGTGGCGCATCAGTAGAGTTGCTGCATGAGAGCACTTACGGCACCAGAGGCCCGACTACGGGTGCTGTCTTTGCGGAGTTTGTACGTTCTCCCCGTGAACTGCGTGGGTTTTCTCCGAGAACTTCGGTCTCCTCCCACATTCCAAAGATATACAGGTTTGCAAGTTAATTGGCTTGGTATAAATGTAAGATTGTCCCTAGTGTGTGTAGGGTAGTGTTAATGTGCGGGGAACACTGGTTGGTGCGGATTCAGTAGGGCCGAAGGGCCTGTTTCTGCGCTGTATCTCTAAACTAAACTAAACTAAACTAAACTTAGCGGGTCAGGCAGCATCTCTGGAGACAAAGGAATAGGTGACATTTGGGGCCGAGGTTCTGAAGAAGGGTCTCGACCCGAAATGCCACCTATTCCTTTTCTTCAGAGATGCTGCCTGACCCGTTGAGTTAGTTCAATACTTTGTGTTCTGAATAAATTAGTGATATTTCAGCATCCCTGGAGAAAATGGATAGGTCTGAAGAAGGGTCTCAACTGAAAACGTCACCCATTCCTTCTCTCCAAAGATGCTGCCTGTCCCGCTGAGTTACTCCAGCATGTTGCGTCTGTCTTCAGGTTAAACCAGCATCTGCAGTTCCTTCCTACACATGGATATGTGACGTTTTAGAAATCTGAAGAAGAGTCCCAAACCGAAATCATGGTCTCCAGTGATGTTGCCCGACACACTAAATTAGTTCAGCACTTTGTGCCTGTAACTGAAAAGATATTATTGTTTTTTGTGCATTTAATTATCTTGTCGTTGCATTAATGTGCCTGCAAAGCTGCAGCAGGTAAGAATTGCATTGTTCCGTTCATGATAATTAGACTATCTTAACTAAACATGCACTGCCTGACCCGCTGAGTTACTCCAGCATTTTGTGTCTATCTTCGGTGCAAATCCACATCTGCGCTTTCTCCCGACACACTGACGATTAAATAATCTTCACACTCGATCCGAAGTGTGGACTCAACTGATTCCACTGTGGACTTCTTAAATCCTCCCCTGAATCCATGTGATATTTGCAATCCTGCCTCAGGCTACCCCTACATGCAGCTGATCACGGAGGTCCAGAACCAGGGGCCACAGTTTAAGAAGAAGGGGTAGGCCATTTAGAACGGAGATGAGGAAAAACTTTTACACCCAGAGAGTTGCGAGTCTGTGGAATTCTCTGCCTCAGAAGGCAGTGGAGGCCAATTCTCTGGATGCTTTCAAGCGGGAGTTAGATAAAGATAGCGGAGTCAAGGGATATGGGGAGAAGGCAGGAACGGCGTACTGATTGTGGATGATCAGCCATGATCACAGTGAATGTGACTGTACTCCCGCACCTACTCCTGCACCTATTGTCTATTGTCAAGTTCTGTGCTAATCTCTGCACATCCCCAATACTTTCCACTCGTCACTTTAACTTCATGTTTCATGTATCTTGTTGTGTTTTTATGACTGTTGGCAGAGCAATTTCCCTCCTGGGATAAATATAGTTCTATCGTATCGTATCGTATTGTAATGTATGACAGCAGATGCACTTCTGGGACCAGCACTGCACTGCTAGTTTAGTCTAGAGATACAGCGCGGAAACAGGCCCTTCGGCCCACCGAGTCCGCACCAAACAGCGATCCCTGCACATCAACACTGTCCTATACACACCAGGGACAATTTACACTTATATCAGGCCAATTAACCTATCGTGTTGTATGTTACAGGCAACAACTCCGGAAATATTCAAGTTCTTCCATTGAGAAAAAAAACGGATTCTTATGTTGGTTTTGGTGCAAGACTCCACCTATTGGAGCAATCAGTACTGCAGTACGTTCCCTGAGCTGATGACGCTCATACAACTCCTGCTGAAATTTTAGTTTGGTTTAAAGACATGGCGCGTAAGCAGGCCCTTCGACCTACCAAATCCCATTTTCCTGCCTTCTCCCCACAACACTTGACATCCGTTCTAATCAAGATTTTGTCTATCTCTGCCTTAAAAATATCCACTGACTTGGCCTCCACAGCCCTCTGTGGCAATGAGTTCCACAGATGAACTACCCTCTGACTAAAGAAGTTCCTCCTCACCTCCTTTCTAAAAGAGCGCCCTTTAATTCTGAGGCTATGTATGACCTCTGGTCCTAGACTCTCCCACCAGTGGAAACATCCTTTCCACATCCACTCTATCTATGCCTTTCATTATTCTGTAAGTTTCAATGATCCCCTACACTTCAAAGTTCCAGCGATCCCCTACACTCGCACTATCCTACACCCACTAGGGACAATTTACCATCTTTAGCCAAGCCAATTAAAACCCCTGTCCCACGGTACGAGTTCATTCCAAGAGTTCTCCCGTGTTTGCCCTGATTCGAACTCGGAGATTTACGGTAATGGCCGTAACTCGTCGGTACTCGGGGCTCTCGTGGACATTTTTCATCATGTTGAAAAATCTTCACGAGTCTTCCCGTGCTTACCTGCCGTTAGCGAGTCTTCCCGAGTACCTGCCGTTAGCGCTAAGAGACGTCCCCGAGCTCCGACGTACCCGCTACGTTCATTCTCCGTGCTTACCACGAGTTTGATTTTTTTTAAACTGGGGAGAGCTCTTGGAATGAACTCGCACCGTGGGACAGGGCTTAAACCTACAAACCTGAACGTCTTTGGAGTGTGGGAGGAAACCGGAGCACCCGTGAAAAACCCACGCAGGTCACGGGGAGAACGTACAAAGGAGATGCAAGAGTTCATTTCATTGCATGGGAATCAAATACTATCTCTCCCTATTTAGAACATAGAACGTAGACCAACACAGCACAGAAACAGGCCCTTCGGCCCGCAGTGCCTATGCAAGCATGATGCCAAGACCAACTCTTATCTTCCTGCGCACAGTTCATATCCCTCCATTCCCTGCATATCTACATTCTGATACAAAAATCCCTTTTAGTTTAGTTTAGTTTAGAGATGCAGTGCGGAAACAGGCCCTTCGGCCCGTCGAGTCCGTGCCGACCAGCGATCCCCGTTACACCAACACACGCTACACATTAGCGACGATTTACAATTTTTACCGAAGCCAATGAACCTACAAATCTGTATGTCTTTGGAGTGTGGGTGGAAACCGGAGCGCCCGGGGAAAGACCAGGCAGGTCACGGGGAGATCGTACAAAATCCCTACGAACAGCACCCGTGGTCGGGATCGAACCCGGGTCTCTGGCGCTGTGAGGCAGCGACTCTTCCGCTGCGCCAACGTGCTTAAATGCCACTATAGCGTCAGCCTCCATCCCAGGCAGTGGGTCCCAGGCACTCACCACCCTCTGTGGAAAAAATACTTGCCCTGCACTTCTCCTTTAAACTTGCCCGCTTGTCCGACTGATTATCAGCCTGATAGTTGTGTGCCATTTTTACATTCTAAATCAGCTGCAAAAAATGTTATGCTATCAGTTATTAATAGATGGGGAATGAGCCTTGTACTTTGATGGAACATGTGCCCTGAAGGCAGTGTTAAGTAGAATTATCATCAGAATCGAAGATTTTATAAGCAGAGGTGACTTAACCTTCCTGGGACTGATGGAATAAATATAGTTATACTGTGTGCTAATATTGTGTGGTTTCTTTTCCTACGGCCCACTGATAAAAAGATTTTTTAAAAACTCCCAATTCACTGCCATCTTCCGCTAGATGGTACAGAATAATCTCCCACTGAAAAATAACCTCCCGTCTGAAGAAGTGTCTCGACCCGAAACGTCACCTATTCCTTTTCTCCAGAGGGGCTGCCTCACCCGTTGAGTTACTCCAGCTTTTTGGTCAGTCTTCCACTTTAGTTCCTGCACAATTGCACTGCTCCGAAGGTTTGTGGAATTCTCTGCCTCAGAGGGTGGTGGAGGCCGGTTCTCTGGATGCTTTCAGGAGAGAGCTAGATAGGGCTCTTAAAGATAGCGGGGTCAGGGGATATGGGGAGAAGGCAGGAACGGGGTACTGATTGGGGATGATCAGCCATGATCACATTGAATGGCGGTGCTGGCTCGAAGGGCCGAATGGCCTACTCCTGCACCTATTGTCTATTGTCTATTGTCTATTGTCTATTGCCTATTGTTCTGGCATTATGTTAAGAAGTGGCTTGGTCATTCCCTTGAACATCGTCTGCTTGGATCTGTCATTTTCACACCTTATCCTGTCCATACCTCTCGTCTCCCTCTCCCCCGACTCTCAGTCTGAAGAAGGGTCTCGACCCGAAATGTCACGCATTCCTTCTCTCCAAACATGCTGCCTGTCCCGCTGAGTTACTCCAGCATTTTGTGTCTATCTTCGATGTAAACCAGCATCTGCAGTTCCTTCCTACACTGTACTATGTTCTATGTTCTAAATGTTGCCTGAATTATGGTTGAATATTTTTGCTTAGTTTATCCTCTCGAATACCAATGAAGTGTCTTGCCTCATCTCTCAATGTTTCAAACTTGAACAAGAGAGGCTAATAAATATTTCATACAAGCAAGTCAAACGCTCAAAATTAATATTGCTGCCTGGTAAATTCAGAATAATTCAATTCAAACATAGAATTTAAATGAATCACACAATATTTTCAAGTGGTCTTGTCTATGGCAAGAGGAATGCAGCAAAAGAAACAAGTGTGACAGTGCTGTGTGCAGGAAGGTGCTGGTTTACACCGAAGATAGACATAAAATGCTGGAGTAACTCAGCGGGTCAGGCAGCATCTTTGGAGAAGAGGAATGGGTGACGTTTTGGGTCGAGACCCTTCTTCAGACTGAGCATGACTGTGGAGTTGGAGTCAAGCAAAGCTGCAGATGCTGGATTAGAGTCACACAGCACGGGAGCAGACCATTCGGCCCAACTTGCCCATGCCGACCATGATGCCCCATCCATGCTAGTCCTACCTGCCTGCAATTTGCTGATATCCCACTAAACCTTTCCCATCCATGTATTTAAGACAGACACAAAATGCTGGAGCAACTCAGCGGGTCAGGCAGCATCTCTGGGGAAAAGGAATAGGTGACGTTTCGGGTTGAGACCCTTCTTCAGACTGAGAGTCGGGGGAGAGGGAAACTAGAGATATAGACGATGAAGATAGAGAGATTAGAACAAATGAATGAAAGATATGCAAAAAAGTAACGATGATAAAGGAAACAGGGCATTGTTAACTGTGGGTTAAAAGGAAACAAGATAAGGGCCTGTCCCACGTACCCAATTTTTCTGGCGACTTGCCGGCACCCGTCATAGTTGCAGCAGGTCGCCGAATATTTTCAACATGTTGAAAATCTAGCAAAAAGATACGACTTTTTGGGCGACTGCTCACGACCATACAGGCGACATGTCGCGGGGGTGAAGCCTGTATGGTCGTGAGTAGTCGCCCAAAGAGTCGTACCTTTTTCTGGTCGCCGCTGGATTTTCAACATGTTGAGAATTTTCGGCGACCCGCTGCGACAATGACGGGTGCCGGCAAGTCGCCGAAAAACATCGCGTAAGTGGGACAGGCCCTTTACAGCCAATGAGACTCAACAAGATGACTTTGTAGCTGATACAACTTGGGTAGGGGAGGTATGGAGAGAGAGGAGTATCAATATTCATACAGTATCAATATTCATACTGGTAGACAAATAATGCTGGAGAAACTCAGCGGGTGAGGCAGCATCTATGGAGCGAAGGAAATAGGCAACGTTTCGGGCCGAAACCCTTCTTCAGACTGATGTGAGGGTGGGGGGGAGGGGGGGTGGGGAAGTAGAAAGGAAGAGGTGGAGCCAGAGGGCTGAGGGAGAGCTGAGGAGGTGAGGAGATAGTAAGGACTACCTGAAATTAGAGATTTCAATGTTCATACCGCTGGGGTGCAAACTGCCCAAGCAAAATATGAGGTGCTGCTCCTCTAATTTACGGTGGTTACCTGAAATTAGAGAAGTCAATGCTGGGTTGTAAGCTGCCCAAGCGAAATATGAGGTGCTGCTCCTCAATAGAGAGTGTTAGATTTAACTCTTAGGGAGAACGGAATCAAGGGATATGGGGAGAAAGCAGGAACAGGGGGAAACTGATTTTGGATGATCAACCACGATCATATTGAATGGTGGTGCTGGCTCGAAGGGCTGAATGGCCTACACCTGCACCTATTTTCTTTGTTTCTATGATTACGTTTTGTATGATTAAGTATCTCAGCAGGTCAGGCAGCATTCGTGGAGGGAATGGATAGGCAACGTTTCAGGTCATGACTGAGGAAGGGTGCCAACCCGAAAAGTCACCTATCCATCCCCTCCAGAGATGCTGCGTGAGCCATTGACTTACTCCAGCGCTTTGCGTTTCACTCAGAGGAGAACATTAGGTGAGGAGAACTAATTGGGTCTCTGTTCAAGAGAGTAGCGGAGGTCCCTGTGACTGCAGAGATGGTTTTGAAACTCCTTGGACAGAGTGACAGAATTGATTTACCAATTCTGTGATCGCCATTTCATCTCTCGTCACCCTCAACACTAATGTGCTAATTCATGCCACCGCAGAATTACAGCTGCAACAGTGGCAGGAGATATTCAGGTGACAGGACAAATAGATGTTAACAATGCTTCAAGCATAAATCTCCAAAACGACTTTGATTTCAAGGTAGGTTTTCAGTGTAATTGTGCAGAATGTCACATAAAGAGACAGCCTTTATGTGAAACAGCTTGTGAAGTACTTGATCAAATGCGCTAAATTTTCGAGGCAAGCACATTTTAAACTTTTACAAATCTCCGGCTGAGGTTTTAAGAATTGGGAAGAACAAAAGATGATCCTTTTGTTCCTTCGGCTAATGGTTCTAGATTGTTTTAAATAGTAACACTTATCTGTGACTAAGTAAAATCCCCAGCTCCGACACTTTGCTGGAGCATTTCATTGTTTCAATTGTCGTCGTAAGATATTCAACGAGCCTTCACTTTGAAACTCTGGCAAGTAATAGCGTTTGAAGCTTTGGTGATTCGTGCTTCCGTCTCGACAGGCTGTGTCGTGGGCTTAAGGCCCTGTCCCACTTGGCGATTTTTTCGGCGGCTGCCGGCGTCATATTAGGGTCGCCAAAAGATTTTGAACATTTCAAAAGTCAAGTCAAGTTTATTCGTCACATACACATACGAGATGTGCAGTGAAATGAAAAGTGAAATGAACATCCAGCGGCGACAAAGAAAATGTTGCGACACTTGAAAAAAAAACGCGCGTTAATACGCCATCACGCCGCAAATTTTTCTGTGACCTGATACGTCAGTCAATGATGCCGGCAGTCGGCGAAAAAAATCGCCAAGTGGGACAGGCCCTTTGCTCCATAGTTTTATTAAATGCAAATTTCAATGGGATGAAAAGAGACTGAGGCTGGTATTTTGGCAAAAAAGACCCAAAGTGCTTGAGTAACTCAGAGGGTCAGGCAGCATCTCCGGAGAAAACGGATGGACAACGTCTCAGGTCGGGTCCATTCTTCAGACTGATTGTAGTCGAGGGGCGAAAGCTGGAGGAGAGGTGGGGACGGAACAAAATCTCAAGATTCAAGATTCAAGTGAGTTTATCGTCATGTGTCCCAGATAGGACAATGAAATTCTTGCTTTGCTTCAGCACAATAGAATATAGTAGTCATAAATAAATACAGAACAGATCACTGTGACCATATGCCAATATATATATACACACACATAAATAAACAGATAAAGTGCAATGGGCTATTAATGTTCAGAGTTTTGTTTGAGTTGAGTTTAATAGCCTGATGGTTGTGGGGAAGAAGCTATTCTTCTTCACTTGGGAGTGAAGAAGAATTCCAACCCAACGGCTTTATAAGGCCAGACTTATAAGGCCAGACTCTGGTCAGACTGCATTTGGAGTATTGCGAATTGTTTTGGGCCCCATATCTGAGGAAGGATGTGCTGGCTCTGGAGAGGGTCCAGTGGAGGTTTACAAGAATGATTCCAGGAATGAGTGGGTTAGCGTATGATGAGCGTTTAATGGCACTGGGCCTTGGCTCGCTGGAGTTTAGAAGGTTGAGGGGGGACCTCATTGAAACTTACAGAATAATGAAAGGCATAGATAGAGTGGATGTGGAAAGGATGTTTCCACTGGTGGGAGAGTCTAGGACCAGAGGTCATACATAGCCTCAGAATTAAAGGGTGCTCTTTTAGAAAGGAGGTGAGGAGGAACTTCTTTAGTCAGAGGGTAGTTCATCTGTGGAACTCATTGCCACAGAGGGTTGTGGAGGCCAAGTCAGTGGATATTTTTAAGGCAGAGATAGACAAAATCTTGATTAGAACGGATGTCAAGTGTTGTGGGGAGAAGGCAGGAAAATGGGATTTGTAGGCAGAGATTAGCCATGGTTGATTGGCGGGGTGGACTCGATGGGCCGAATGGTCTAATTCTACTCCTATAACTTGTGAAGGAGGACTGAGCGAAGGTGTTCAGCGCAACGATCGCCAAGTCTGCACTTGGTCTCATTGATATATAGGAGCCTGCACTGAGAACAATGGAGACAGTAGGTTTTATTTTGTAGAATGGAATTACAGGAACAGGCCATTTGACCCAGGTGGGCATACGCCATTTCCCGGTTGCTAAACCACTTAACTCCCCCTTCCTTCCCTCTCACACTCCAAAGACGTAAACATTTTCAGGTCCAGACCCGAAACATCACCTGTTTCTTTTGTCCAGAGATGCTGTCTAACCCGTTGAGTTACTCCAGCTTTGTGTCTATCTTCGGTTTAAACCAGCATGTGCAGTTCCTTCCTGCAGGTTTGTAGGTTCATCGGCTTCGGTAACAATTGTAAATTGTCCCTAGCGTGTAGAGTACGTGCTAGTGTACAAGGTGATCACTGGTTGGCGTGGACTCGTTGGGCCAAAGGGCCTGTTTCTGCGCTGTATCTCTGAAATCTGAAGTCTTAAATTAATGAATTCTCGCACACTGTGAATTTCTGCCTTGGTAACATCCAGCTCATCCTTAATTCCTTACAAGAAACCTAGCATGGATTAGTTGTTCAATCAATATCGCCCTGGTGTCTAATTACTTCAACAAAGTTGTTTGTGATTTGAAGATTTGCTCTCGGTGGGATTGTTTACAATTGGTGGTCTTCTGATGGATTTTAAAGACAAGCTATCCGATGGCTTCATGCTGCCGATGTGATGCAGATTCATGCCATTTGTTAAGAATTAAGAGTACCTGGAGATTCATGTGCCTTGACGTTTTACTAAGTGGAAATTTGTGAATATTTCAGTGCACAGGATGGTAATCTCCAGCAGCTTGCCTCCAGGTAACCATGTCAATCGATGAGTAGGAAAATGTTCCAAAGCTATGAAATAAGGCAGAATTGCTGAAACACTCAGCAGAACTAACAAAGCATCTTTGACCCAAAACATTAATCTGTTCATTGCACATCATGTTGGCCTGCATTGCTATTCGCATCCCTGTATTCCTCTTGATATCATCTCTTCCCCAGCCCAGAGATTGTGGGCTCCACCTTGCCTTGATCATCGTCACTCTGTGCATACCTTTCATTCATTGATTCTCGTTGAGTCTAGAGATACAGCGCGGAAACAGGCCCTTTGGCCCGCCGTGTCCGCGCCGACCAGCGATCTCAGCGGGGTGGAAGATTGCAACCTTCACGTGGTCCGCCCTGTTTCGACGAATGCAATCAACCTGGCGTGCACAATCAAATAAGATCAATAGAACATGTTGTCCTACAACTTTAGGCTGTGCACGCCATACGCAAGAAGAAGAAGCGATCTCCGCACATTAACACTACCGTAAACACTAGGGACAATTTACACTTACACCCTTCCAATGAACCGACAAACCTGTACGTCTTTGGAGTGTGGGAGGAAACCAAAGATGTCGGAGAAAACCCACGCAGGTCACGGGGAGAACGTACAAACTCCGCACAGACAGCACCCATAGTTGGGATCGAACCAGGGTCTCTGGCTCTGTAAGGCAGCAACTCTACCGCTGTGCCACCGTGCCGGCCATGAACTAAACTAATTGGTGGTGCATATGCAAATGTCTCTGTGTAAATTATAAAACTGGTTATTAAAAAAATTATTAAAAATTCAGATTTTTTTAAAACTATGCAAATAGATTGGAATTTTGCATTCTGCACAGAAGAATATCTGTTATCTCTGTCAAACAATTGCCTTTGCAGTCCTTCAGTAAATATCCATGTCGACCTTTGGAAAGGAAGATAGATACAACAAGATGGAGTAACTCAGCGGGACAGGCAGCATCTCTGGAGAGAAAGAATGGGTGACGTTTCGGGTCGAGACCCTTCTTCAGACAGTTCCTTCCTACACATTTGGAAAGTAAGAGCTGTCTTCATTCTGAGTCATGAATTATTTAGCATTGAATAAGTTAACACAAGACAAAGTCCTGACAGAAGTACTTTGAAAAGTTGGCTCGTTCAAGTGGAACTGATGGATATTTAAAAAAACAAAAAATAGCAGAAAGATCCCTTTTTGAAATATTTAATATTTATCTACTTTTTTTCCTTTCCGTCTACAGTGTCTTCACTTTGTCTGCACGGACTCTCTCCAATGTCTTCCTGACTGACGCGTTTGATAATGTGTGCTGAAGGCTATTTTATCCATATAGTTTTATCACTTGTAAGCCCAACTTTAATTTCATCTTCGAGAGACACAAAAAGCTGGAGTAACTCAGTGGGACAGGCAGCATCTCTGGAGAGAAGGAATGGGTGGCGTTTCGGGTCGAGACCCTTCCACGTTTCATCTTGATGTCCACGATCGGTCTCACCAGATGAGTTATTCTGAGTTATAGTCATGGAGTCATCAGTGTGGAAACAGGCCCTTCAGCCCAACATGCCCATGCCAACCAATATGTCCCATCTACACTAGTTCCCACCTCCCTACATGCAGCCCATACCCCTCCAAACCTAAGGTAGACACAAAAAGCTGGAGTAATTCTGCATGTCAGACAAGCTCTCTGGAGAGAAGGAATAGGTGACGTTTTGGGTCGAGACCCTTCTTCAGGTTTAAACCAGCATTCTGCAGGTCCTTCCTACATATACCCTCCAAACTTATCCCATCCGTGTACACTAAACCTATTCTATCCATGTACCTGTAATTGGACTGGATGCTCCTGAGTAAATGAACTGGAAACAGGTCAAGTCTCCTTTCTCAGCTTCATCCATCCACTGGGAGTTCATGTGTATCAGATGTCGTATCATTGTGGGATACTTGGAACTCTCTTCCCGCAGTGCGTCCGCGCCGACCAGCGATCCCCGCACATTAACACTATCGTAAACACTAGGGACAATTTACACTTACACCCTTCCAATGAACCTACAAACCTGTTGGAGTTAAACCCACGAACGCTGCAAAAATACTGAGGTCGATCGTACATTAGCGTCTGAGGCAGAAAGGACAATTAGTTTAGTTTAGAGATACAACGTGGAAACAGGCCCTTCAGCCCACCCGCGCCGACCAGCGACCCCCGAACACTAGCGCTCTCCTACACACTAGGGACAATTTACAATTTTTATCAAAGCCAATTAATCCACAAACCAGCACGTCTTTGGAGTGCGGGAGGAAGCCAGAGCACCCGGGGAAAACCAACGCAGTCACGGGGAGAACGTACTAACTCCATACCGACGGCACCCATAGTCAGGATCGAACCCAGGTCTCTGGCGCTGTAAGGCAGCAACTCTACCGCTGCGCCACCGTGCCGCCCCAAATGACGGCAAAAAAAGCAAGCAAATGGGGAATAAAGAAAACAAGTGATGTAGACAAACTTCCACTCCTTGACTTGATTGAAGACAGCTAGGATAGGATTGGCGGCACAGTGGTGCAGCTGGTAGAGCAGCTGCCTCACAGGGCCAGAGGCCTGGCTTCAGTTCAGACCTGGGCTACTATCTGTGTTTGGGAATTTGCCCCCATGGTCTCCCTGTGACCGCGTGGGTTTCCTCCGGTGGGTGTGCTCCGGTTTCCTCCCACACTCCAAAGACATGTAGGCTAATCAGCTTCTGTAAATTGTCCGTAGTGTGTGTAGGATAGTGCTAGTGTATGATTGCAAGTCTGTGGGGATTCAGTCGCTGAATGGCCTGGTTCCAAGCAGTATCTCTAAAACTCTAACTAAATAAAATATGAATCTTGTCCTGGACTGATATTGCCGATGGATTATGAGTTAGTATAAAAAGCCGTGGTTGGTTTACACAAAGGAGTAAACAAGATCCATTATTAAATCATTATCATAACCTGAGTCACAAATTATTTTGTAAAACAAATATTTGGATATTATATTTTTTAGGATCTGAATTAATAATTAATAACCAGCAGTGATAGTTCATTTTAACTTCAACGGACACAGCTCAGAGAGGTGTTATAAAACGTATCGTAGCTTAGCTTGGAGATACAGCATGGAAACAGGCCCTTCGGCCCACCGAGCCCACACCTGTTCACACTAGTTCTATGTTATTCCACTTTCCCATCCGCTCCTTCTACACCAGGGGGAAAATGACCATTTACAATTAGCCTACAATCCAGCACGTCTTTGTGATGTGGGAGGAAGCCGGAGCTGGCGGAGGAAATCCACGCGGTCACCGGGAGAACGCGCAAACTCCACACAGACGGGACCCGAGGTCAGGATCGAACCAGGGTCTCTGGCACTGTGAGGCAGCAGCTCTACCAGAAGATATATAGAAGAAAGCTCATTTCTGCTCTATGTGGATTTGTGAAAATGACGCAAGATCTTTCAGAAAGAGTGGAGGGAGAAGGGTTCATTCTAGGTCGACATTTACTGATGTGATTTCTATAAATCTTGTTGCCTTATAAAATTCCTGGATTTCTCACAGGGGAGTGCCTTACCCACTCTCTCTCACTGTCTGACATCAACACTTGATCAAATCAATCTCTATTTTCTGGATTGATGAAAGGCATATTTCAAGAAACCAGAGAGCTGCACTAAAACAAAACAGACATGGATTCATTAAACATCACACAGCTTTGTGAGAATGCACAATTGGATTGACTTGGTCTTATCAAGTCACTTACACACATTGAATAGGAATGAGATGTGTCTGATAGACCACTGCATGGCGTGGAACCTCGACAATGCCACCAAGTGTTCTGCTGTTCGAAATTGGATTTTGTAAATTCAACAACAAACATTTCATTAAAACGTAAGATTTATATCTGTGTTATGATGAACATCCCAATGAGTCCAATAGCTCTCAAGACTGGATCTAGGAATTGAAACTCGCTTCAATGAATATATTTGCAGCTGCACGAGTACCGTTCTGTTGCAAATTGCAAATGACATCCCAGCGCAGAGTTGAAAGTATTTGCGTGCAGTTTGAATGGGCTTTACCTACGGAGCATAACGCAGTCTCTTTTACAGGCACAGGGCAGAGCGGCGCAGCTGGTAGAGTTGCTGCCTCACAGAGTCAGAGACCCGGGTTCGATCCTGAACTCGGCTGCTGTCCGTGTGGAGTTTGCACGTTCTCTCTCCCCTGTGACCGCGTGGATTTCCTCCGGGTGCTCCGTTTTCCTCCCACATCCCAAAGACGTGCAGCTCTGTAGCTTCTGTAAATTGTCGCTCGTGTGTGGTGAGTGGATAAGAAAGTAGGAAAATATAGAACTAGTGTGAACAGGGTGATCGATGGTCGACATGTTGCGGCAAAGGGACTGCAGATTCTGGTCTGCACCGAAGATAGACACAAAATGCTGGAGTAATTGAGTGGGACAGAAGGGTCTCGACCCGATACGTCACCCATTCCTTCTCTCCAGAGATGCCGCCGGTCCCGCTGAGTTACTCCAGCATTTTGTGTCTCGTGTTCAATGGTCAGCGTGGACGTGGTGGGCCAAATAGTGTGTTCCCACGCAACACCTTTCAATTCAATTGCAATTGCACTTCAATTCTTTATTTTGTAGGATGCAGAGCAAAGCTGTGCTCTTCAAAGTAGTCCTGGCTGACATACGGGGGAAAGGTCAAGGTGCTACATAGCAAGCAAAGCAAAGAGAGCATTAATTCTTTGGTCTGGCTGTGGGTGCAGTGATGTATGAGAGGAACAGCCAGCACCACAGTCCAAGACAAATCAGTTGTGAATACGTTAAACATCCACCTCTGGGGAATGTGTCCCCACGCAGTAACTGGTAGTATTCAGTTTAGTTCGGAGATGAAACCTGGAAACAGGCCCTTCGGCCCATCGAGTCCACGCCGACCAACGACCAACTTCCATGCTATCCCACTTTTTCATCCACTCCCTACAGACTGAGGGCAATTTGCAAAGGGCAACTAACTTAGACGCATGCATGCATACTACATGTGTTTAGGATGTAGGAGGAAACTGTAGCACCTGGAGGAAACCCACGTGGTCACAGGGAGAATGTGCAAACTGCCACACACAGAGACAGTACCCGAGGTCAGGATCGAACCTGGGTCTCTGGCGCTGTGAGGCAGAAGCTCTACCAGCTGTGCCACCATGCTGCCTGCGGAGGAGCTGTGGACAGATGTAGACCAGCAATGATTGAATGGCGGTGTGGACTCGATGGGCCAAATGGCCTAATTCTGCTCCTATGACTACTAAACTTATGAACTTAGCACAAATGCAGGAAGGTGGGACTAGTGTAGATGGGGCATGTGACAATGTTTTTTCACTACACGCGACGGGGTCAAGGAAAGAGCGTTCACGTCGCTGCCCTGTTTCCACCAATCTTTCCACCACCATACACAAGAAGCACAAGAAGCGACAAGACAGACACCATTGTATGCAGATGCCGAGAAGTGTATTCGGCTCTGGCTGAACAACTTCTAATCTTGTGTGTGGGCTCGATAAGAAGAAGGCTACACGTGACAATATTAAACGAAGAAAATTGTAATGGCATGACCAAACTTATAACCCAAATATCTGCTTTCTTGATTTCGCTTAAAAGTGATCAGACTGCACAGTGGGCTCATCGTTCACTGAAGGGCACTTGACTGTAGATGATCGGGTCAGGGATGTCAAAACTGCAATTTAATGAAAGTGGGAAAATGTGCAGAAAATGGTTGTTCTGTTCTATTTGGGAGGACATGGAACTATGGAAATGGCAGCTGTTAGCTCGCGATTGGCTAGACAATGGATTCTTCTTCTGGCCAGCATAATTCTTTATCCATTGTGACGGGACTGGACCTATTTAACAATCCATTCAAACTACGCTGCGAGATAAATATTCTCATTTCCCAACTGAACACACGCATCTATCAGGTCTTCTCCTTGAATACAAGCTGACTCAATGAGCAAGTTGGCATTTCCGCTGACGAGAAATTGCATTTATTGTGGAATCCAAATCTCCGATTAGCAATGTATAAAAAGCAATCATTGGAAACATTTCAAGACTATTTGAATTCAAGAAGAAAATAATAAACTGGAATTAGATTATTCGAGCTAATCATTCAATTATAATTGTCGTAATTTAAGAAAAAGATATTTTGGCCGAGATGTCACACTCAATCAACAAAAATGTATTTTGTCTTTTTCAGTTATGGAAAACGATTAAAATTATTAAGTCCTGATGCAGAGTCTCAACTCGAAATGCCGATCATCCCTTTGCCTCCACAGATGCTGCCCGACCCACTGTGCGGAGTTTGTACGTTCTCCCCTTGACCTGTGTGGGTTTTCTCCAGGAGCTCCGGTTTCCTCCCACACTCCATAGAGGTACAGGTTTGTAATTTAATTGATTTGGTATCATTGTAAATTGCCTCTGGTGTGTGTGTGTGTAGGATCGTGTTAGTGTGTAGGGATCGCTTATACCTAAAATGGAAATTATGAATGAATGACAGCAAGGACCCGGTGGGGGGTGGGTTGAGAAGTAATGGTGTCCCGGCGAGTTGCCTGCGGCCACGTGCGCTGGCATGCCTGGTTCACCGCTGCGAGAAGATGAGGCCGTACTTGTCGGTGCCAAAACGTGGCAGTTTTCCGTGTACTGCCTCGGTGCTGTATGATTTCAGCATGTGAGGAAACTCGACCCCCCCCCCCCGGAGAAAAAACAGGGGAAGCATTGATGTGCCCAGACCTTCTGCCAGATGAAGCTATTGAAACGGATACAATTGCGACAGTGCGGCACGTTGGCGCGGCAGTAGAGTCGCTGCCTCACAGCGCCAGAGACCCGGGTTCAACCCTGACTGAGTTTGTCCCTTCCCCCTGTGACCGCGTGGGTTTCCTCTGGGTGCTCCAGTTTCTTTCCACACTGCAAAGACGTGCAGGTTTGTAGGTTAATTGGCTTCTGTAAATTCTCCCTAATGAGTGATCGCTGGTCGGCACGGACTCGGTCGGTCGAAGGGCCTGTTTCCGCGCTGTAAACGAAATGGAAAAAAAACCCAAGTCTCATATATTTGTGTCGATTTGTCCCTAGCACATGTCTCGGCATCAAGGAGGTTAGTTTGATTCTTCCTTCTTGATGGGCTAAAAGATGATAAAAGCCACGACAACCAGCCACGGCAAACTATGATGCATGGCACCAGGCAACATCGTAGCATTCCCTCTCTTCCACCGTCTCCCCAACCAATAAGACAGAAAATTACTCTTTGCCGCAACAGTTCGGAGTGAAGCCACGGAGCAAATGGCCCCTGCAGAGTTGTGTCAATGATAGAAGATGAGAGGAAAAACAAAGGTCTGGACTAAAACGACATCAGATGTCAAGTCAATATATGAGGACTGATCGAGAGATTTAAAAAATGCTTCTGTCAGAGTTGAGACATTGTGTGCAGGAAGGAACTGCAGATGCTGGTTTACACCGAAGATAGACACAAAATGCTGGAGAAACTCAGCGGGACAGGCAGCATCTCTGGAGAGAAGGAATGGGTGACGTTTCGGGTCGAGACCCTTCTTCAGACTGAAGATTTTTGTTGCGTGCTATCGAGTCAGCGGAAAGGCTTATACAGGATTACAACTAAGCCATCCACGGTGTACAGATACAGGATAAAGGGAATAACATTTAGAGCTAGATAAAGTCCAGTAAAGTCTGATTAAAGATAGTCCGAGGGTGTTGGTAGTTGGTGACAGGACCTTCTGAACCTTCTGAATTTTGTAGTCGGCAGAGCAGTACTCTGCATATCGCCAACTTTGGACAATCTTTACATTTTTTATCAAGCCAATTAATCAAGCCAATTAACCTACAAACCTGTACGTCTTTGGAGTGCGGAAGGAAACCGAAGATCTCGGAGAAAACCCACGCAGATCACGGGGAGAACGTACAAACTCCATACAGACAGCACCCGTAGTCGGGATCGAACCCGGGTCTCTGGTGCTGAATTTTGCTGTAAGGCAGCAACTCTACCGCTGTGCCACTGTGAGGATGGTTCAGTTGCCTGATAACAGCTGAAAGAGACTGCCACCTGAATGTGGAGGCGTGCGTTTTCAAACTTCTGCACCGCTTGTCTGATGGGAGCGGGGAGAAGAGAGAATGGCTGGGATGAGGCTGGTCCTTGATTAGGCTAAGAAAGGAACTGCAGATGCTGGTTCACATCGAAGATAGACACAAAAGGCTGGAGTAACACAACAGGTCAGGCAGCACCTCTGGAGAGAAGGAACTATCTTTGGTATAAACCAACACCTGCAGGTCCTTCCTACAACCCGAAACATCACCTGTTCCTTTTCTCCACACATGCTGCCTGACCCACTGAGTTACTCCAGCATTTTTTGTCTGACCTCGATTATGCTAGTAGCATGGTGGCCTTGCCGAGGCAGCGTGAAGTGTACATGGAGTCGGTGGAAGGGAGGTTGGTTTGTGTGATGGTCTGGGCAACATCTTGAGTCGTGACCTTTCAGACACTCCAGATCTCCCAGGAAATGTCAGGAAATCATTAACAAGGCAATAAATTAATTAAAGTTTCTGATTTTTAATTCCAGTAGAAAACATCTATTGGAATTTAAGAATAAGGAGTAAGCCATTTAGAACGGAGACGAGGAAACACTTTTTCTCACAGGGAGTGGTGAGTCTGTGGAATTCTCTGCCTCAGAGGGCGGTGGAGGCGGGTTCTCTGGATGCTTTCAAGAGAGAGCTAGATAGGGCTCTTAAAAATAGCGGAGTCAGGGGATATGGGGAGAAGGCACAGAAGGAGAAGGGGTACTGATTGGGGATGATCAGCCGTGATCACATTGAATGGCGGTGCTGGCTCGAAGGGCCAAATGGCCTACTCCTGCACCTATTGTCTATTGTCTATCTTTTTTTGTTGTTGCAGTCATCACAAATACACACTCGGTTTTACAGACGGTGACGTTTATCTCAGTGCAGCAGGAAGCAAACTGCTGAAATGGAAACCATGCTCTGACATTCAGGAAGCAATTCCATAATGGAAACGGTTTCAGTCAAACCTTTGAACACGATGATTTCTCTCGTGTGCTAATCCTCCCTCCTAAACAGATGAACACACACTCTCACACGTTGGAAAACCTTGAGCAGAAACAGAACAGGTTCCTCTTCAAAGATAGACACAAAAAGCTGGTGTAACTCAATGGGGCAGGCAGCATCTCTGGAGAGAAGGAATGAGTCACCCATTCCTTCTCTCCAGAGATGTTGCCTGTCCCGCTGAGTTACACCAGCTTTTTGTGTCTACCTTCGGTTCAAACCAGCACCTGCAGTTCCTTCTTGCACAGGATTCTCTTCAAAACCAACGCAGCGAGACCTGAGGAGAATGCGGTGTGTTCAGAAGCAAATGGAAATCGACAGAATCGGCGGTGTCAGTGGGGATTGTTAAGCACAGCTGGCGGCTGCTTTCTTATTTGATATCCACCAGGCAGAAAATTGGATTTTTCTAACCCAAAACCATCAGGAGAAATTTCCATCAGCTCCAGCTCTGGCATCCCAACCTATATAGGACATAGGACGGCACAGGAACAGGCCCTTCGGCCCACAAAGTCTCTGCTGAACATGATACCAAGATAAACTAATCTCACCTGCCTTGACATGATCCACATTCCTTTATTCCCTTGCATGTCCATATGCCAATCTAAAACCTTCTGAACCTTCTGAATTTTCTAGTGGGCAGGGCAGTACTCTGCATACCGCCAACTTGGACAATTTTACATTTTTATCAAGCCAATTAACCTACAAACCTGTACGTCTTTGGAGTGTGGGAGGAAACCGAAGATCTCGGAGAAAACACACGCAGATCACGGGGAGAACGTACAAACTCCATACACACAGCACCCGTTGTCGGGATCGAACCCGGGTCTCTGGCGCTGCATTTTGCTGTAAGGCAGCAACTCTACCGCTGCGCCACCGTGACCGCCTTTGTAAAAGGTTTTGTAAAAGCCACCATTGTATCTTCCTTCACCGCCATTCCTGGCAGCGCATTGTGGGCATCTTGACGTTAGTTTATTGTCACATGTACAGTGACAGGTGAACAGTGGAAGATGCATACCAGGCATCTACCACTCTCTGTGTAAAAAACTCGCCCCGCACATTTAGTTTAGTTTAGAGATACAGCGCGGAAACAGGCCATTCGGTCCACCGAGTCCGCGCCGACCAGCGATCCCCGCACATTAACACTACCCTACACACACTAGCGACAATTTTTTAAAAACATTTATACCAAGCCAATTAACCAACAAAACCTGTACGTCTTTGGAGCGTGAGAGGAAACGGAAGATCTCGGAGAAAAAACGCGCAGGTCACGGGTGGAACGTACAAACTCCATACAGACAAACCCACACAGGTCACGAAGAGAAAGTACAAACTCCATACAGACAAACCCACGCAGGTCACGGGGAGAACGTACAAACTCCGTACAGACAAACCCACGCAGGTCACGGGGAGAACGTACAAACTCTGTACAGACCTGTAGTCAGGATCGAACCCGGGTTTCTGGCGCTGTGAGGCAGCAACTCTACCGCTGTGCCACCATGCTGCCCACCAGTTACTCCAGCATTTTGTGTCTATCTTCGAGACAATTGGATGATGCTACAATCTATATTTGAACTGACTCTGATGAAATACCAAGGGTAAGACTGGTAAAGGCTGACTAATCTGATAGGCACAACAAGCTGGAGTAACTCAGCGGGACAGGCAGCATCTCTGGGGAGATGGAATGGGTGACGTTTCGGGACGAGACCCGTCTTCAGACTAGTAGATCCTACTAGTACTGGGGCAGCATTGCTCACTGTTGGCGAAAGAACAGGAATAAAATCATTCCATTTTTTTAATCACCAGTTACTGACAAAAACACAGGCTGGGAGTTTTAAATTGGAGCATTTCCTGAGGATGGATTTTTATTGATGGTGTCCGTAAAATCCTACTCAATCATGATGTACCTGCAATTATAATCTGTTAAATCTTCTCAAACAGCTAATGAGCCAGTAAACCATTATAAACGCAGAAACGTTGAGATGTCCATTAGTATTCTGTGGCTCTCTTGATAGAAGATGGAAAAGACATTTGGATATAACATAATTTAGGGATAGCACTGTGGCGCAGCGGTAGAGTTGCTTCTACAGCGCCAGAGACCCGGGTTCGATCCTGCCCACAGGTGCTGTCTGTACGGAGTTTGTACGTTCGCCCCATGACCTGCTCCGGTTTCCTCCCACATTCCAAAGACATACAGGTTTGTAGGTTAATTGGCTTGGGGATCAATTGTAAATTGTCACAAAACAGACACAAAATGCTGGAGTAACACAGCAGGACAGGTAGCATCTCAGCGGGACAGAGAGAAGGAATGGGTGACGTTTCTGGTCGGGTGCTTTAGACCGAAGAAGGGTCTCGACCCGAAACGTCACCCATTCCTTCTCCCCAGGGAGGCTGCCTGTCCCTTTCAGTTTCTCCGCCACTTCGTTGCAAACCAGTATCTGCAGTTCCTTCCTGCACATTTCCCAAACCTTTCTCCCCGGCAGCGCTAATGCTTATTGGATCATCCCCATCCTTGCGTTTTTGTTTTCCTTCCCATTTGCATTTCTGAAGATGTTCCTTTTTGTTAGTAAACGGTTATTGTCCGGGAAGGGAAAGCTGTGTAAGGTGTTACACGCCGAAAAAACAATGATATGTCCACTGCTGGCAGCCGCAGATTAGATGTTGAAGTGGAATTGGCTGCAAGATAGCCTAGCATCAGGAGCCATGACTGTAATGCAAGAGTCCAAGCAACTGAGTGAGATTTGATTTGACTGCTTTGCCAAGGATTTTCAAGGACGAACCATTAAGCTGCCTGTGAAATTAAATGCTCTATTGAGAATAGTTCGAATAAAAACAACAGCGGTGGATGTCATGTATTGCAGCCCAGAATGATTATACACATCAGGTGCAGATGTTAACCCTGTGTTCAGGCCCACTGATCTAGGATAAACAAGGCAAAGTGGTACGTTATGTGTTTAGTTTAGTTTGGTTTAGTTTAGTTTAGAGATACAGAACGGAAACGGGTCCTTTGGCCCACCGAGTCCATGCAGACCAGTGATCCCTGCACATGAACACTATCCTACACAGACTAGGGACAATTTTTACATTTACACCAAGCCAATTAAACTACAAACCTGCACGTCTTTGGAGTGTGGGAGGAAACCGAAGATCTCGGAGAAAACCCACGCAGGTCACGGGGAGAACGTACAAACTCCGTACAGACAAGCACCCGTTGTCGGGATTGAGCCCGGGTCTCCGGCGCTGCATTCGCTGTAAGGCCGCAACTCTACCGCTGCGTCACCCTGACCGCTAAAGATGTGGGACAAAAGGATTGAAGAGTTATGAATTGTGAAGCTGGAGGAAGGAATGTTGACGGGTTGGGGGGGGGGGGGGGAATAGGTGCAGGCTCAGGTGCGGTTCTGGGAGGGGGAAGATAGGCGGAAAAATCTGAGGGGGTTGGGAGTTGTTAGAGGTTACCTAAATATGAAGAATTCAATGTTCATACCATTGAGTCGTAATCTATTGAGTACTGTGTTTACAGAAGTGTTGTGTTTACAGAAGCAAGTAAGAATTTATTGTTTCATTTCTGGACATACTGTATGACAATTAAACATTCTTGACTCTCTTGACTCTTGAGGTAAGGACTTGTTGTTTTTTTGGCCTGTCAGCCTTAGCAGCAAGTGAGTCAGGGTCTAGTGGAGCGCCCATTTAGAGAGGGGCCAGTTTGGAGCGGCCAGTTTGAGAGGGGCCAGTTTGAGAGGGGCCATATTGAGAGGGGCCATATTGAGAGGGGCCATTTTGAGAGGGGCCAGTTTGGAGCGGCCATATTGAGAGGGGCCAGTTTGGAGCAGCCATTTTGAGAGGGGCCAGTTTGGAGTGGCCATATTGAGAGGGGCCAGTTTGGAGCGGCCATATTGAGAGGGGCCAGTTTGGAGTGGCCATATTGAGAGGGGCCATTTTGAGAGGGGCCAGTTTGGAGCGGCCATATTGAGAGGGGCCAGTTTGGAGCGGCCATATTGAGAGGGGCCAGTTTGGAGCGGCCATATTGAGAGGGGCCAGTTTGAGAGGGGCCAGTTTGGAGCGGCCATATTGAGAGGGGCCAGTTTGGAGCGGCCATATTGAGAGGGGCCAGTTTGGAGCGGCCATATTGAGAGGGGCCAGTTTGAGAGGGGCCAGTTTGGAGCGGCCATATTGAGAGGGGCCAGTTTGGAGCGGCCATATTGAGAGGGGCCAGTTTGGAGCGGCCATATTGAGAGGGGCCAGTTTGAGAGGGGCCAGTTTGGAGCGGCCATATTGAGAGGGGCCAGTTTGGAGCGGCCATATTGAGAGGGGCCAGTTTGAGAGGGGCCAGTTTGGAGTGGCCATATTGAGAGGGGCCAGTTTGAGAGGGGCCAGTTTGGAGCGGCCATATTGAGAGGGGCCAGTTTGGAGCGGCCATATTGAGAGGAGCCAGTTTGGAGCGGCCATATTGAGAGGGGCCAGTTTGAGAGGGGCCAGTTTGGAGCGGCCATATTGAGAGGGGCCTGTTTGGAGTGGCCATATTGAGAGGGGCCTGTTTGGAGCGGCCATATTGAGAGGGGCCAGTTTGAGAGGGGCCAGTTTGGAGCGGCCATTCAGAGAAGGGCTAGTTTGGAGCGGCCATGTTGAGAGGGGCTAGATCAAGGTGGAATCTTTGTTAAATATCCAATCCAATCCAATCCAACTTTGTTAAGCACATTAAAACAACCAATGTTGACCAAAGTGCTGTACAGAAGACTAAACAAGACATCATAAACAGACAACATAACAGAACATAACATAACAGCTCACATGAGACGCAAAAATTACATATGAAATACAACAATAAATTAAAAGACATAAAACATAAAACATGAGTAAAAATAATAGCCACGCAATAAAAGCAATCAAAAAAGAAATTAAATCAAGTAAATAAAGTCAACATCTTACTGGGTATCAAAGGCCAAGGAGAAGAGATGGGTTGTAAGAAGTGATTTAAAAACAGACAGAGATGAGGCCTGTTTAATGTGGAGAGGCAGATCGTTCCATAATTTGGGTGCCGACACAGCAAAGGCACGGTCCCCTCTGAGCTTCAGCTTAGTTTTAGGCCCACTCAGGAGCAGCTGATTATCTGACCTGAGAGAGCGGGCGGGTGTATACGGTGTAGAAGCTCAGATAGGTAGGGTGGAGCAAGACCATTCAAGACCAAGATCAAATATCACCTTGATGTGAACAGTGTAGAGAATCAAGGAAGACATAAAGTGCTGGAGCAACCCAGTCAAAGATGTGGTATGGTCCTGCTGTCAGATGTGGGGAATGATTGGCTTATAAAGCACACATTAACCCTTAAAGAGCAGATCAATTCTAATTATAGTGCTGTACTTTTAGAGATTAGAGATTCCTTTATTTGTCATTCAGACCTTTCGGTCTGAACGAAATTTCGTTGCCTGCAGTCATACATATAATAATAAATGACAAAACACACAATAAACACAAATTAACATCCACCACAGTGAGTTCACCAGGCACCTCCTCACTGTGATGGAGGCAAAAGTCTTAAAGTCTCTGTCTCTTCCCGCTTTGTTCTCCCTCTGCGCTGAGGCGATCCAGGCTTCTGATGCTGTGGCCCTGCCGGGCGACGGTAAGCCAGTCCAGCGGCCGAATCCGTGCTCCGCGACGGGCCGGTTCAAACTCCGCGGCCCGGGGTGGTCGAAGCTGCCGAAGCTGCCGCCCTCCAGTCCAGCGGACGCAGCTGTAGTTGACCAACCTGTGACCCGCGCGCTCCTGAAGATGTCGTCCACTGGGCCCGCGGTCGAGCCTCCGGATTCAGGTCGCCACCAGTGTCCTCGGTCGCCACCGCCGGAACGCCACCGCCACCGCCGGACGCCACCGCAGCCCCGAAGCCAGCCAGCCTCGCGCTCCCGAAGATGTCGTCCACTGGGCCAGCTGCGGCCGAGCCTCCGGATTCAGGTCGCCACCAGTGTCCTCGGTCGCCACCGCCAGAACGCCACCGCAGCCCCGAAGTTGGACAGCCCTGCGCTGGTAAGTCCTGGCTCTGCCTCCGGAGCCTCGAGGTCGGTCGGTCGCTCGCAGTTGGAGTTGGAGGCCGGCAGCTCGCAGTTGGAGTTGGAGGCCGGCAGCTCCGCCATTTTGGCCTCGGCGCAGACGGAGGCAGAGAAGGGGGACACGACAAGGAAAAAGTCGCATTCCCCCGAAGGAAGAGACAAAAGTCATGTTTCACCCCCCCACCCCCCCCCCCACCCCACACATACACAACCCAATAAACTAAAATTTAACTGAAACAGGACAAAAGAAAACAACAACAAAAGTAAAAACAGACGGACTGCAGGCGAGCCGCTGCTGTACGACAGCGCCGCCACTTCCGGAAGTGGCGGCGCTGTTCAATGTTCCATGTGAAATAACAAAAGTGCAATGTTAGAGAGGTGTTGCTGCTGGATTTATTTCCACACAGCCTTAACTAAACACTATTCATGTTATTCCATTTATCATGTGTCTGTACACTGGGGATGGCTCGATTGTAATCATGTATTGTCTATCCGCTGACTGCATAGCACGCAACAAAAAGCTTTTCACTGTACCTCGGTAAACGTGACAATAAACTAAACTCAACTCAACTGATTAAGTTAATTTCCCTGAGTGGGAAATATTATAAAGATGAAAAGACCAGACTGGCAGACTGTCCAAATGTTTCTTAAATCTTGTGATATTCCCTGCCTCAACTACCTCATCCGGCAGCTCGTTCCATACACCCACCACCCTTTGTGTAAAAGAGTTACCTCTCAGGTTCCTAGTAAATCGTTTATAAAACCTCTATAAAATCCCCCCTCACCTTTAACCTATGTCCTCTGGTTCTGGAGTTCTCCGGCCTTCATGGCGATAATCTCACTCATAGAGTCATAGATTCTTACAGCATGGAAACAGTCCTTCTGTCAAGTTGCCCACACTGTCCAACATGTCCTACACTAGTACCACCTGCCTGCATTTGGCCCATATCCATCTAAACCTGTCCCATCCATGTACCTGTCTATGGACACAAAATGCTGGAGTAATTCAGTGGGACACAACGTCACCCATTCCTTCTATCCAGAGATGCTGCCTGCCCCACTGAGTTACTCCAGCATTTTCGTGTAAACCAGCATCTGCAGTTCCTTTGCGTGAAAAAGTCACCTATTAAATCTTTCCCCCCCCTCACCTTAAACCCACCTTCCCCCCCCTCACCTTACACCCATCTTTCCCCACCTCACCTTAAACTCTGGGCAAGAGACTCTGTGCGTCTACCCCGATCTATTCCTCTCATGATTTTCTACACCTCTATATGATCACCCCTCATCCTCCGGCGCTCCAGGGAATAGAGTCCTGACGGTTTTTGCACCAGCCTTGGGAACTGATAGGGTTCCTCTGCGAACGTGAAGATCAGTCAAGGGGAGGCCTAGATCTGGGCAAAACATAAACCATCAAAGCCCAGAGAATTTCTGAACAGGATGTGCTGGTCACCCCTAATTAATTCAGAACGTCTGCATGTAGAAGGATTTTATTCCAGGATTATGTCTAACAAAAAACAGCTTGGTAATAATACCTGCAAGTCCAGAATCAGAACCTGCGACATGAATGCAGAAATGTGCAGTCAGTTAATCCCTCCCGCCAGCACGGCTTCAGTCTCGGGGGTGCAGGATGTTGATTGAGCGCTCTGTGAAGTTTGGAGTGGGTGTGGGAGAACAGAGAAGCCTGCATTTACAACTTATTCACAGTATTAAACAGCACTCCCCTCCCTTCAGCACCCAATACAAGGAGATGTCCATATACTGTAAGTGGACGCAACTTAGTTTAGTATAGAGGTTAGAGATCACAGCGCAGAAACAGGCCCTTCGGCCCACCGAGTCCGTGCCGACCAGCGATCACTTCGTGCACTGATTCTACCCTGCACACACTAAGGACAATGTTACACTTTTCCCAAAGCCAATTAACCTACAAACCTGCGCGTCTTTGCAATGTGGGAGGAATCTGGAACACCCGGGGAAAACCCACGCAGGTCACGGGGAGAACGTACAAGCTCCGTACAGACAGCACCCGTAGTCAGGATCGAACTTGGGCCTCTGGCGCTGTGAGGCAGCAACTCTACCACCATGCATATAAGATTGTTAAGGGCTTGGACACGCTAGAGGCAGGAAACATGTTCCCGATGTTGGGGGAGTCCAGAACCAGGGGCCACAGTTTAAGAATAAGGAGTAAGCCATTTAGAGCGGAGACGAGGAAACACTTTTTCTCACAGAGAGTGGTGAGTCTGTGGAATTCTCTGCCTCAGTGGAGGCAGGTTCTCTGGATGCTTTCAGAGAGAGCTAGATTGGGCTCTTAAAAATAGCGGAGTCAGGGGATATGGGGAGAAGGCAGGAATGGGGTACTGATTGGGGATGATCAGCCATGATCACATTGAATGGCGGTGCTGGCTCGAAGGGCCGAATGGCCTACTCCTGCACTTATTATCTATTGTCTATTGTCTATTGTGCCACCCTGTGCTGCCTGGCACATTCCTGGCTATCGGTCTACTTGATAAGGGATGCACTGGAGGTTAGTCAGGTTATTGCAACACCTTGGGTCTTGGTGCCACTGGCCCCTGAGGGACTGGGTCCTGCGATACAACCCTGCAAACACTCGAAGGGTGCGCTGTTTAAAGATACCTCGTGCGTGACATTGGTCCTCTGTCCACACACTGCATTGACTCAAAGACACTGCGACTATATTGATCTGACAACACCATTAATTTATAAACTAAGCAACACTATGAATGCAAAGAAAGCCACATGTTGTTTTAAGCTGAGGGGGGGAAAGATGTAATAGGAACCACAGCGGTATCTACCACAGAATTATCTGCCTCAGAAGGCAGTGGAGGCCAATTCTCTGGATGCTTTCAAGAGAGAGCTAGATAGAGCTCTTAAAGATAGCGAATTCATCAAGGTATGTGGGGAGAAGGCAGGAACGGGGTACTGATTGTGGATGATCAGGCATGATCATAGTGAATGACGGTGCTGGCTCGAAGGGCGGTATGGCCTACTCCTGCACCTATTGTCTATAACACGATGGGTGGTAGGGGCCGGCACGGTTGCGCAGCGGTAGAGTTCTGCCTTACAGCGCCCGAGACCCAGGTTCAATCCCGACTACGGGTGCTGTCTGTATGGAGTTTGTGCGTTCACTCCGTGACCTACTTGGGTTTTCTCCAGGTGCTCTGGTTTCCTCCCACACTCCAAAGACGTACAGGTTTGTAGATTAATTGGGTTCTGTAAATATTGCAAATTGTACCTAATGTGTAGGATCATAGCCTCAGAATTAAAGGACGTTCTTTTAGGAAGGAGATGAGGAGAAATTTCTTTAGTCAGAGAGTGGTGAATCTGTGGAATTCTTTGCCACAGAATGTTGTGGAGGCCAATATATCAGTGGATATATTTAAGGCAGATTCTTGATTAGTACGGGTGTCAGAGGTTATGGGGGGAAGACAGGAGATTGGGGTTAGGAGGGGGAGATAGGTCAGCCATGATTGAATGGCGGAATAATAATAATAATAATAATAGATTTTATTTATATAGCGCTTTTCAGGACTCAAAGTCGCTTTACAATTGAGAGTCAGGAATAAACAAAACAAAATAGAGCAGTAAGACAGAGGGGAGGGGAACATGGCACTAAGGGTATGCAGAGGTGAAGAGATGGGTCTTGAGGCGGGACTGGAAGATGGTGAGGGACTCAGAATTTCGGACCAGTTGTGGGAGGGAATTCCAGAGCCTGGGAGCTGCCCTGGAGAAGGCTCTGCCTCCAAAAGTGCAGAGGTTTGCTTTCGGAGTGGAGAGGAGACCAGCTGATGTGGATCTGAGGGACCGTGAGGGTTGGTAGGGGGAGAGGAGGCTAAATGGGCTGAATGGCCTAATTCTGCTCCTATCACTTATGACCTTATGATAGTGATAATGTCCAATATAGACCCGGTGTGCCGAAGGGCCTTTTTATTGTGTTGTATCTCTAAACTAAACTAAACTAAAGGTACATGGAACGAGCTGCTGGAGGACTTACAAACAAAGAAATGCAGATGCTGGTTTAAACCAAAGATTAGGCACAAAGTGCTGGTGTAACTCAATGGGTCAGGCAGCATCTCTGGAGCAGGACAGGTGACGGAAGAAGGATCTTGACCCAAAACGTCACCCATCCTTTTTCTCCAGAGATGCTGCCTTGGATAGGATAGGTTTAGAGGGATATGGGCCAAACGCAGGCAGGTGGGACTAGTGTAGATGGGGCATATTCTGTAGGAAGGAATGCAGATGCTGGTTTATACCGAAGATAGACACAAAATGCTGGAATAACTCAGCATCTCCGGAGAGAAGGAATGGGTGACATTTCGGGTCGAGACCCTTCTTCAGATTGAGGTCAGGAGAGAGGGAGATACATAGACAAGGATGTGTAAGATGTGAAAATAGGACAAAGGTGATGGAGATCAAGGAACATGTATAGATATTTTTAACTGGGAGAAGGTAACAAAATAAACAGATAAAATGTAGTCGGAGACAGTAAGACTGGTTGGAGAACTGGGAAGAGGGAAGGGATGGAGAGAGAGGAAAACCTGGGAAAACTTGAGGTTCGGGAAGTCAATGTTGGCACTGCTGGGGTGTAAACTGCCCAAGCGAAATATGAGGTTCTGGTCGTCCAATTTGCACTGGGCCTCACTCTGACAGTGAAGGAGGCCCAGGACAGAAAGGTCAGTGTGGGAATGAGAGAGGGAGTTAAAAGTGTTTAGCAACCGGGAGATCAGGTAGGCTTAGGTGGACTGAGCAGAGGTATTCAACAAAACGATCGTCGAGCCAGCGCTTGGTCTCGCCGATATACAGGAGTTGACACCTGGAACAGTGGATACAGTAGATGAGGTTGGAGGAGGTGCAAGTGAACCTCTGCCTCACTTAAAAAGACTGTCGGGGTCCTTGGATGGAGTCGAGGGGGGGAGTACAGGGACAGGTGTTGTATCTCCTGCAGTTGCAGGGGAAAATACCTGGGGAGCGGGTGGGAAGGGTAGGAAGGGACGTTGACCAGGGAGTAGCGGAGGGAACGGTCTCTGCGGAAGGCGGAAAGCGGTGGAGATAGGAAAACAAAAGTGCTGGAGAAACTCAGCGGGTGCAGCAGCATCTATGGAGCGAGGGAAATAGGCAACGTTTTCGTGGCTCGTGGTGGGAACCCGTTGGAGGTGGCGAAAATGTCGGAGCGTCATGTGCTGTATGCGACGGCTGACGGGGTGGAAGGTGAGGACTAGGGGGGGCTCTGTTCCTGTTATGAATGGGGGGGAGGGGGAGCAAGAGCGGAGCTGCGGGATATCGAGGAAACCCGAGTGGGGGCCTCATCTATGGTCGGCGTGGGCAAGTTGGTCCGAGTGTCTGTTTCCACGCTGTCTGACTCTCTGACTGGAGGTTTCCTATTTCTTTTTGCATATTTTCTTGTGAGTAATGTTTAATTTTGAGATAAAATATGTGAAGGGAGCCTGTATTCTGCAGCTCCCTCGCTTCTCGGGGGACAGAGTCACCGTTCTGTGATGAAAATCTTCCTGCAGATTTTGAACCCATGGCTCGAGGGTATGGAAATGATCGAGGCTGAGACATGACAGCGTCTATTTATAGCTGAGCACGGGTTTAACCATTAATTTGAATCTTTATCTGGCCCAACTTGCGCATCATTTCTCAATAGTAAATCAAGTCCTTAGTAACACTGCAAACAATTATTTGCATAAACAGCAAACGCCTGAAAACGTAATCATTATCTGAGCAAAAAAAAAATCAATTGCACATCCATTTATCGTAAGTAATACTGCAGAGTGGTGCATTAAAAATGGAAATGCCAACTAATTCAAACTGTAATTTTGAATTATGGGATTAATAATAATTTGACTAATTATTGCCAATGTAATAATCGGGATGTTAATGCTTCCAATTTAACAAATGAAGCATTCACAGACCCCAGTGTGTAAAAAAAACCCACTGTTCACACAGTATTCTGCACCTTTCAACCTATTTGCTAAAATATCTCAAAGGAATTTATCGCAAAAAGATAAAGCATGCAGGTTTTCCAGTGATCATTGTGTAGGAAGGAACTGCAGATGCTGGTTTAGTTCATAAGTGATAGGAGCAGAATTAGGCCATTCAGCCCATCAAGTCTACTCCGCCATTCAATCATGGCTGATCTATCTCTCCCTCCTAATCCCATTCTCCTACCTTATCCCCATAACCCTTGACACCTGTTGTAATCAAGAATTTGTGATTCTTTGAATTAAAAATATCCATTGACTTGGCCTCCACATCCTTCTGTGGCAATTGATTCCACAGATTCACCACCCTCTAACTAAAGAAATTCCTCCTCATCTCCTTCCTAAAGGAACGTCCTTTAATTCTGAGGCTGTGGCCTCTGGTCCTAGACTCTCCCACTAGTGGAAACATCTACTCATACTCCATATCCACTCTATCCAGGCCTTTCACTATTCGGTAAGTGTCAATGATGTTTCCCCTCATCCTTCTAAACCAGCGAGTAGAGGCCAGTGCCGTCAAATGCTCATCATATGTTAACCCACTCATTCTTGGGATCATTCTCATCAACCTCCTCTCATGGACCCTCTCCAGCACCAAAACATCCTTCCTCAGATATTGAGCCCCAAAATTGTTGATACAGAAGACAGACACAAAATGCTGGAGTAACTCAGCGGGTCAGGCAGCATCTCGGGAGAAAAGGAATAGGCGACGTTTTGGGTCGGAAAAGCATCCAACTCTAAATGTCACCCATTCCTTTTCTCCAGAGATGCTGCCTGACCCGCTGAGTTGCTCCAGCCTTTTGTATCTATCTTCCAGCAATCCTTGTTGCTTCCAACCAAAGCAATCATCTACAGTTCAAAGGGAGACCAGGACTTAGATAGCCCTTTATTGTCATTCAGACCGAAGTCTGAACAAAATTGCAACAGTCATACATAAAACAACAATAAACACATATTAACATCCACCACAGTGAGTCCACCCAACATCTCCTCACTGTGATGGAGGCAAAAGTCTTAGGTCTGCAGTCTCTTCCCTCCTCTTCTCCCTCTGCGCTGAGGCGATACCCCCCGGGCGATGTTTCCCGTGGCTCAAACACCGCGGCCCGGAGTGGTCGAAGCTGCCGCCCACCAGTTCTGCAGACGCAGCCGCTGGCCCGCGGCCGAACCCCAGACTCAGGCCACCACCGCCAGAACACCGTCCCAGCCACTCTCACGTGAGTACCGTGCTGTCTTCAGCCTCGGGCTGGGCCGCCCCGACATGGGCGCCGAACCTCCCCCCGGGCCGGGCCGCTCCT
Source organism: Malacoraja senta (assembly GCA_038087875.1). Lineage (NCBI taxonomy): Eukaryota > Metazoa > Chordata > Chondrichthyes > Rajiformes > Rajidae > Malacoraja > Malacoraja senta. The sequence goes on from CM075988.1 coordinate 21,663,161, forward strand.
ACATGGGCGTCGCTTCTCCCTCCGGCCGGGCTGTCCCGACTTGGGCGTCACTTCTCCCTCAGGCCGGGCCGCCCCGACTTGGGCGTCGCTTCTTCCCCGGGCCGGGCCGCCCCGACTTGGGCGTCGCTTCTCCCTCGGGCCGGGCCGCCCCGACTTGGGCGCTCCCGGGAGCACTGTTCCAGCCCTGAGCCGGACCACCCTCACGGGAGCGAGCTTAAGGTGAGTCCTGACGGGCTCTGCCTCCGGAGCCGCGAGGTCGCCACCTCCATTAGGCCTCAGCGCAGACAGAGGCAGAGAATGGGAATACGACAAAAAGTCGCATTCCCTCGCAGGGAGAGACTGCAAACCCCGTTACAACCCCCCACCCCCCCAAAACACAAACTAAAAACCAAAAACTAGACTAACCAAAACGAAATAAACAACACAAAAAACACAAACAAACAGGACTGCCGATGAGCCGCTGCAGCCAGTGCCGCGCCGCCACTTGGCATTTAACTGGTGCTGTTACACAAAGTCAGTAGAATCAATGTAGGCTCAACTTACTTACAGCCTGCCAGCTAATTGTAGGGCAAGAAATTTTTTTTAAACATGCAGATACGGGAATCCCAAAATAAAAGCAGAAAATGCTGGAAACACTCGCAGTGAGAACGTGCAAACTCCGTACAGACAGCCCCCTTGTAGTCAGGATCAAACCCGGGTCTCTAAGATGTACATCAATCCAGTTTCTTAACTTTTCAGAGGTGCCAATATGCCATACTAAAGCATACCATCGCAGAACAGCACTGACAAAAGATATTTTCCTACGCAGGCCTTACTTTAGTAAGATCCCCGAGTTCTTTATTTGTATCCTGTAAGTGTGCTGGTGTCAACGTGCAAACATACAGCGCGCATTAAATGCAAAATGTCAGCTCCCAAATTTATTAGTCAATAGCAGCTCTCACTGATGTGTTAAACCTGACTGCATGCCCTTTCTATGGAAATTGTTCTGCATTTAACATTTTCTCCATTATATCGCCCTCGATGAATTCACTCCAGAGGTGACTTTGCGCTAATTTGCCAGTGAAATCTTTGGTGGTCTAATTCTTGATATCTGCACTGACAACATTGTGTAAGAAACTGTTTGGAAACAGGCCAGGATACTGCTCAGTGATGGTTGAATGGGTTATAAATGTATCCTGAAGGGACTCAGCCTTCTGCAGTGCTGAAGGCGAGGGCATTATGCAGTCCAAGAAGATTTTTTTTTTTAATGAACAATGAGATTGTTATTTTTTCTTGCAATGAATTGGCGTGGACATGAATGGCCTCCTGTGAATCTCCTGAACAATGCTGGTAAATTTAAATTATTTATTATAAATCTCTGCTCTATTCAGAAAACGCAAGTGACAATCAAATGTCCATCATCGGGAATAAAAACAGCAAACTGCATCTTGCACCCTGAACACCATTGACATCAGAGTCCTCCACACTCGTGATGTAAACACAGCGCGTGCCAAGTAACACTAAGTGATTGTATTCATATAATTATCAGATGTAGGATTGAGCAACTGAAGATTATAATTTGTGCCAGAGAAAGAAAACACCACACTGTTGATCTGATTTCAACAAATCTCTCGAATTGTAGACGCAGAACGCTGGAGTAACTCAGCGGGTCAGACGGCATCTCTGGAGAAACATCACCTGTTCCTTCTCTCCAGAGATGCTGTCTGACCCGCTGAGTTTACTCCAGCGTTCTGTGTCTATCTCCGGTTTAAACCAGCATCTGCAGTTCCTTCCCACGCAAACTTCTCAGATTGTCCTCCAATTGCAGTTTTGGAAGCATTCCTGATGGTGCATATCTCAAAGAATGCGTTTAGGTTCCATTGATTGGAAGAGACGACAGAGCCTACAGAGATGACAAACATTTTCGGTGCCTGAGAGGAAACTCACTGAAAAGACAATCTGATTTGCAATCAGCACGAATACAATGGTGAATTTCATGCTCCGTGCATCGGTCAAAGTCTCTCGTTACACCATCTCCCCAGGTCCCTGTGTTGTCTGCCTCCAGTCAGAGTGTATTATTTGGTGAGGTTGTAAGCTTGTTAAACAAATACAAAGGAGGCTTTGGCCTTGGATAATGAATTGTTTGGCAGAGCAGAAGAAGTGTAAGCTATTTTATTCTGGGGATCTAATTGCTACACAAAGGCACACCAAGCCTCAATCAAAAGTCTGGAGTCTGAGACCCAAGGCCACTTCCTTGTTCTTGTGCCCTCAGCGTTCTTAATGGTGCGTAATGTTGGGAAGGCCTAGATATTTTGTTTTGTTTAGTTTAGGGATACAGTGCGGAAACAGGCCCTTCGGCCCACCGAGTCCGTGCCGACCAGTGGTCCCCGCACACTAACACTATCCTACACACACTAGGGACAATTTACATTTATACCAAGCCAATTAACCTACAAACCTGCACGTCTTTGGAGTGTGGGAGGACACCGAAGAGCCCGGAGAAAACCCACGCGGGACACGGGGAGAACGTACAAACTCCGTACAGACAGCACCCGTAGTCGGGATCGAACCGGGGTCTCCGGCGCTGCATTCGCTGTAAGGCAGCAACTCTACCACTATGCCACCGTGACACCAGTGCCACCCAGATGATTGCCAGTCGGCCAGCTACGATACGGTAACTCATTCACCGGCTCCAAAACCCCACCAGGCTGCTCGTGTCGTGGCCGTTTACCGCCACTCACACTGTGGGTATTTGTAAGGTGGAGATTCACAGGTTCTTGATTAGAGAATGAGTGTAGGAAGGAACTGCAGATGCTGCTTTACAGTGAAGATACACATAAAACGCTGCAGTAACTCAGCGGGACAGGCAGCATCTCAGGATAGAAGGAATGGGTGACGTTTCGGGTCGAGACCCTTCTTCAGAGTCCGGGGAAAAGGAGACGAGAGATACAGACGGCGATATAGTGAAAAAGATATGCAAAAATGTACACGCTTGGCTGTGGTAGCGAGTCTGGGTTCAAACGTGGGATAATGTGGACTGGACTAGCGTGGAAAATGTGGACTGGAGTTTTGTGGATAATCTGGACTGGACTAGCCTGGAAAATGTGGACTGGAATCTATGTGGAAATGTGGATTGGACTATTGTGGAAAATGTGGACTGGTTTGCTGGATAATGTGGACTGGACTGGCCTGGATAATGTGGACTGGAATTTCCTGGAAAATGTGGACTGGAGTTACCTGGAAAATGTGGACTGGACTTCCCTGGAAAATGTGGACTGGAGTTACCTGGATAATGTGGACTGGACTAGCCTGGAAAATGTGGACTGGATTAGCCTGGAAAATGTGGACTGGATTAGCCTGGATAATGTGGACTGTCTGGCCTGGATAATGTGGACTGGACTAGCCTGGAAAATGTGGACTGGATTTTCCTGGAAAATGTGGACTGGACTACCCTGCAACCTCAAACTAGAATCAGTGAGAGCAGGAAGGTGCAATCATACATTTTATTACAAACTGCAGCACCTGAGTGCATGGTTCTCAGTAACAAACACCAGCATTTTAACAATTGCAGCAAAGGAGTCTCACTGTGGTCAGAGGCTCCAGGGACCTGGAGCAGAGCAAGTTACAAAGTGCCGCTGAAGTGTTTACAAGGTACATGATCTGTGGCAACTCGTCGAAGCTGAGCTGGAGTGTAACCCTGTGTAGGAAGGAACTGCAGATGCTGTAACACCGAAGATAGACACAAAATGCTGAAGTAACTCAGCGAGACAGGCAACATGTCTGGAGAGAAGGAATTGGTGACGTTTCGGGTCGAGGGCCTTTATTTCTGCATTTAGTCCATATCCCTCCAAACCTGTCCTATCCATATACCTGTGCAAATGTTTCCTAAACATTGGGATAGTCCCTGTCTTAACTACCTCCTCGGGCAGCTCGTTCCATACACCCACCACCCTTTGTGTGAAAAAGTTACCCCTCGGGTTCCTATTAAATCCTTCCTTCCTCACCTTGAACCTATGTCCTCTGTTCCTCGATTCTCCTCCTATAGATGGAGGAACTCCTGCCTCCTTCCTGTTCCTTGCTCTCTGCAGCGTTCATGATCATCCCTAGACAGTGACCAACCCTGAATCAAAGTCAGGGCTGTGGAGTCTGCAGGATCAACCTGTAACCATTCCATTTAATGGCATCAGCATCCTGTCCCGGGAAAACTTCATACTGAAAACACCATCATTTAGAACACACATGAGTGTTATTTTGCCATGTATTGCTTTGTCTTCCAGCGGTATTGATTCACACCCTGAGCATCAACAGCTTTGTTGCGACGGCTTTAACATGGTCGAACATCACACAACGGTGTTATATAATAAATCTGTATCCTGAGCCGCAGGGAACTGTTGGGGGCAACTCTTCATGCGGCGGGTAGAGCTGCTGCCTCGCAGCATTAGAGTTGGGGCGGCACGAAGGCGCGGCGGCCGAGTTGCTGCCTTACAGCGCCAGAGACCCGAGTTCGATCCGCACTACAGGTGCTGTCTGTACAGTATATAGTTTGTACATGTTCTCCCCGTGACCTGCGTGGGTTTTCTCCGGGTGCTCCAGTTTCCTCCCACACTCCAAAGACGTACAGATTTGTAGATTAATTGTCTTCAGTAAAATTGTAAATTGTCCCTAGTGTGTAGGATAGTGTGAGTGTGCGGGGATCGCTGGTCGTCACGAAATCGATGGGCCGAAGGGCCTGTTACCGTGCTGTATCTCTAAACATCTCTAAAACTAAACATTATGTGTTGGTGCAGCATTATACTACCGCTGGGCTGAATTTATTGCCCAAACTGAACGGAGTTCTTTGATGCATTGGAAGGTGCTTCCGAGACTAGCATAACGGTGACCTAGTAGTGACCTTTCAGATTGGATAAGGATGGCGGACTTTGTCTATGGACTGAATTCAGATTAAATCAGAGCATTTTACACCACATCTTTTAGATAACTTCATTTTTCATTATTTTATCACAATTATTTTGCTGGAACGTAATTAATTTTTCTTTGCTGCAAAACCCAGCAGGAAACCTTCAAGATTCATAATGCGAGTGGTTGCATTCTATTCAGTTATTACCTTGCTCGCTGGCCGCTAGCTCCCGCATGGTGGCGCAGCGGTAGAGTTGCCGCCTTACAGGGAGAATTTACAATTTTTACCAAAGCCAATTAACCTACAACCCTGAAAGTCTTTGGTCCAGAGACCCGGGTTCCATCCTGACTGTGGGTGGTATTTGTACAGAGTTTGTACGTTCTCCCTGTGACCGCGTAGTTTTTCTCCGGGTGCTCCGGTTCCCACCCACACTCCAAAAACATGCAGGTTTGTAGGTGTTGATGTTCCTACACTCGGTGTGAGACTACTGTCCGTGATTCACAGAAAGCAATGATCTGTCCTGATATTACATTTCACCAAGCAATATCTCCAGCCCGATTCAATAAACAATTCATCAGACAGCCAACAAAATTCTCCTTCAATTCCTATCCATCTTGGAGTGACTGAGTCATTTTAAAATTGATTATCAAACAGCAGAGACCTTGAGTCTTCATCAAAGATTCTTATTTGTTGCAACAGATGTGATTTTAGTTTGTGGCATCAACCTGCATCAATTTGCACTTTCGCTAAAGTTTGCCAACAGACTTAGTTGGAACCAAATTCAGGGGCGGCACAGTGGCGTGGCGGTAGAGTTGCTGCCTTACAGCGCCAGAGACCCAGGTTCGATCCTGACTATGGGTGCTGTCTGTATGGAGTTGTTGTACGTTCTCCCCGTGACCTGCGTGGGTTTTCTCCGGGTGCTCCGGTTTTCTCCCACACTCCAAAGACGTACAGGTTTGTAGGTTAATTGGCTTCGGTAAATTGAATTGTAAATTGTCTCCAGTGTATAGGATAGTGCAAATGTACGGGGTGGTCGCTGGTCGTTGTGGACTTGATGGGCCGAAGGGCCTGTTTCCATGCTGTACCTCTAAAGAAAAAAAAATCTGGGGATGTTGGAGATTAGAAATGAAAGCAGAAATTGCTGTGTTTGTTCTGGAAAGAGGTCTAGTGTTTCTTAAATGTTGCGAAAGTACCTTTCAAACTTTCAAAATAGACTTTATTCAAGTAATAAATATATACAATACAGGAAACGTGTACCAAAAATCATCCTACGCTCTCAGAGGCTATACATTCAATACTCTTTACACACATTGCACAAATTTCACAAGTTTATCCCCCACCCTTGCCACTCATGTGGCCCACAGGCGTTGGAATCCCTTCCCTTATTTTTTTGGGCGTCCCCACCCCCCCATGTCTATAGTACCTGCCTCGACCACCTCCTCCGGCAGCTTGTTCCACACACTCACCACCCTCTCAGGTTCCTATTAAATCTTTTCCCCGCTTCACCTTAAACCAATGCCCCCTGGTTGTTGATTCCCCAACTCTGGGCCAGAGACTGTGCGTCTATCCGATCGTTTCCTCTCATGATTTGAGATATCTGATCTTCATTTGAAAATCCATTTTAGGTTGGTTGGAGTATCAAGTGCGGTGATAACTGCCACTTAACAAACTACTAGAAGCCCAGTAATCCTGTGATCATAAGGTTACACGGATAATTGCCCCGATTTAATGAAAAGCTCTGAAGTTGACAGTTGTTACTCGAATCATTATTGGACAACTACTTAAATTCTGACTGTGAGAGAAAATATACAAGAACTGATGCGGTAAACTAATTAAAAGTAGCAATGTTGCTTGAGTATCTAAGCCATGTCAACTGGAAATTTTTTAACAATTTACCTCAACAACCTACTCACTAATCTCATTTGGTGAGCAGAGAGTGGTTTTATGGACCAATTTAATCCAATACCTCCTAACTAGAGACACAAGGAACTGCAGATGGTGGAATCTTGAGCTAAATAACACACGCTGTGCTGGAGGAACTCAGTGGGTCGGGCAGCATCTGTGGTGGGAATGGACAGGTAACATGTCTTTATTTCTTTAAATAATTTCTAAAATCGTATTTCTAAAATTTATTTGGTCAGAGGGTGGTGAATCTGTGGAATTCATTGCCCCAGACGGCTGTGGAGGCCAAGTCAGTGGGTATTTTTAAGGTGGAGATAGATAGATTCTTGATTGTACGGGTATCAGGGGATATGGGGAGGAGGCAGGAGAATATGGTTGAGAGGGAAAGATAGATCAGCCATGGCTGAATGGCAGAGCAGACTTGATGGGCCAAATGGCCTAATCCTGCTCCTTTCACTTATGAACTTATTAAATAAACCTCATTACTGCCATTCCTTAGACTATGTTCAGGCAGAGGAGAATAGTTTAACTTGGCATCTTGTTTGATACGGACATTGTGGGCCGAAAGGCCTGCTCATGTGCTGTGTTGTTCTATGTCTTGAAACTTTGAGATATTTTAGACTAATAATTCATAGCTAAGAGAGGAGTGAGTTAACAGGTCTGAAGAAGGGTCTCGACCCGAAACATCACCCATTCCTTCTCTCCAGAGACGCTGCCTGTCCCGCTGAGTTACTCCAGCTTTTTTGTGTCTATTTTGGGTGTAAACCAGCATCTGCAGTTCCTTCCTACACACTGAGTTAACAGGTACCATGCTGGATGTACGCTTCAATGGAATGCAATATCACCGATAATGTGCCAGTCCTTATCTCCCCCTTTGTAATCATCGCATTTATTCAATACTTTTCACGTCTTGGAAATAGGGAATGGAGGCCACAGGTTGAACCAGATGAATGGCTCATTTAGAATTGACGTCAACAAATTATTCTTATAAATAAGTGGATTCATGTTTTGGGTGAACTTCTCACTGGAATGGTAAAGGCCATGAGTCATTGTGAAGGAAACTGTGTACAACGATGAGGAAATTGATTGGGGCTGCACGGTGGCGCAGCGGTAGAGTTACTGCTTTGCGGCGTTTACAGCGTTAGAGGACTGACCCTTACTTGAATCCAGGACTGTGTAATTGCACAAGTAATTATCTAGATTGAAAATCCATTCAGCTCCAATCGGTCTGCTGCACTGAGCTCAAGGATGAGATGCTCCTCGGGCAGTTAAAAGGAAACTTATTACCATCTGAGCGGCACGGTGGCGCAGCGGTAGAGTTGCTGCCTTACAGTGATTACAGCGCCAGAGACCCGGGTTCGATCCCGACTACGGGTGCTTGTCTGTACGGAGTTTGCACGTTCTCCCCGTGACCTGCGTGAGTTTTCTCCGAGAACTTGGGTTTCCTCCCACACTCCAAAGACGGACAGGTTTGAAGGTTAATTGGCTTGGTGTATATGTGAAAAATGTCCGTAGTGTGTGTAGGATGGTGTTAATGTGTGGGGATCGCTGGTTGCGCGGACTCGGTGGATCGAAGGGCCTGTTTCCGGGCTGTATCTCCAATCTAATCTAAACTAAACCAAACTGTCCGCATTTATTCAATACTTTTTAAAGTCTTGTTGATAGGAAATGGAGGCCATTGTTCAACCAGATGAATGGGTCATTTAGTATTGACGTGAAGAAATTATTCTTCATGGATAAGTGGATTAATACTTCAGGCGAACTTCTCTGGAATGGTAAAAGGCCAAGAGTTATTACGAAGGAAATTGTGTACAATGATGAGGAAAATACAGGCATTTCTGGATGAATAAACCAAGCTAGGTTCAATGGGCACCCTAATGCTTACGGCTCTTAACTGCAAATAAGCTCCGGCCTGTGAAATTGTGGTCATCTACTCAAGGTGCTAAGTCACTTGGAATTCAAATTAATCTTTACATCGCTGCTATTTCTTCCACATTTCATCTGCATGTCTGCCAAGACAGATTAACATAAAATATCAAAGCATGTTCAAGTATTAGAACTTAATGATTACAGCGTATAAAATGAATACAATTAAATTCAATATTGGGGAAAACTCCAAGAGGATTGGATGAAAAAAGATTCTTGGTTCCATTATAGAATTTCTAAGCTCAATAATATTTTAAAAAGTGTTAAATTGAGATGATAGTTTTGGATTGTTGACTTAAAAAAGGTCATTTAAAAAAAATCCATGTTGACTGTTCATAAGGAGCATATGGATATGCAGGGAAAGGAGGGATATGGACCACGTGCAGGCACAGGGGATTAGTCTGAAGAAGGGTCCCGAGCCAAAACGTTGCCTATCCATGTTCTCGAGAGAACATTTTCTCCCTCTTCCCCCCTCTCCCATCGGGCAAGAAGTTCAGAAGTGTGAAAATACACACCTCCAGTTTCAGGGACAGTTTCTTCCAAAGATCCTATAGAAGCAAGATAGATCACTCGACGAAAAAACGGTCATGGGCAGATTCATGGGTAATTTTCGGCTCCATTTCCGTAACCGGCTTCCATCTCCGCACCAAAGATCCCAAAGATAACTAGTACGGAGACGGAAGTCGGTTACGGAAACATCCTCGTAAAAATCAAAGTTCTTTGGTAAAAATCTTCTCCTCATTTTCAGAATTATAATTTATAAACACAAACTGTTCCCCCGCAACGCTGATTACACTGCGAGTCGGGTCGGGTTACTGAAATGGATGAAAAAAAGGCCCACGTTCCGCTCCGTTGCGTACATTGCATTTAGAAGGAGTGGTCTATCTATAGGATCTTTGGTTTCTTCCCAGCTGTTATCAGGCAACTGAATCATCCTACCACAACCAGAGAGCAGTGTGTTGGAATGCATCCTTAATAAGGATGGTGATATGGTTGTATAATAGTGTATTTAGTATTGAAGAATATTTGTTTGACTTGTATTATGGTGATGGGTTTTGTTTTGATTTATTTTGTCCTGTAAATATTATTGTAAATAATTGAATAAATTATTTTTGATTAAACAAAAGAGCTGTGCTGAACTATTATCTACCTCTTTGGTGACCCTCGGACTATCTTTAATCGGACTTTAACAGGAACCTGAGGGGCAACTTTTTTACACAAAGTGTGGTAGGTGTATAAAACGAGGAGGTGGTTGAGGCTGGTTCTCTAACAATATTAAACAAACATTTGGACAGGTACATGGATAGGACAGGTTCAGAGGGATATGGGCCTATAGATAGGCAGGCAAGTGGGACTAGTGTAGATGGGGCATGTTGGTTGGCATGGGCAAGTTGGGCCGAAGGGCCTGTTTCCACACTGTATGACTTTGTGACCAGGTGCTAAGAGTCAGCACAAGCAAAACAGGCATTGAATTATGAGAGGCGTAGACAGGGTGGACAGTCAGAACCTTTATCCCCAGGTGAATAACTGACTTTACAACAACTGCGACACGTTCAAGGAACTAACAGAGCAGTGGGTGACAGAGTAGAGGAGAAAGCGATCACAGCAGAACTGCCATTTAATGGTGAGCTTTAGGCAGCTTGAAACAGAGTTGGTGTATGTACATGAACGGCAGTGATCACAATGCCATTACCCTCCAGTGCGACACAGGGCAGGGATAATAAAATTAATGTTCCCGCTGAAAGGGGAAAACGCTTGGAGGGACAAAATGGCAATGATAAATCAAGACATAAATCTGGGCAGAGGAAGCAGACCTGTGGACAGACGGAATCCATCTTGCCGCCAGTTCAACGTGACTCTGCCGCGGAGCAATCTCTCTACACACACAGCGGTGGCATTAGCAGCAGCGCTCGAAGCAAGAAGCAGGCTCCACAACGCTCATTGGCACTCAGCGCAGAAGCATAAGGCTGCAGGAAGGCGGATGCGATTACAATCTTTCAAAAGGTCAGATGTCTGATGGTGGTAATCATGCCGCTGTTAACCTGACAGCTGCAGTGGAAGAAAATGCTGGGGTTTTATTACAACATAAGTGAGCTAACAACATCTGGTGGGAGCAGATACGATAAATCCAGGCCAAGTGGTGGGCGCATGTGCCGTCTGCATCTAATGTTGCTTTGGGCTTGCCGAAGATATGACACTGGAGTTGGGAGATGTTAGAATACTTCACATTCCAGGTTCACTCACTGGGTGAGCAGTCTGCTAATCCCAATCCTGCTACTGGAACAGATATCAGGGCTGTGGCTCAGCTAATACCAATTGCTGAGTCTGGAGAAGGATCCGGACACAAAACGTTGCCTGTCCATTCCCTCCACAAATGCTGCCTGCAGATTAGTACAGGTGTCAGGGGTTGTGGGGAGAAGGCAGAAAAATGGGATTAGGAGGGAGAGATAGTTCAGCCATGATTGAATGGCAGAGTAGACCTGATGGGCCGAATGGCCTAATTCTTCTCCTATCACTTATGACCTTATGACCCGCTGAGTTCCTCCAGCACTTCATGTTGTGCTCAAGATTCCACATTCTTGTATCTATTCTTATTTTTTTGTACTTTAACTTAGAGATACAGCGCAGAAATGGGCCCTTCGGTCCGCAGAGTCCATGCTGACCAGTGATCACCCCATACACTAGCGCTGTCTAACACACAAGGGACAATTTACAATTTTTACCAAAGGCAATTAACCTACAACCCTGAAAGTCTTTGGTCCAGGGACACAGGTTCGATCCTGACAACGGTTGCTGCCTCTACGGAGTTTGTACATTCTCCCTGTGACCACGTGGGTTTTCTCCTGGTGCTCCGGATTCCACCCACACTCTAAAGGTGTGCAGGTTTGTAGGTTAATTCTGTAAATTGTCATAAGAGTCATAGAGTAAAACGGTGTGGAAGCAGCCCCTCGGCCCAACTCGCCCACACCGGCCAACAATGTCCCATCTACACTAGTCCCACTTGCCTGCGCTTGGTCCATAACCCTCCAAACCTGTCCAATCCATGCACCTGTCCAACTGTTTCTTGAAAAGATGGGATAGTCCCTGCCTCAACTACCTCCTCTGGCAGTTTGTTCCATACACCCGCCACCTTCTGCGTGAAAAAGTTACCCCTCAGGTTCCTATTAAGTGTGTAGGATAGAACTAGTTAGTGTACGATCGCTGGTCGGTGCGGACTCGGTGGGCCTCAAGGCCTGTTTCCGCGCTGTATCTCAAAATTAAGCAAAACTTTTTTTTAAAAAACACGCTCCACGCAACACTGCACGGAAAGATTCTCAACAATGTCAGACTAGAGAACTCGTTCTCCCTTTGATGTAGCATCACTATTAAAGCGGAGACCCTCATTAAAGTCAGATGTGGATATATTGGTTGGTATAATGAGAAATTAATTAGAAATGATCTTGGAGTTTGCATTTTGCAATCAAGCTAACTTAGCCCTGGATATTATTGACAGGTGGGTTTCACCTGTGATGGCCAGCAGACCTAGAGGGTTAATTGCCTCCAGAAATTCACGGGTTCATAGAAACATAGAAACATAGAAATTAGGTGCAGGAGTAGGCCATTCGGCCCTTCGAGCCTGCACCGCCATTCAATATGATCATGGCTGATCATCCAACTCAGTATCCCGTACCTGCCTTCTCTCCATACCCTCTGATCCCTTTAGCCACAAGGGCCACATCTAGCTCCCTCTTAAATATCAAGGTTTAACCTTTCAGTAGGGGGTGAGTAGGGGGTTCATTGTTATTTTAGTAGGGTTAACAACTGCATAGAAATTAGCCAGATTAATCTTATATAAACCTGTTGGAAAGGACGTGGCTGGAGGAAACTGCGTTGCTTGAAGGTTAGGCTTCAATTTGAGATTTGATACCCTGGAGCGGTGCAGCGAGCATCAAGGTTTAACCTTTCAGTAGGGGGTGAGTGAGAGAGAATCACAATGCTGTGTTCACCTTGCCTTTGATAATGATAAGACGCAGACACACAGAACTTGGAAATGGAGTCAGCTGCGTGGAGGATGGTCTTTGGTAGTTTAGTTTCGGTGAGAGATACAGCGCGGAAACAGGCCCTTTGATCCACCGAGTCCACGCCGGCCAGCGATCCCTGTACGCTAGCACTCTCTTACACGCTAGGGTCAATTTATTACCAAAAGCAATTAGCCTACAAACCTGTACGTCTTTGGAGCGTGGGCGGAAACCGAAGCACCCGGAGAAAACCCACGCGGGTCACGGGGAGAACGTGCAGACGCCACACAGACTGCACCCATGGACAGGATCAAACTGGGGTCTCTGGCGCTGTGAAACCCCTGTCCCATGGTACGAGTCAAGGGTGTGTAATTCTCACATGCACTGGCAATGGAATGATGAAGTTCTTACAAGCTGCAGCGTTACAGGTCCATCAATACCATAATACATGCGTAAATGTACAATAATCAATAAAGCAGTACATTAAGAAGCAGTACTGGTATTATCGGACCATAATAGTGAAAAGTGTAGGAAGGAACTGCAAACGCTGGTTTACACCGAAGATAGACACAAAATGCTGGAGTAACTCAAAGGAACAGGCAGCATCTCTGGAGAGATGGAATGGATGACATTTCGGATCGAGACCCTTCTTCATTCAATTCAACTTTAATGTCATTGCACAAATACTGAGTATGGGTACAACGAAATGCAGTTTTGCGTCAGTCCGTAGTAGTAGTGCAATATAGAAATTTAAAAAAAAAGAGGATACAGAATAATCAAAAATACAGAATAATTAACAATGGGGACGGTGGGACCGGAGGAATCTGTCGGCGGGACTCCGAGTTCAGCAATGCGACGGTATAATTGTAGAAGCTGTTCCTCATCCTACTGGTACGAGACCTGAGGCTCCTGTACCGCCTCCCTGATGGGAGGAGGGCAAACAGTCCATGGTTGGGGTGGGAGGGGTCTTTAATGATCTTCCCAGCCCGTTTCAGACACCGTTTTCGGTGGAGGGCATCCATGGCAGGGAGCGGGGCACCGATGATGTGCTGCGTGGTTTTCACCACCCGTTGTAGTGCCTTCCTGTCCGCAACAGTGCAGCTGCTGTACCATACCGTGAAGCAGGTGGTCAGGATGCTCTCGATGGTAAACCGGTAGAAGTTGGTCAGGATCTGGGGGGACAGGTGGGCTTTCTTGAGCCTCCTCAGGAAGTAAAGGCCTGGACTCTGAAGAAGGGTCTCGACCCGAAACGTCACCCATTCCTTCTCTCCAGAGATGCTGCCTGTCCCGCTGAGTTACTCCAAAATACGTACTGCAAACAAAACAATGCCCATAGTTACTGACTTTAGTGTTGTGCAGTGTTCCAGGGTCTGATGGTTGCTGAGAAGAAGCTGTTCTTGAACCTGGAGGTCACGGTTCTTAGGATCCTGCACCTTCCTCCCGATGGTAGTAGTGGGATGAGAGCATGGCCAGGTTGGTGTGGGCCTTTGATAATCTTAAAGCCCTGTCCCACGGTACGAGTTCATTCCAAGAGCTCTCCCGAGTTTAAAAAAAATCAAACTCGTGGTAAGCACGGAGAATGAACGTAGCGGGTACGTCGGAGCTCGGGGACGTCTCTTAGCGCTAACGGCAGGTACTCGGGAAGACTCGCTAACGGCAGGTAAGCACGGGAAGACTCGTGATGATTTTTCAACATGATGAAAAATGTCCACGAGAGCCCCGAGTACCGACGAGTTACGGCCATTACCGTAAATCTCCGAGTTCGAATCAGGGCAAAGTCGGGAGAACTCTTGGAATGAACTCGTACCGTGGGACAGGGCTATTAGGCCGCAACTCTACTGCTGTGCCACCGTGCCACCTGCTGGGTCTGTAGCCCGGTGTGCCATAACTCACCCATATAACCTATCTCCAGTGCCAGCTCTGTGGAGGTGTGCTTCACAACTCTCCAGTCTAACCCAACTCCAGTCTGTAGCCCTGTGGTTCACAGTGCCCCAGTCTAATCCCACCTCCCAGCACCACTATCTCGGCCCCACAAGGCCGTGACCTCTGTTGGTCCGGCAGAACGGATAATCCGGAAAGGCTCTGGAACCAAGGTCGTTCGTTTAGTAAGGAGATGAGGAGAAATTTCTTCAGTCACAGGGTGGTGAATCTGTGGAATTCTTTGTCACAGAAGGCTGCGGAGGCCAAGTCAGTGGATATGTTTAAGGCAGAGATAGAGATGGATAGATTCTTGATTAAGTACGGGTGTCAGGGGTTATGGGGAGAAGGCAGGAGAATGGGGTTAGGAGGTAGAGATAGATCAGCCATCATTGAATGGCGGAGTAGACTTGTTGGCCCAAATGGCTTAATTCTACTCACATCACTTATGACCTTATGAAAATCGGTGGCGGACCTGTAGCCATGCCCTGCGTGTGCTGATACATGGTCTGTGCTGGAAATGTGGCTTTCAGATTGATCTGAGGTCACTGCAGTCCTCCTAAGGTCAGCGATCGATGATCGGAAGCTGACCTGAGGATGGCCGCAGCATCACCAACACAAGAGTTTATTGATTCAGGTCAGATCCAGGCCTCCCAACGTTGACCTCCCTCCGTGGAGTGATTTAAAGCCTTCACTTCCAGAAAGCTGATTGGCTTAGTCTCTGAAGGAAGATGGAAGGGGGTGTCATGGCAACTGGTGCAAAGAGTGATGCATTATTTAAATCTGCTTTAAAAAAGCATTAGGCAGAGATCCGGAGCCATGAGGTTGGTAGAAGGTGGACACAATCATTTGCTGCAGTTGAGTGTAGGCAGGAACTGCAGATGCTGGTTTAAACTGAAGATAGACACAAGATGCTGGAGTAAATCAGCAAGACAGGCAGCATGATAGACTTCAAAAAATGCCATACCTCACGTTTGTCTGTATTAAATGCCATCCACCCTTCCTCAGCCCACCAGGCCAAATCCATCAAGTTCTGTGTTCATATATTGTTCAAACTGGAGTTATGCATTTTTAATTGATATCCATATTGTATTATATTGAAAGTGGGTCACCTTGGCATCAGGCCCAGGCTGTGAGCAGCCTTGTAACTTTCATTTTGGGGACAGACTTGTAGACTTTAGACTTTGAGCACAGAAACAGGCCACTTTGGCCCACCGATTCTGCTCCGACCAGCGAACACCACATACACAAGCACAATCCTACACACTAGGGACAATTTACAATTCAAGAGTCTCACATAGGACAGGTTTGTAGGTTAAATGTCTTCGGTAAAGATTGTAAAGCTCACTTCAACAGAGATCAACGAGTTTAGTTTATTTATTGAGCGTGGAAACAGGCCCTTCAGCCCAAAGATACTAGCTCCTCTAGTATCTTTGCTTCAGCCCACCGAGACCACGCCGACCATTGATCACTCTGTACACTCGTTCTATCCTACACACGAGGGACAATTTACAGAAGATGCTCTGGCCGGCATGGTGGTTCAGTGGTAGAGTTGCTGCCTCACAGGGCCAGAGACCCGGGTTCCATCCTGACTACAAGTGCTGTCTGTACGGAGTTTGTACGTTCTCCCCGTGACCGCGTGGGTTTTCAACGAGATCTTCGGTTTCCTCTCGCGCTCCAAAGACTTACAGGTTTGTAGGCTAATTGGCTTGGTGCAATTGTAAAATTGTCCCTAGTGTGTGTCGGATAGTGTTACTGTGCGGGGATCGCTAGCCGGTGCGGACTTGGTGGGCCGAAGGGGCTGTTTACGCGCTGTATATCCAAACTAAACTAAACTAAAGTAAGATAATTAACCTCCAAACCTGCACATCTATGGATTGTGAGAGGAAAACCAGAGCACCTGGAGGAAACCCACACAGGTCACGGGGAGAACGTAGAAACTCCGTACAGACAGCACCCGTAGTCGGGATCTCTGGCGCTGTTGGGCAGCAACTTTACCATTATGCCACTGTGGGTCACTAATACAAAAACTGCTGTCTGTCTTGGAAGATCAAGGGACATTTGACTTGAAAATATCTCCAACAGTAATGGGCCTGTCCCACTTACGCGATTTTTTTCGGCGACTTGCCGGCACCCGTCATAGTCGCAGCAGGTGGCCGAAAATCTTCAACGTTGTAAATCCAGCAGCGACCAGAAAAAGGTACGGCTCTTCGGGCGACTACTCACGACCATACAGGCGTCACTTGTTGATATGTCGCGGGGTGACGCCTACATGGTCGTGAGTAGTCGCCCAAAGAGTCGTACCTTTTTCTGGCAGGTGCCGGCAAGTCGCCGAAAAAAATCGCGTAAGTGGGACAGGCCCTTACATCCAAGTCTTTAGTTAATTGCAGCCAGCTAAATGGATCTGACCTTGAGACCATTCACCATGTAGAAGGAGACTGGAGTGTAAGGGGTTAGTCCGTACAAATCACTCAACTTCCAACTCGATCCATATATGCCGTCCACAATTTTATCCATTGGAACATGTCAGTGTTCCGTGGTCAAAATGTATGGTGTTGCTAATAAGGAGAAGAGATGTAGACACAATGAACTTTACCAAAAGAAAAGACACAAAGTGAAGGAATTGTCTTATCCAGCAGCAATTGAAAACCGACATCACTTTCCATTCAAAGTGCTGGGGTAACTCAGCGGGTCAGGTGACATCCCTAGAGAACAGGTGATGTTTCAGGTCGAAACCCTTCTTCAGTCTACAGAAGGGTCCCAGCCCAAAACGTCACCTCTCCAAGATCTCCAGAAATGCTGCCTGACCCGTCGAGTTACTCCAGCACTTTGAATCGAGAGAGAAGTCTTTTTTCAACTGCTGCAGAATATGACAATTACTACAGCCAGTTTTAACATGACTACTTCAATTTTTGCCTAAATACAACTTTACTCCCATTATTATGATACATTAAATGATTAATGCTGCCCCTAACCTTGCTTGTGAAATGCTGTTCTTGTTTAGTCTGACTGAAACAGGGCTGCAGGACTGACATAATACAGCTGGTTAATGAATTTATGGGGATTACATTTGTATCTGACAGTGAACCTACTGCATTTGAATGCTCATTTATCAGAATGATGTCGGTGGTTACTCGTAACCGATAGTTTCTCGGTCCCTAGACACCATCCAGGAACCCGGACGGCCCTTTTGGGTGAGGCAGAGGTTCACGTGCACCTCCTCCAACCTCATCTACTGTATCCGCTGCGTGGACTCCAAAACATAGACGAGACCAAGAGCAAACTGGGCGATCGTTTCGCTGAACACCTTGGTCTACGCGATCTCCCGGTTGCCAAAACATTTTAACTCCCCCTCCCATTCCTACACTGTCCTTTCTGTCCTGGGCCTCCTCCATTGTCACGTGGTGCAAGCTCGTTGGGTAACTGGCAGTGGTGAAGGGGGAAGGTTGGTGCAATGGGAGCCTCGATCAGCTACAACCAAAATCCATTACATAGAGATCTATCATTGCAAGTATTTACTCTATACAGGTCAAAGCAACGTGTCGGACTGCCTAACCCAATGCAGCAACCTTCTCTTCAATACCAAATGTAATGTTTCTGTTTAAGTCCAGGCCTTATTTTTCAGAAATGCATGATGTTGCATGGATGTTTCAGAGGCACTTTGAATTAAATTACTCCCTCGTGACTTTGGCCCACACTTTCAAATAATCCCCAACACTTGCTTTTCAATTCTGGTTGTAAACAAAAAGTAAGTAAATGATCTAACAAAGCTGCAATAATGCATTTTTAGTGACGGTGCCATAAATATTTAATACAGACTTTGAGTATGTGAATTTTTTTTCAGTTTTGAGTGTTCAGACAATTTTGGTGCTGAAATAAATATGAAAGATTGGAGCAAGGTTATGAAGGGTGTACATACAGTGAATACTCACAAGTCTTTTACCCAGAGGTTGAGGATTCTAAAACTAGAGGGCACAGTCTTGAGTTGAGAGGAGAGAGATTTAGGAGATACCTTAGGGGCAACTTTTGCACTCAGAGCATAATCCGTGTCTGGAATGAGCTGCCAGAGAAAGTTATAGAGGCAGATAAAATTACACCTTTTAAAAAGATTAGGACAGTTATGCCTTTCAGAAGATTTTATGGATTTAGAAGGATAAGGGTAAATGCAAGCAAATACCACAAGCCTTGTTCATGCCTATTCATGTACCTGTCCAAAATTTAGATCGCTTGCCTCAACTATTTCCTCTGGCAGCTTGTTCCATACACCTACCACCTGTGAAAAAGGTGCCCCTCAGGTTAAATCTTTCTCCTTTCACCTTGAACCTATGTCCTCGATTTTATACATTATACAGTAACTCAGTGCCACTTATAAAGACAGTGCCACATGTGTCTTAAGTTCATATGTTGCAGGAGCAGAACTAGGCCATTCGGCCCATCAAGTCTCCTCCACCGTTCAATCATGGCTGATCTATCTTTCCCTCTCAACCCCATTCTTCTGCCTTCTCCCCATAAGCCCTGACATTTGTACTAATCAAGAACCCAGCAATCTCCACCTTAAAAAATATCCATTGACTTGGCCTCCACAGCCTTCTTGAGCAATGAATTCCACAGCTTCACCACCCTCTGACTAAGGAAATTCATCCTCATCTTTCTAAAGGTACGTCCTTTTATTCTGAGTCTATGGCCTCTGGTTCTAGACTCCCCCACTAGTGGAAATATCCTCTCCACATCCACTCTATCCAGGCCTTTCACTTCGGCAAGTTTCAATGGGGTGACCCCTCATCCTTCTAAGCTCCAGTGAGTACAGGCCCAGTGCCGTGAAATGAACACCAAGGAATAGGAAAGTGATTCTGCTTTGCTGAGAACACATAATCTTTCAACATTTCAAAATCCTAATATGTAATTACGATTTTCCAATAACATTAGAACTTTTTAATTCCGTTAGTCCTGTAATATAAAACTTCTGAGGATAGCATTTTAACAAAATACATAAAAAGCATAAAAATAATATTTGATAGAATTTCACATGAGTGACCAAATCAATGAGCCCAAAAATAGTCTTCAGAGGAATTTCAACTTAAGGGAATCGAATGCTACAAGATAATGGCACTTTCACTGTGGATAAGGGAATGAAAATTGTATTTGATGCTTGTAAAAAAATGCTACACCAACATAAATTAAATAATTCATCAACAATGCATCTTGTACATTTTTTCTGCAGACTAGAAAAATGATTATGATTAATGAAGTATTATAAATAATGAGATCCAAGCATTTTTTTCAATCATATATTTCTTGTTAATTTCAGTGAAGATAAATAGCAGCGTATATGCCACATATCAGATTTTCTTTATATTTTATACTGAGTCAAAACAGATGTTTAAACTTATAAAATCCAGTGGATAGCTTGTTTTTCTAACATTAATGAAGACAAAAGAGACTGCAGAAACTGGACGTGTGTAGGAAGGAACTGAGGATGCTGGTTTAAACCGAAGATAGACACAAAATGCTGGAGTAACTGAGCGACACTGGCAGCATCTCTGGAGGGAAGGAATCGGTGACGTTACGGGTCGGGTCTGAAGAAGGGTCTCGACCCGAAACATCACCCATTCCTTCTCTCCAGAGATGCTGCCTTATATGTTTCATTGAAACATATAAGATTGTTCAGGGCTTGGACACGCTAGAGGCAGGAAACATGTTCCCGATGTTGGGGGAGTCCAGAACCAGGGGCCACAGTTTAAGAATAAGGAGTAAGCCATTTAGAACGGAGAAGAGGAAACACTTTTTCTCAGAGAGAGTGGTGAGTCTGTGGAATTCTCTGCCTCAGAGGGCGGTGGAGGCAGGTTCTCTGGATGCTTTCAGGATAGGGCTCTTAAAAATAGCGGAGTCAGGGGATATGGGGAGAAGGCAGGAACGGGGTACTGATTGGGGATGATCAGCCATGATCACATTGAATGGCGGTGCTGGCTCGAAGGGCCAAATGGCCTACTCCTGCACCTATTGTCTATTGTCTATTGTCCAGCATGTTGTGTCCTTCTGCAGATCTACATCAAAACCACAGAACGATGGAAAGACTCAGTGGTCAATCTGCATTTGTGAAGGAGAAAAGGTGTAAGTCAATGCTTCAGGTTGTGAGAAAACCCACGCGGTCACGGGGAGAACGTACAAGCTCGGTTCAGACAGCACCCGAGGTCAGGATCGAAACCGGGTCTTTGGCGCTGTAGGGCAGTAACTCTACCGCTGCGCCACGGTGCCATATTAACAGTGCCACCAAAGAGTGCTCCAAATCATCGCAGCGTCAGACGTGTGATCATGGTTGAGAACAGTCTGTTTTCCTTGTTTATTCTTAGTTTGGTGTTAAGACTTATTTTGAAAGATAAATTACCTGGTTCTGTGCTCTCTGAGGGAGCCTGCTAATCTATTATGGCCTGAGCAGCGCTGATATCTCCCGACCATTAATTCAGACCAAGTATCGAAGCAATCAGTCAAAATCTTGCTAAGGCTTACTCTTAGATTCATGTTGTGATCACAGGCAACTCTCCATCATGCCAGATTGGGAACAAGGTGCAGGGGAAATGGGCCATTGCGACGTCCTCCATCCTGAGTCCTGAACCGTTTCAACAGGAGAGCCCTGAGATTGTCTTGTCAACACAGCGGAAGCAGATTATTCATTCTCAACTCTAGGGCGGCACGGTTACGCACAGCGGTAGAATTGCTGCCTTACACCACTTACAGCGGTTTCGATCCTGACTACGGGTGCTGTCTGTACGTAGTTTGTACGTTCTCCCCGTGACCTGCGTGGGTTTTCTCCGAGATCTCCGGTTTCCCCCCACACTCCAATGACGTACAGGTTTGTAGGTTAATTGGCTTGGTATAAATGTGTGTAGGATAGTGTTCGTGTGCGGGAATCGCTGGTCGGCGCGGACTCGGTGGGCCGTAGGGCCCGTTTCCGCGCTGTATCTCTAAACGAAACTCAACTCATGTCTGTGGACCTCAGCTTCAACTTTAAACAAATAAACGAGATGAGATTTAATACATCATATACCTCATAAAACATACAGCTCCGACCATTAGTCTAGTGCTTTTTTGCCAATTAAAGGATCGCTACATATTTGTGTCAATTTTCAGTGCTAATTGCTTTTATTAATCAAATTAGTTGACAACAGAGGAAAAGTTCACTAGTGTTATATAATTTAGCAAATGATATATTGCGCTATTACTTTGACAAATATTTTAATAACGTTGAGCAATCAACAGAAGGAACCAGTTCTGAAAGTAGGTTCTGGTGTTATTTTGTTTCGTCTGTGTCTAAAAACTTGCCCCGCTCATCTCCTTTGAACTTTGCCCCTCACGCATCAAAGCTTTGCCCTCAAGTATTTGATATATCCACTCTGGGATAAAGGTTCTGACTGTTCACCATAAATATGGCGCTTATAATATTATATACTTCTGTCAGATCTCCCATGTTCATAAGTTCTAGGAGTAGATTTAGGCCATTTGGCCCATAACAAGAGGAATCGAATATAGGAGCAAAGAGGCCATTCTGCATTTGTACAGAGCGCTAGTGAGACCTCACCTGGAGTATTGTGTGCAGTTTTGGTCCCCTAATTTGAGGAAGGACATTCTTGCTATTGAGGGAGTGCAGCGTAGGTTTACAAGGTTAATTCCCGGGATGGCGGGATTGTCATATGCTGAGAGAATGGAGCGGCTGGGCTTGTACACTCTGGAGTTTAGAAGGATGAGAGGACATCTCATTGAAACATATAAGATTGTTAAGGGTTTGGACACGCTAGAGGCAGGAAATATGTTCCCGATGTTGGGGGAGTCCAAATCAGGGGCCACAGTTTAAGAATAAGGGGTAAGCCATTTAGAACGGAGATGAGGAAACACTTTTTCTCACAGAGAGTGGTGAGTCTGTGGAATTCTCTGCCTCAGAGGGTGGTGGAGGCGGGTTCTCTGGATGCTTTCAAGAGAGAGCTAGATAGGGCTCTTAAAAATAGAGGAGTCAGGGGATATGGGGAGAAGGCAGGAACGGGGTACTGATTGGGGATGATCAGCCATGATCACATTGAATGGTGGTGCTGGCTCGAAGGGCCGAATGGCCTACTCCTGCACCGATTGTCTATTGTCTATTGTCTATTGTAACTCTACTCCGCCATTCATTCATGGTTGATCTACCTTTACCTCTAAACCCCATCCTACTGCCTTCTCCCCGTAACCCCTGACTCCCGCGCTAATCAAATCACCGCAACCTCCAGTGTTCTAGAGAAAACAATCGAAGTCTGCCCGACCCCTCCCTGTAGCTAATACCATCTAACCCAGGCATAATTCTGGTGAAGATAGACACAAAGTGCTGGAGTAACTCAGTGGGTCAGGCAGCATCTCTGGAGAAAAAAGAATGGGCGACATTTCCTGCTGGAACCCTTCCTCAAACTCGAGACGTCACCCATCCTTTATTTCCAGAGATGCTGCTTGACCCGCTGAGTTACCCCAGCACTTAGTGTCTATCTTTGGTATTCCAGCATCTGCAGTTCTTTGTTTCTACATCATTCTAATAAATCTCCTGTGGACCCTTTCCAAAGCCTCCACGCCCTTCCTACATTGGGACAACCGGAACCTTCTGAACCTTCTGAATTTTGTAGTCGGCAGGGCAAAATTCTGTACTCTGCATATCGCCAACTTGGACAATTTAACATTTTACCAAGCCAATTAACCTACAAACCTGTACGTCTTTGGAGTGTGGGAGGAAACCGAAGTTCTCGGAGAAAACCCACGCAGATCACGGGAGAACGCACAGACTCCATACAGACAGCACCCGTGGTCGGGATCGAACCTGGGTCTCTGGCGCTGCATTTTGCTGTAAGGCAGCAACTCTACCGCTCTGCCACCGGAACTGCCATCAATACTCCAAACGCCCGGTCAGATCAAGATCACTGCACTTACAACAACTGGGACTTGAGAATGGAGCCAAGCTGGCGACTCTGTACACTGTCGCAGTGCACCACTGCTATACACTTGTACTGTATCAGAGATGTGTATCTAATATGTATCTAAGTGCGAATGTATAGTGATACCTGTACCGAACTGTATACAAAAATGAATTTCACTGTACCTTAGTACTTGACAAATAAGGTTCCGTACCAGACCATAACAAATGCAGCCTAATATGCTGAATAACATCCCCATTCTCTCTCCCCCTCTCTCTCTCTCTCCCCAGATATATTCTACTCAATAAATCCGCGTCAGTGCCAAGCTGAGTGATTTGCTTGCTCTACCCACAGAGTATAAATCCAGTCCCACGTCAGTGGAAGAGTCCACAGAATTATCGGAGCACTTTGCGAAGCTAGCCAACATCAATTTAAATATTCTTCAACATGAGGGATGATATTGATGGCGAACGCCGTCTCAGGCCCTGTGTCATTTTTAATTTGAATAACTGTTCCCAACTATGAAGCTGTTACACACTGGCGATTCTCCAGTCCTTTGATGATAAAATATGATCTGTGTATGCGGTGAATCTCTATAACTAAAACCATGATGCAGTGATGTACGGAGAATGGAGCAGATTGCACCCATTACCAGTCAGAGGAGAGGTGATTATGGGGCACTGCTTTCATGGGGAACTAGCAGGATTTGCTGATAGTGGGTTTCAGGTTGGATGGTATCAGTTCCTGCAGAACAACAAAATGATTCAGTCAAAGACCCACAACCTTTAGAAGTGTGTGAAAACGCACGCCTCCAGATTCAGGATTCTGAAGAAAAAGTTGCCCCTCAGGTTTCTATTAAATCTTTCCCCTTCGCCTTAAAGCAATATCCCCTGGTTTTTGATTCCGCTACCCTGGGGAAAAGATTTTGTGCATTCAACCTATCTATTCTCCTCATGATTCTATACACCTCTATAAGATCAGCCCTCAGCTCCCAAGGAAAAAAGTCAGAGCCTGCCTTAGCTCTTGCTAAAGCTCAAACCCTTGAGTCTAGGCAACATCCTTGTAGAGCAACATCCGTGAAGAATAATTAGGCTAATAATTCATAGCTAAGCGAGGAGTGAGTTAACAGGTCTGAAGAAGAGTCTCCCATTCACCCGAACGTCACCCATTCCTTCTCTCCAGAGATGCTGCCTGTCCCGCTGAGTTACCCCAGCTTTTTTTTGTCTATCTCCAGATCCAAGGACGGTTTCTTCCCGGCTGTTATCAGGCAACTGAATCATCCTACCACAACCAGAGAACAGTGCTGAACTACTATCTACCTCATTGGTGACCCTCAGACTATCCTTGCCTGGATTTTGCTTGCTTTACCTTGCACTAAACGTTATTCCCTTATTATGTATCTGTACACTGTAAATGGATTGATTGTAATCATGTATTGTCTTTCCGCTGACTGGTTAGCACACAACAAAAAGCTTTTCGCTGTACCTCGGTACACGTGACAATAAACAGGTATCAACTGATACAAACAAGGAACTACAGATGTTGGTCAATACACAAAAGGACACACAATGCTGGAGTAACTCAGCGGGTCAGACAGCATCTCTGGAGAACAAGGACGGGTGACGGGAGAAGAAGGAACGACCGGGGTGGGACAAATCTTCGATTACGTTAGCAGCTTTACTAAGGCAACGTTCAGTTCAGTTTAGTTTATTGTCACGTGTACTGAGGTACAGTGAGAAGCTTTTGTTGTGTGCGAACCAGTCAGCGGAAAGACGATGCATGATTGCAATCGAACCATTTACAGTGTACAGTTACATGATAAGGGCAAGGTAACGCTAGGAAAATAAAGTGTAAATGCAGTCAATGGTGGGATGTCTGGTGTGAGTGAGGGACTGGGCTACATCTGCGGCTCTCTTGCAATTCCTGCAGTCTTGGGCAGAGCCGTTCCCAAACCAAGCTGTGACGCCACCCGTCAGTACACTTTGTACGCAGCATCTCTAGAAGTTTGTATGAGACATGCCGAATCTCTTCAGTCGCGAAGGAGTAGAGGCTTTAGTGTGGCTTCTTGGCTATCGCAGCAATGTGGTTGGTCCACGACGGATCCATTGGTAATGTCAACGCCAAAGCTCTCAACCCTGCCCACTTCAGCACCATAGATGCTGATTGGGGCATTACTCCACCACGATTCCTGAAGGAATTACATTGAGAGTGGGAAATCTGGAACGTTTCCAGGGAATTCCTGGGCACCCTGCACACAGGCCTGACCCTTTACATAATCCTTGGATCATCCCAACCCTCCCAGGGCTCTTCCTCTCCTCCGCCTCTGCCAGCCGTTAATTCTACACAGCGCACCAACCCTTCCCTTGGCTCTGGATGACCAACCTGAGTCAGTTTCTGCTCGAGGTGTCTCTTGCTCTCCTGTTTAGAGGGCTATCAAGTCAAGTCAATTTTATTTCTATAGCACATTTAAAAACAACTCTCGTTGACCAAAGTGCAGGTACTAAGTGCTACATCCAGTGGTACATAGATCTAACATAGATCATAGATACATACATACAGCGCTCCCTCAGAGGACCTCAAGAAAAGCTTGAGAGTAGAAATAAGTTTTAAGTCTAGAATTAATGGAGTTGATGGAGGGGGCAGTTCTGATGGGGAGAGGGATGCTGTTTCATAGTCTAGGCACAAGCACATGGGACTAGCCTGGATGGGGCATCTTGGTCAGCATGGATGATATGGGCCGAAGGACCTGTGTCAATGCTGTGTGACTCTACGACACCCTTGTATGGTGTTTAACAGTTGTGTGGATTGGGCGCTCGCTCGCCCAGGGCCAAGCTTCTGCAGTACACAGGGCGGGTTGAGAAGGAAAAATAGATCAGCTATGATCGAATGGCAGGGCAGACTTGATGGGCCGAATGGCCTAATTCTCCTCCTATGTCTTATGGTCTTCAATGGGAAGAGAGATAGAAGTTTAAGTCAGCATGGATAAGATGTGCCAAAGGGCCTGTTTCTGTGTTGTATAACTCCTTGACTCTTCCACCATTCACCTACACACTAAGGTTAACTTCTTCTTGTCGAGTCCACACACAAGATTAGAAGTTGTTCAGCCAGAGCTGAACACACGTCTCGGCATCTGCGTACACTGGTGTCTGTCTTGTCGCTCCTTGCGTTTCTTGTGCGTGGTGGTGGAAAGATTGGTGGAAACAGGGCCGCGACGTGAACGCTCTTTCCTTGACCCCATTATAAGGATAACTTACAGTGGCTGATGAACCGACCAACCTGCACGACCTTGGAATGTGGGAGGAAACCAGAACAACTAGAGGAAGCCATAGAGAGAGTGTGCAAACTCCACACAGGCAGCACCCACTGTTCCAACACTCTTCCATTCACAACCTTTCTCTGGAAAGAGTGCAGGGAAGATTTACAAGGATGTTGCCTAGACTCAAGGGTTTGAGCATTAGGAAGAGCTAAGGCAGGCTCGGACTTTATTCCTTAGAGGGCAGGGAGCTGATGGGTGATCTTATAGAGGTGTATAGAATCATGAGGAGAATAGATAGGTTGAATGCACAAAATCTTTTCCCCAGGGTAGCGGAATCAAAAACCAGGGGATATTGCTTTAAGGTGAAGGGGAAAGATTTAATAGGAACCTGAGGGGCAAATTTCTCACACAGAGGGTGGTGGGCATACGGAATGAGCTGCTAAAGAGGTAGATGAGACAGGTAGTACAACATTTCAAAGATATTTTGACAGGTACATGGATAGGAAATGTTTCGAGGGATATGGGACTAGCGTAGATGGGGCATGTTGGGCAAGTTGGGCTGAAGGGCCTGGTTCCATGCAGTGTGTCTCTATGACTCTATAACACAGGATGATGTTGAGAAACGCTCTCAATCTCAATGACATTGTCTTTACATCCTGTCTGCCCAGGACAGGAGTCTAAAATGTCCTCTTAACACTTCTGTATTCAGGCAGAGTTGCTGAATTATACATTAAGCTATATTCTGTGGTGAAAAGGTGTCATTCTCGATGGTCAGCTATCCGAGGGTAAATGGCAGCCAGGGAAAATGGAGCACCATCAATTATTTTCACACAACATCTTGAACAATAGCAATTACTGTCATCATTCCTCCCCAGGTGGAACTTAGGAGACAATAGCTTCTGTCATATATAATCCGGAGAAAAGGCTATCAAACCCTCTATTATGTGAGATGCTGAGGGAAGTCATAGGCAGACACACAGCCTTTATTATAATATGTAACGGTATAAAAATGGAATTTAGTGAGGCATTATCTCACCCATAATTTAAGTGGAATTCAGGCGACTGGATTTCACTAATGTCACAGTCCAAAGCTCATCTTTCATCTGCACATTCGACTACTTAATGCAGTCCACAAGCAAACTGGCACCAGTCCAGGAAGGACTAAGTTTAATACTCATGTCATTAAGGCTTTCCGCTTGCTGCAGAGTCACTGGGAAACTATTAGGCTCTGCTGCAAAGCACAGATTGGAGTTGGAGACAGGCCCTTCGGCCCAACTTGCCCACACCTGCCAACATGCCCCATCTACACTTGTCCCACCTGCTTGCATTTGGCCCATATCCCTCTCAACCTGTCCTGTCCATGTGCCTGTCTAAATGTTTCTTAGACATTGTGATAGTACCTGCCTCAACTACCTCCTCCGACAACTCGTTCCATGCACCCACCACCCTTTGCGTGAGAAAATTACCCCTCAGATTCCCTCCCTTTCCCATTCATCCCCTTTAATATCTATACCCCCCCCCCACCCCCCCTACACCCTAAACCTATATCCTCTGGTTCTCGATTCCCCTACTCTGGACAAGAGACTCTGTGTATCTACTCGATCTATTCCTCTCGGGATTTTGTACACCTCTGTACGATCACCCCTCATCCTCCTGCCCTCCAAGTACTAGGTGACATTGTGCAAAGCGCAGCCTCGGTAGGTATGGGACTCCTGAACAAACAGCTCTGTGAACCACCTGCGTCTCGGACTGGCCAAGGGTGGTACCGGTGCCCCAAACCCACTTCACGGATGTGATCCATATGAATGGGGTCGGGTGGATGAACGGCAAATAGGCGGCACAGTGGCGCAGCGGTAGAGCTGCTGCCTCACAGCGCCAGAGCCCCGGATTAGATCCTGTCTGTACGGAATATGTACGTTCTCCATGTGATCGCGTGGGGTTTCTCCGGATGCTTTGGTTTCCTCCGACGCTCCAAAGACGTGCAGGGTTTGTCAGTTAATTGGCTTCTGTAAATAAATAGTCCCTGGTGTGTAGGATAGAGCTTTTGATTGATGGTCTAAGGGTCTGTTTCTACTCTGTATCTCTAAACAGGTACGTCCTATTATTCTGAGGCGGTGGCTATGGCCTCTGGTCCTAGACTCTCCAGCTAGTGGAAACATCCTCTCCACATCCACTCTATCCAAGCCTTGCACTATTCGGTAAGTTTCAATGAGCTCCCAACCCCTCATCCTTCTATAACAAAGCCACTAGACTGTTGGAAGCATGAGTGTCTGGTTTCAGCTCTGAAATGTTCGCAAGTCAAAGGCTGTTGAGCTGAAAATGACAAGAACACTTCTGTCATTGAAGCACAGCTCTGCTCCAATGCAACCCCCACTGTGTGCGTGAAGGGCCAGCTTGTTTACACACGGCACTCGGAGTTTCAGAACCATGGCAGCTCATTTCAACAAACTAAGGACACCATTAAAACTGTCTTCCCCTCTTGAAACCACGCTGTATTATTGAAATTGGGGCTTGCCACTTGGAATGGCATCTCACTTTGTAACAATATTAATAATTCCAATGTCAAGGTGTTGACATAGATAACAGACACTTAAAAGGCAGAAGATAGACACAAAAAGCTGGAATAAAGCTCCATTAAGGGCATCACGGTGGCTCAGCAGTAGAGTTGCTGTCTTACAGCGTTTCCAGTGCCAGAGATCCGAATTTGATCCCGACTACGGGTGCTGTCTGTACGGAGTTTGTACGTTTCTCCCCGTGAACTGCGTGGGTTTATTCCGGGTGCTCCGGTTTCCTCCCACACTCCAAAGACGTCTATGATTTGTAGCTTTTTAGGTTTTTAGGTTTGTAGGTTAATTTGTAGGTTAATTGACTCGGTATAAGTGTAAATTGTCCCTAGTGTGTGTAGGATAGTGTTAATGTGCGGGGATCGCTTGTTGGTGCAGACTCGGTGGGCCGAAGGGCCTGTTTCCATGCTGTAGCTCTAAACTAAACTCCGTGAGTGAGGCAGCATCTCTGGATAAAAGGAATGGGTGACTTTTCGGGTCGAGACCCTTCTTCTCGATCCAACACATCACCCATTCCTTCTCTCCAGAGATGCTGCCTGACCCGCTGAGTTACTCCAGGTTTTTGCGTCCATCTGTGGTTTAAACCAGCTTCTCCAGTTCAATGTTATGCAGAATATGTAAGTACCAGGATGTTAATGCATTGGAAGTGGTTCAGAGAAAGTTTCTCAGACAGAGTCTGGGGAGAGGGAGACTGGAGATATGGAAGGGTAAGGTGTGAAAACGCCTCCCCTACCATAGATTAGGCTCTCACCAGGGTCTCTTCAATACCCCGCAACACTGCTCTCTCTCCCCATCCCCCCACTCGTAACAAGGGCAGAGTCCCCCTAGTCCACACCTTCCACCCCACCAGCCGTCACATAAAACAAATAGTCCTCAGTCATTTTCGCCACCTCCAACGTGACCCCACCACTCACCACATCTTCCCATCTCACCCCATGTCTGCTTTCCGCAAAGACCGTTCCCTCCATAACTCCCTGGTCAATTCTTCCCTTCCCACCCGTACCACCCCTCCCCCGGGCACTTTCCCTTGCAACCGCAAGAGATGCAACACTTGTCGCTTTACCTCCCCCCTCGACTCCATTCAAGGACCCAAGCAGTCGTTCCAGGTGCGACAGAGGTTCACCTGCATCTCCTCCAACCTCATCTATTGCATCCGCTGCTCTAGATGTCAGCTGACCTACATCGGTGAGACCAAGCGTAGGCTTGGCGATCGTTTCGCCATAGATGCTGCCGCACCCGCTGAGTTTCTCCAGCACTTTTGTTTACGATCAAAGGGGACGTTGCTCAAGGAAATGTAGAATGGTTCATTGTTAGCTGGGGGGTAGGTGACAACAAGGCATAAGTCTGAAGAAGATTTTGTGTCTATCTTTGATGTAAACCAGCATTTGTAGTTCCTACATATATATATATATATATATATATATACGCACACATTGAACTTTTTTTCTCGTTTATTACATTATTTACAGAGTATTGTGTTCACATACTCAGTTGTGCAACTGTAAGTACGAATGTCATTGTTCTATCTGGGACATATGACAATAAAACACTCTCTTGACTCTATGCAAATGTGTGGTGAGGTAATGTTAAAGGGGGATCATGAAAGAGGTGAGTTTGTCGTGGGGTCCATCATCAAGAGACAGTGTTTACATAAGCTCATTGCAGATTCACAGCAGACAGTGACATTTTGACCTACCCCTGCAGACAGCATCAACCATCGCGGCAGCTACCTTTCAGAGTTGCGTTCTGAAGGGTAGTCACCCTCCGCTCCCACACAGCTGCTGAAGCAAGGTTGAAGTTCACGTTGAGGCAGCAAAACCCTTCATCCAGTGGAGAGTGCGATCGGCACATTGCGATGGAATAACTATTGAAGTGGCAGCCTGTGGACTGGCGAACAATGAAAGCAGCGTAATTAAAATTCATTTGGTGTTTCTTCCAGACCCCAGCCTTGGATCCCAGCCAGGTGCAGCATGAAAGAGGTGAGTAATACTGGTGAACACTTCAGAGAATCTCTCCTGCAGTAAAAACACATCTATACCTGCCCTGCAGTGTGGAAACCTTAGTGTTTGTCCTACAGAGTAATTAGAA
Source organism: Malacoraja senta (assembly GCA_038087875.1). Lineage (NCBI taxonomy): Eukaryota > Metazoa > Chordata > Chondrichthyes > Rajiformes > Rajidae > Malacoraja > Malacoraja senta. Next base: position 21,694,615 of record CM075988.1, read on the forward strand.
CATTACAATAGTAGTATATATTTTTATTTTTTAGTAGTGTATATTTTATTTCGAAGATGTAAAACAAAAAAAGTTAAAAACAAAGCAAAATAGCAATAAAATGAAATGAACAATAAACCTATACACAACTCATTGAATGACTTCTCATAAACAACACAAATTTAATCTTAAGGGCCCGTCCCACTTTTTTCAGCGACTGCCGGCGTCATGTCAGTTTCGCCAAAAGATCTTGAACATTTCAAAATCCGATGGCCCAGAACTAAATGTGTTTCAAAAGAAACTAATAGACTATGGGTTAATAACTGGAAAAAAGCTAATTCTAAAATTTTGGAAGAAGGCTCCAATACCAACTATAAATATGTGGACTTCAAATATGTTCGAAACATTACACCTAGAAGAGATAAGACTCATCCTAGCAGGTAAACCAGATCACTTCCACCTGACGTGGTCTGCATTTATAGAATTATTACAAATATAGGGTGCAAAAGTACTTAAAAAAAGATTGAGGTCAGGTAAGGGGGGATGCTAGTTGAAGAGTTGGTATGTCCCATTTACGTAATGCTCATAAAAATATTTCTCTCTTTTTCCTCTTTCTCTTTCTCTTTCTTTTCTAGGGTCTATTCCTTAACTCTTTTTCTTTTGTTTTTAATTTTGTTCTTATAGGGTCTTCGTTCTTTTTTGTTGTTACATTTTCTACACTTTCACTTTTTCCTTCACTTTCTTCTTTCTTTCAATCTTTTCTTTTTTCTAGTGTAAAAAATAAATGGAGTACATTAATTGTAAGAAGACATAAGTGATGAGTACTAATGTATGTGGTTGTAATGTAATGTACTTCTAATAAATAAAATTAAAAAAATAAAAAAAAATTTAAAAGAAATCCGGCGGCGACAAAAAAAATGTTGCGACACTTGAAAAAACGCCGCGCGTCAATACGTCATCACGCCAAATCACGCCGCAAATTTTTCGGTGACCTGATACGTCAGTCGATGATGCCGGCAGTCGGCGAAAATAATCGCCAAGTGGGACAGACCCTTTACATGTTCGAAAAGGAGTAGGAGGAAGTATACACTTATTTATTCCTAACCCTTCTCCCCTATTCATCTATTCATTCACAAACTTTATCTCATCTGCATATATATATATATACACATATAAACAACTAAATACTACAGAGTAAAATGTGCACCTGTGTGTTTAGTTTATTTTAGTTTAGAGATACAAGGTGGAAGCAGGGGCTTCGGCCCACCGAGTCCGCGCTGACCAGCGATCACTCGTACGCTAATGCTGTCCTACACAATAGGAACAATTTACAGAAGCCAATTAACCTACAAACCCGCACGTCTTTTTTGGATGTGTGGGAGGAAACCGAAGCACCCAGATAAAACCCACACTGTCGGTCACAGGGAGAACGTACAAACACCACACAGACAGCACCCGTGGTCAGGATCGAACCTGGGTCTCTGCCGCTGTAAGGTGGCAACTATACTGCTGCACCACTGTGTGTGTGTGTGCGTCCGTGTGTCTGTGTGTTCGTGCATGTGTTTGCATTGGTGTATGTGTGTGTGCATGCGTGTCTGTGTGTGTTTGTATGTAATTTTGTGCATGTGTGTCGGTGTGTGTTTGCCTGAAGGTGTTGGTGTGTATGTGTGCGTATATGTAAGTATTTCCATGTGTATGCGTGTATGTGTGTGAGTGTGCCTGTTTGCATGGCGGTGTTTCTGTGTGTGCCTGTGCATATGTGCATTTTTGGATACACAGATAAGTTGTATGTGCTTTTCATTTACTTCATGAATAAAAAAATATCGGCGCCAATAACCAATATGTAGCTATAGTTCCAATCTAGGTCGCTGATATGTGCAGTGTCTCTGAGCCAACATGCTGTTTGAACTTCGTTGGAATACAGATTTAATTGAATTGATTGAAAGAGACACAATGGAAACAGGCCCTTCGGCCCACCCAGTCCATGCCAACCATTGATCACCCATTCACACTAGTTTGATGTTATCCCACTTTCACATCCACTCACTGCACACCAGGGACCAATTAACCTACAAACCTGGAACAATGACTGTGATTGTCACACTAACCCACCCATAATAATGCTGATCAGTGCAAAAGTAACAGAACAGAAAATGCCATTGTTCTTGCTGGCAAAGAAATATGCATTTCTCTCAGACCGGTTGATGAAACATTGACACTTGGTCAGCTTGGGATCGACACTTCAGAATGCACGAAGCAGCAGAGCGTGGATGTTTCTCTTCTGATCTCACAGAGGAACATCACTTCATCTGACCTGATCTGACCCAACCCCAGCAGTCCCATGGACCTCAAGAGGTGGATGTCAGTCTTCACGAGAAACCCACTCCGTGCTCTGGATAATGCTGTCAGGAAATAGATAGCGAGGATACGCTTACTTGCAGACTGAGCATTTGTTTCTTTTAGTTCAGAGATACAGCGTAGAAACAGGCCCTTCGGTCCACCCAGTCCGCACCTATTGTGTCCTGGAGTCATCACTAGAGGGCTCTTTCTCGAAATGAATGTATTCTCAGGGAGGGTCCCTGGGGGATCTGCAGGGCTTGAGGGCAGCGACGTTTGGCTTGTAATAAATTCTGGACACCAAGTGTAGTTTGTGAAATATTTAGCCTTCGAATACAACAGCGCCGACCAGCGATCCCCGCACGCTTACACTATCCTACACGCACTAGGGACAATTTACAATTATACCAAGCCAATTAGCTTACAAACCTGTACGTCTTTGGAGTGTGGGAGGAAGCCGGAGCTACCCAGAGAAAACCCACGCAGCTCACGGGGAGAACGTACAAACTCCGTACAGACAAGCATCTGTAGTCAGGATAGACCCCGGGTCTCTGGAGCTGTAAGGTGGTAACTCTACCATTGTGCCACCGTGCTGCCCACTGCTTTAGTGAACAAGTGAATGGTGATTCAGAAATTGGCCTCAAACACCCATAAATACAGGATGGACACAAAATGCTGGAGTAACTCAGCGGGACAGGCAGAGAGGCGGAGACAAGGAACGGGTGACGTTTCGGGCTGAGACCCTTCTTCACCCATTCCTTCTCTCCAGAGGTGCTCCCTGTCCCGCTGAGTTACTCCAGCATTTTGTGTCTATATTCGATTTAAACCAGCATCAGCAGTTCTTTCCTACACACATAAATACAGGTGTCATCTAGAAAACATTGCGTTAAATCCAGCAAAACTGTTTGACAGCAAATAAAGTGGAAGTCATTGCTGGCCCATGGGAATGCAGCTGCACAAGATGCCTCTTGGTGCGATTACAGGATAGCTACTATGCCAATGGAAAGAGATGAAAATCACGCCATACATTAGTACAAAGCCAGAGAGACAAAAGACATACAACTTAGTGAAGTGATTCGGAAGTTGAGGTATCATTTAATCCTAAATTGTCATTTACTGCAGAGGATTTCAGCTTTGGAACCGCCTGGGTACGTATGTTGTCTTCGTGAAAGAACTGAAAACAGAAACATACCAAATCTGAAATGAAACTGGATGATGACAATGGAAACTCACGGCAGAAGGATCGAAGTCCGATGGACACAAAATGCTGGGGTGACCCAGCGGGACAGGCAGCATCTCTGGAGAAAAGGAACGGGTGACGTTTCGGGTCGAGACCCTTCTTCAGTCCTGACCTTCATCAGGTCAGTTCACTTATCTTTGTCCTTCTCATTGAAGTTTGTGACTGTCTTTTGGACCGTTTGCTACTAGATACATTTTGTTCCAGGTTTAATCACAAAGTTGAGACAGAAGAAGAGTCCTGAAATGGAATGTTACCCAGAGATGCTGTCCGACCCACTGAGTTACTCCAGCACTTTGTGTTCTATGTAATATTCCAGCATCTGCTGTTCCCTGTGTCTTACTCATACATTTGTTCATTCAATTGAGGCTTTTAGATAGGCACATTGGTAATCTGGGAATGGAGGGTTATGGATCATATGCAGGCAGAGGAGATTAGTTTAGATACAGCGCGGAAACAGGCCCTTCGGCCCACCAAGTCGGCGCCGACCAGCGATCCCCGCACACTAACACTATCCTACGCATACTAGGAACAATTTACAAATATACCAAGTCAGTTAGCTTACAAACTTGTACGTCTTTGGAGTGTGGGAGGAAACCGGAGATCCTGGAGAAAACCCATGCAGGTCACGGGGAGAACGTACAAACTCTATACAGACAAGCACCCTTCGACAGGATCATACCGGGGTCTCTGTCGCTGTACTGCTGTGCCACCGTGCTGCCCAAGTTAGTTTCCCTTGGCATCATGTGGGCTGAAGGGCCTGTTCCTGTGCTGTGCTGTTCTATGTCCAATGTTCCATGAGATAAACTTTCAGATAAAGGTATCAACAGATGTATGAATTGCCAACCAAACAAGGCTGAGGAAACAGTTATCATATCAAGTTTACTGAAAAATCTCGTTATTTTGGAAGAGCTTTGCACTCAACAGTCTGGTACCGTAACACATGAAAGCAATTTCTAGAAGTATTCTTTATTGAGTGGTATAAGATAAAGATCTTGAAAAACGAGCTGGTAAAAGTGTACAGTCTATAAAGCTCGCGCATCAAGCCAGGAAAACTATCTTTACAGAACTGGAAATGGCCATTGAGAGATTTTGTAAGTACAGACTTTGGTTGTTATGAAAAAGGGATTTATAATTTCTTAGTCACGACAGATGGATCAAGGTGGAAGATGTTAGATCCAGTACAACAGCAGGGTTTACTACTGAAAGCCAGTCGGCTTCTGTTTACTGTGTGGGAAGGAGCTGCAGATGCGGGAATATTTTGAAGATGGACACAAAGTGCTGGAGTAACTCAGCGGGTCAAGCAGCATCTCTGGAAAAAAAAAGATGGGTGATGTTTTGGTTCGGGACCCTTCCCATAGAGTCTGAACAAGGGTCCTGACGTGAAACGTCACCCATCTTTTTTTTCTCCAAAGATGTTGCCCGACCTGCAGAGTTACTCCAGCACTTTGTGTATCCAGGTTGATGTTTAAGTTTGGTTTATTATTGACGTGTGTGTCCTAGAAGGGTGAACAGCTTTGTTTTTGCATGTTATCCATTCAGATCAGATAATACTGTACATGTCATGTTGTTACTTGTGGGCGGAGCACCAAGGCAAATTCCTTGTATGTGAATACTTTCGCCAATAAACTTACTTACTTACTTAAATACGATCAAGTCAAACTTTAAGTACAATAGGTAGAGAGCAAAGGGGAAGATAGAGTGCAGAATATAGTTCTCAGCATTGTAGCACGCCAAAGAGAGACACAACATGCTGGAGTAACTCAGCGGGACAGGCAGCATCTCTGGAGAGAAGCAATGGGTGACATTTCGGGTCGAGACCCTTCTTCAGACTTGTTCCATAGACAAGTTCCAATGTCCGCAATGGGGTAGTGATGAATCGGACCTTCTGGAAGGACCGTTCAGAAGTCTGATAAGAGAGGGGAAGAAGCTATCCCTGAGTCTGGTGGTGTGTGCTTTCAAGCTTCTGTACCTAAGCTTGGGTTCAGTGCTCTTTGTAAGGTAGGAAAATGTTCCGATTCAAAAGGCTCTCCTGGATGCATTTGAAAAATGACACATCCTCTGTACCTTTAACTCTGTAGCAATCATAGTTGATGTTAGAGAAGTTTACTCTTACACCTGTGATCTTAATACATATCTGCTTAATACGTATCCACCTCCTGCTGTCTGTTAGAAGGTTTGTGGATACCTTTGTGAACTGAGAGCTCCTAAACTGAGGTCTTCCCACATGGCCTCAGTTGATAAGCCTATGAAGAAGGCCTCCTCCTTCTCACAGTTTAGGATTCGTGGTTTATCAACGGTTCACTGGTTCATTTATTGTCACGTGTAAGTTTATCGGTTACAGGTTGGGAGAGTGGGCAAAGAAGGTTGCGGATGGAATACAGCGTCGCAAAGTGTGGAGTCAAAGCAGTGGGAATGAAGGAGTAGACTATTTTCTAAATGGGGAGGGAATAAGGAAATCGGAGGTGCAGTGGGACATGGGAATGCTGGTGCAGGATTCCCCCCAAAAAGTTCATTTGCAGCTTGAATCGGTAGTAAGGAAAGCAAATCTAATGTTAGCATTCTTTTCAAGAGGGCTAAAATATGAAAGCAGGGATGTAATGGTGAGGCTTTACAAACTGCTGGTCAGATCGCATTTGGAGTATTGTGAGCAGCTTTGGGCCCCGCCTCTGATGAGGGATGTGCTGGCGTTGGAGAGGGTCCAGAGGAGGTCCAGAACCAGGGGCCACAGTTTAAGAATAAGGGGTCGGCCATTTAGAACGGAGATGAGGAAACACTTTTTCTCACAGGGAGTGGTGAGTCTGTGGAATTCTCTGCCTCAGAGGGCGGTGGAGGCCGGTTCTCTGGATGCGTTCAAGAGAGAGCTAGATAGGGCTCTTAAAGATAGCGGAGTCAGGGGATATGGGGAGAAGGCAGGAATGGGGTACTGATCGGGGATGATCAGCCATGATCACATTGAATGGCGGTGCTGGCTCGAAGGGCCCAATGGCCTACTCCTGCACCTATTGTCTATTGTCTATTGTTTACGAGAATGATCCCAGGTACGATTGGGTTAACATACGATGAGCGCTTGACGGCACTGGGCCTGTACTCGCTGGGGTTTAGAAGGATGAGGGAGTTAGCTTAACTTGGCATTGTGATCACCATTGTGGGCCGAATGGCCTGCACCTGTGCTATACCGTTCTATGTTCTGTGGTGTTGGGGTTGTAAACAATGGGTCATGTTTTATACCTGCTGTAATCAGAGCGGGAATCCTGGGCGTGTAGGTCTGATGTTGGTTCATTTACCCAGCAGGTGTATTTTTGCAGAAAGGTTTGGCTACGTTTCCAGTCCTTTGTCAGGCGAGCAGCTAGTAATCCATGTTTTGTAACCACCTAAAACACCTGGCCCTTGGAAATGGGATGTGTGCTGTGCCAATTGAAATATGCAGTGCCAACAGATCGCTGGGGAAAATAACAAACATGATCAGAGAAGTATATCAAAATCACTTAATCTCTCAAGGAGATGTGACAGAGAATATTGAAGGGTTATATGGACACAGAATCTGCTTTGGAAGAGCTACTGTGAAACCTTTTATAAATGTAAACAATAGAAATGAATAAGGTAGATAGAAAATTATCCGGTTCAATCAATGGTTCAAGGGTTTTTTATTGTCACGTGGGCACAGCACCATGTTGCTGCATTTCAGCGCCATAAAAAACATGTTTCATCGAAAGAACTTATTTGAAATATTGCACAGTGCTCACGGTAATTTAGGATGGCACAGTGGTAGAGTTGCTGCCTCAGTGTCAAAGTCAAGGTTTGCTCCTGACCTCGGATGCTGCCGGTGTGGAGTTTGCATGTCCTCTCTGCGACCGTATGGGTTCCCGTGCGTGTTTGCAGGTTAATTGGCCCTCTGTAGGTTGCCCCTGGTGTGTAGCGAGTGGATGAGAAAGTGAGATAATGTGAGGTGGTGAATGTGTGGCATTCTTTGCCACAGAAGGCTGTGGAGGCAAAGTCAATGGATATATTTAAGGCAGAGATAGATAGATTCTTGATTAGTACGGGTGTCAGAGGTCATGGGGAGAAGGCAGGAGAATGGGGTTAGGAGGGGAGAGATAGACCAGCCATGGTTGAATGGCGGAGTAGACTTGATGGGCTGAATGGCCCACGTCTGCTCCTATCTCTTATGATCTTAGGGACTCGTGTGGACTGGTTGGTGTGGACTCTGTGGTCTGTTGGTGTGGGAAGGAACTGCAGGTGCTGGTTTACACCGAAGATAGACACAAAATGCTGGAGTAACTCAGCGGGACAGGCAGCATGTATGGAGAGAAGGAAAGGGTGACGTTTTGTGTCGAGGCCCTTGCACCAGTTTTAGTCATTTGCAAGATATTTCCTTCCTGCTGCACTGCTCACCAATGTTCTCTGTTACAGTACATGAAGATCTGAATCATTAAACCTGCAATTCCAGTCACATAATCTCATTAGCCGCTTCCAATTACTTGTGGTATCCTTCTAGACATTACTTGTTTGAAGGTATTATTATAACCCTGATACCTTAGACCTAAACGAGAGTTTAGAATTTACCCATAGAATTGGTTACGCAGTATTCTAATGGTGTTCTGTTCAACTTTTGATGGGAATTTATTTATTCTGCTGTTCGATATCGACAGGCCTGGGCACTGAACTGATGCACTGAAGCCAGGTGGGACAACACCAACTCAATTCTTCTGCAGAGTGACTTGGGTTGGCAGGTTTCTTAGTAAAAATACAACACAGATCACGAGGGGAATAGAAAAGGCTGACAGTCTTTTACCCAGAGTAGGGGAACCAAGAACCAGGCGACATGGGTTTGAGGTGAGAGGGGAAAGATTTAATAGGAACCTGAGGGGCAGCTTTTTCACACAGAGTGCGGTGGGTAAACGGAATGAGTTGTCAGAGGAGGTAGTCGAGGCAGGAGCTATAACAACATCGAAAAGACACTTGTACAGGTATATGGATACGAAAGATTTAGAAGCATAAGGGCCAAATGCAGGCATGTGGGGCTGGTGTAGATGGGGCATCTTGGTCAACATGGGCATGTTGGGCTGAAGGGCCTGTTTCCATGCTGTACCACTCTATGACTCTTCCCCTCATCTCTGTACCATCACCAGCTTTAAATATTTATCTAACTCTTCTTAACTTGCAACGCTCCTTACACTTGTAGGAGCCTCATCTCAGTCCAATTATGGATTTAGGGACATCTAACTCTTTTTTCTACTTCCTTCCTTACTCAATTAATTTCTTGATCTCCCTTCACCTTGGTACAAGGGCTTTTTTTTTTTTTAATCTTTCACTATCTCCTATTCTCCTGTTAATATTTCATGACTGTGTATTTCTGACAAGCTTCCCTTGCAAGATCACCTTCACCAGAGCTGTTCTTTCCTTTGCTGATTACATATCTAAATTTAGCAGCCTAGATCGCGGTCCTTCCCCACAAACCCTGTGCAGTGGCTGCTCCAAGCTTCATACCCTCCACCGCTTGTACTCCTGCACCTTGGGACATGCCTGATGATAGCATTCGCCAGCAGCCATCCCCTTGCACTGCACGGCCAACCGTGGCACAGCTGGTAGAGGCTGCCACCCAACGGTGCCAAAGACCCGGGTTTGCGCCTGACCTTGGGTGCTGTCTGTGTGGAGTTTGCAAAGGCAGCCAACATTCATCGGAGACCCACACCATCCGGGCCTCACACGTATTTGTTCAAGAAGGAACTGCAGATGCTGGAGAATCGAAGGTAGACAAAATTGCTGGAGAAACTCAGCGAGTGCGGCAGCATCTATGGAGCGAAGGAAATAGGCAACGTTTCGTCTCGAAACGCTGCCTATTTCCTTCGCTCCATAGATGCTGCCGCACCCGCTGAGTTTCTCCAGCAATTTTGTCTATCTCACACTTATTTCACCACTGCCATCGGGAAGAAGGTACAGGAGCCTGAAAACTGTAACGTCCAGGTTCAGGAACTGCTTCTTCCCTGCAGCCATCAGGCTATTAAACACAACAACCTCATATAAGTTCTGAACTACAATAGACTATTATTATTATTATTGTTGCACTATTTTGTGTGTTTTTGAGTATGTGTGTAGGTGTATATAAATATATTATCAACATGTGTATATATACACTCTGAACTTTTCTTTTTTCTCTCTCGTTTATCATATCACACGATGTTTACTTGTTCTGTTGTGCTGCAGCAAGTAAGAATTTCATTGTTCTATCCGGGATACATGACAATAAAACACTGTTGACTCTTGACTCGTCCCCCTGTGACCGCGTGATCTAGATTCCTCGCACATCGCACAGCCTCGCTTTTCCTTAAGACTTTAGAGATACATTATGGAAACAGGCCCTTGGGCCCACCGAGTCCGGTCTGACCCGCGATCTCCCTGTCCGTTAGCACTAATGTGCTTCACTCTGGGAACAATTTACAATTTTACAAAAGCCAATTAAAGCTACAAATCCTGGACGTCTTTGGAGTGTGGGAGGAAACCGGAGCACCCGGAGTAAACCCACGTGGGTCATGGGGAGAGCGTGCAAACTCCCAACAGACAGCGCCCGTGGTCAGGATCGAACCCGGGTCTCTGGCGCTGTGAGGCAGCAACTCTACCGCTGCGCCTCTTCCTGCGATGGAGTTGGGGAATTGATACCCCACAGTTAATGTCCCAGTTTATTCAAAGCCTGAGCCAGGATGTCACTGGATTAACTATTACTAACTGCCTTAAGGGATGATGAACAAACTGAAGGGTGACCTTTTGAAGATTACCAGATGAAATCTCATACAGCAATTATAAAAATTGCTCTGCCTCAAGTTTTAATAGATTCGCTGGCTTTTTATCTTTCATTCCATGCTAAATGGATTGTATTTTCTCTGTTTAAATTTGCATTTATAAAATCTAACTCCTTTATGCAAATTGAGGAAGCTAAACTATATCAAACTCTGAAGCCAACTAGGACAGTGATAATATTGTTCAGTTCCTCTACTTGTTTCTCCAAGCAGAAGCTATTGTGCAAAGACACAGAGGAGGGAACCGTGGCAATGATCCATAATAAACCGCACCAGGCGTATTAGTCGGAGGGTGGTGAATCTGTGGAATTCATTGCCACAGAAGGCCGTGGAGGCCAAGCCAAGGGACATTTTTAAGGCAGAGGTCGATAGATTCTTGATTAGTACGGGTAGGGTAGCCAACTTTCTCACTCCCAAATAAGAGGCAAAAGGTCAAAATAAGGGACAAATTCCTTGGCCTCAAAGGCTGGCAGTATCATCAAGGACCCACACCATCCTGGCCACACACTCATCTCCCTACTACCTTCAGGTAGAAGGTACAGGAGCCTGAAGACTGCAACGACCAGGTTCAGGAATAGCTACTTCCCCACAGCTATCAGGCTACTAAACCTGGCTCGGACAAAACACTGAACTTTATTAGCCAATTAACTGTTATTTGCACTTCATCAGTATATTGATTCATGTGTGTATATATTTATAGAATGCCTTGTAGTCAATGCCTTCTATATCCTGTTGTGCTGAAGCAAAGCAAGAATTTCATTGTCCTATCAGGGACACATGTGAATTCTCCCAATTCTGCTAGCCCTTGCTGTCCCCTCCCCTTCATCAGCCCTCTGGTTGTCTCCTCCCCTCCCCCAGCCCTCGGGCTCCTCCTCCGCCTTTTTCCTTTTTTCCTTTCTTCCCCCCACCCCCTATCAGTCTGAAGAAGGGTTTCGGCCCGAAACGTTACCTATTTCCTTCGCTCCATAGATGCTGCTGCACCCGCTGAGTTTCTCCAGCATTGTTGTGTACCTTCGATTTTCCAGCATCTGCAGTTCCTTCTTTAACACAATAAACTCACTTGACTTGACTTGACTTGAAATTCCCAAGGACTCGGCCGTGGCTGGGTGAATGATGAGATGGCCCGGGTGCTGGACTGCACACAAAGCCCAGCCGGCGGGCCAGCTGAGGAGTAACTCAGTGGGTCAGGCAGCATCTCTGGAGGAAAGGAATAGGTGGCGTTTCGGGTCGAGACCCTTCTTCAGACTGAGAGTCAGGGGAGAGGGAACCTGGAGCTATGAAAAAGTTTGGAACAAAGCCTCGTGTTTTTGTGCTGTATCGCATTATGACGCTTGCGCTTCCTCAATGCAGTTATTTTTTTTTTAAATCTATTGCACTGTAAGTGCCGAGAAGCATTCGGAGTAAAAGTGATTGCAGTAGGTAGGTTCGTGTAAAGCATTTTTCGCTGGAACCACTCCTTTAACTCTGTGAGAAGGGAGGTGTGTGTGGGCCAGATCGGAGTTGTGCTTGTGTCTTGTCATCCGGTGTCAGCTGCAGGTTTTGGCTCAGTTCACATGGTTTGTACGCGTTCAGCATTCTTCACTGTGGCATTGATGTGAATTGGCAGCAATGCTGAGCGGAAACATTCCACGGTTATTTATGGAAAGAATCAACCTCCTAAACGACAAGTGCTGCAAATGTAGGCTTTGATAGGAAGTCTGTTTTCCAATTAGGTTTTGGCTGAACATCCCCACTCCGTCAGAATCACAGTGGTTGCACAGCACAGAGGGAGGCCATTCGGTCCATTGTGTTTATACTGGCTCTATATACAATACTGTTTATTGTCATTTGAACCTCAAATGAAGTTCAAACGAAATTTGGTTTCTGCAGTCATGCAACAGGAAAAGAACCAAGACACAACACAATTTACACAAACATCCATCACAGTGAATCTCCTCCCCACCGTGATGGAAGGCAAAGTCTTGTCTCTCCCCTGCACTCCCCATTCTTCTCCCGATGTCAAAGTCAAAGCCAAAGTCAAAGCCCCCCCGGCGGGCGATGGTAAGTAAGTCCCGCGGCCATTAAGGCCGCGCCGGGCGATGCAAGGCCGCACTCCGGGTCTTGACGTTGGAGCCCCCGGCGGGTGCTAGCAAGTCCTGCATTTTTTGATGGAACCACTCCTTTAACTCTGTGAGAAGGGAGGTGTATATAGGTGTATCTAGGTGTATATAGGTGTATATAGGTGTATATAGGTGTATATAGGTGTATATAGGTGTATATAGGTGTATATAGGTGTATATAGGTGTATATAGGTGTATATAGGTGTATATAGGTGTATATAGGTGTATATAGGTGTATATAGGAGCAAGCTAGTTCTCGCTCCCTCATTCTCACCCATATCCCTTCAAATCCTCTCCTTCTCTGATACCTACCCAGTTCCATCTTGAAAATGACAGTGGAATCAACCTCCTTCTCTCTGACACTCCATTTCAGACCCTCTTACAGCGTGAGAAAATATTTTCTCAGATATTTATCGGGAGGAATAGCAGATGCTGGATTAAACCAAAGATAGACACGAAAAGCTGGAGTAACTTAGCGGGACAGGCAGCATCTCTAGAGAGAAAGAATGGGCGACGTTTCTGGTCGATACCATTCTTCAGACTGACTTTTGCGTCTATTTTCAGTACGAACCAGCATCCGCAGTACCTTCCTACGCGGTTTAGTTTATTGTCCACGTGTACCGAAGTACAGTGAAAACCTTGGTGTGCTGTCCGGTCAGCGGAAAGACTAGACATGATTACAATGGACAGTGCCGCCCACAGTGTACAGTGTACAGATACATGATGAAGGGACTAACAAAGTGAATGACACAAAATGCTGGAGTAACTCAGGCAGCATCTCTGGAGAGAAGGAATGGGTGACGTTTCGGGTCGAGACCATCATTTAACGCAAGGTAAAGTCCAATTAAAGATAGTCCGAGGGTCTCCATTGAGGTCAAGTCAAGTCAAGTCACTTTTATTTCTATAGCACATTTAAAAAACAACTCTCGTTGACCAAAGTGCTTTACATTGGTGGAGGTACTAACGTTATACAACAGTGGTTCATCGATTAAGTACATACATAAATACATACATATAGCCCTCCCTCAGAGGACGTCAAGAAAGGCTTGAGAGTAAAGATGAGTTTTAAGTCTCGACCTAAAGGAGTCGATGGAGGGGGCAGTTCTGATGGGAAGAGGGATGGGTAGATAGTAATTTGAAACTGCTCTCTAGTTGGTGATAGGATGGTTCAGTTGCCTGATAACAGCTGGGAAGAAACTGTCCCTGAATCTGGAGGTGTGCGTGTTTTTCTGTAACCTCTTGCCTGATGGGAGAGGGGAGAAGAGGGAGTGACTGGGGCGAGACTGTTCCACTCATCTCATAAGCACGCTCATGAAGTGTTTGGCACATATCCTGCATTATTGATGTCCTGGAAAATCTTCCGAATGTTCTTCAGGAAAGGAATGAAGATGTACTTGCTAGGTAGACAAAAATGCTGGAGAAACTCAGCGGGTGAGGCAGCATCTATGGAGCGAAGGAATAGGTGACGTTTTGGGTCTCACCCGCTGAGTTTCTCCAGCATTTTTGTCTACCTTCGATTTTTCCAGCATCTGCAGTTCTTTCTTAAACAATATGGATTTGTTAAATCACACTTATCATGGCATTTCAATCCCAGCTCTTGCTGTGGAAAGGTATGAAAGGTTTTAAGATCAAGCTTTCTACCTTAAAAAATAATTTCACTGTTTCAAGCTGTAGATTGGTTATTGCATATGAACCAATCATAGTAGAAATAGCATCACTAACCCCACCTTACTGGATGCTATATACTAACACCCACTTCCTACACTGGGTAGTCCTGTAAGCGGTGATGATGAACTAACAACTAACAACCCACATGTACTGCAATATTAAGTGTATCAATCAAAGATGACTTTAAACTCCAGACTGTGTCATATAATTATTTACACAAGCAAAGACCAAAAATCAAAGAACAAATTGCTGGTTAACCCAGGGGGTCGGGCAGTGTGTGTGGACGCAAAGAGGTGGTTGACGTTTCCGGTTGAGACCCCACATCGGGACTGGGAGTGCAGAGCGGAGCTAAGCAGTATAAAGAGGTGATGGGGGGGGGGGGCGGGGGGAGAGGTGAGGGAGTGTCCCTGGTTACCCCCTCCCCTCTCCCCACCTGCACCCATCTACTGATTATTTTCACTGTCCCTATGTGTCTTTACCCATCACCCCTCTACTTTCCCTCTCCCCTGACTCTTGGTCTGAAGAAGGGTCTCAACTGGAGATAAACACAAATTGCTGGAGTAACTCAGTGGGACAGGCAGCATCTCTGGAGAGGAGGAATGGGTATGTTTCGAGTGAAGAAGGGTCCCGACCCGAAACGTCACCTATTCCTTTTCTCCAGAGACTCTGCGTGGACTTCACCGTGGATTGTCACCTTGTCGTGGTGGAGAAGCTTGTTTGGACCTGAGATCCTGAGAGCGATGCCGTCTGGAGCGATGCCCCTGGTAGGGCCACCCATGGCGGTAATGTCGAGGGGGAGGTCTCTGACAAAGAGCAATCCAACCAAGACCTCAATGGTGGAACAGGCGGAGGGCGATGGCTGACCTTAGTGGAGCGTCACAACAGCTGGGAAGGCGGATGAAGGCTGCAGCAGAAAAGGGTCTCCGGTCGTCTTGGACTCCATGCCACTGGATCCTGACCCAGATCTGTCAAGGACCGTGGGGTGGCTGTTTGTGCACCAGTCTCCCCACGTTACACAAAGTTATGCACAGGCGTCCTCCATATAGGGAATAGCTCCCCGGTGACACCCATGGTCAGCCATGACCGAAGGGGGCCTAAGAAGAGATGCTGCCTGACCCGCTGAGTTCCTCTAGCAGTTTGTGTCTATCTTAGCTGAAGAATTCCATCAGTCTATACTGTGGCTGTGTGTATGAAGGAATCAAACTAATCAATACCTTTGCATGGAACCCAATTTTGACATTTGCTTCATAGATTTGAGGAATGGACTTTCCTATTGCTGCACCTTGCACTGAGAAAACACATTTATTTTACTTGTACAATCATAGTAATTTTTAACTTCCGTTAGAAAACAGTGACAAGATATCACGCAAAGTGGGGTTGGAAAAAACCTGGATTGCTTTCTCAGGAACGGCAGAGGTTGAGAGAAGTATATATAATCGTGAGAGGCATAGAAAGGGTATACAGTCGGAAGCATTTTCCCAGGATGGAAATGTCAAATACCAGAGGGTTTTTGATGGGCAGATGTTTGGACAAAGGCCAGAGAAGAAATGACTGAAGGTGTAATGGGTGCTTGTCAGGAAAGTGTTTGTATGTTCTCCCCTGGACCAGCGTGGGATTTCTCCGAGATCTTCGCTTTCCACCCGCACTCCAAAGACATCCAGGTCTGTGGGTTATTTGGCTTGGTATAAATTTTCCGCAGTGTGTGTAGGGTAACGTTAATGTGCGGGGATCGCTGGTCGGTGCGGACGCGGTGGGCCGAAGGGCCTGTTTCCGCACTGTACCTCTAACCTAGACTAGGATTGAAGGGTGGCGAGTTGTGAAGCTGGAGGAAGGAAGGGGTTGGGGAAGGGAGAAACAGATAAGGGTCCTGTGGTAGGTGGGGTAGAGGGGACACAGGGAGAGAGAGAAGGAACAGCACTCTGGAAACATCTTCTGTGCTCTCTCCAAAGCCTCTGCACCCTGCGACAGGGTGACCAAAATTGCACACAATCCTCCAAATTCACACCAACTAAAGTTTTGTAAAGCTGCAAGAGTTAATAAAGATTCATCATTCAGGATTTATGTCTGAAATATCTTTCATATTCTTGTGGCTTTGTTTGTGTTCTCTGCCTACTAATAATGCATTGGGAATTTACAGCAGAAGTTGAAGATGACAACAGCATGAAGCCACAGCTCCCATTAAAGCTCACATTATGAGCTAACTAAATAGATTTAACCACAGAAAAATACCAACCATAGACACCAATTAAAATTAAACACGTCAATGATTAATCTTTTAAAGATGCTAAGGTATGAATCTGCATAATTTCTCTATATTTTTTTATAAATTCCCTTTCATCTTTCATGAGCATGACCAAGGGTGCAGCCTTAATGTAATTTTCTGAAACAGTTCCTTCGTGAACCGACGCGGGGCCTGATGTTTGTCGAGCAAAATACAAAGTGCTGGAGTAACTCTGTGAAGGGAATGGACGGTGGTTCACATCAGGACCCAAAACATTGTGTGTAGGAAGGAACTGCAGATGCTGGTTTACACCGAAGATAGACACAAAGTGCTGGAGCAACTGAGCGGGTCAGGCAGTAACCTCTGGGGAAAAGGAATTGGGGACATTTCGGGTCGAGACCCTTCTTCAATCTGAGAGTCCGGACTCTCAGTCTGAAGAGGGGACTCGACCCCAAAATCCCCTGTTCCTTTTCCCCAGAGGTTACTGCCTGACCAGCTGAGTTACTCCAGCACTTTGTCTATCTTTGACCAATAACATTAGCCTACCCAGCTAATGTATCTAGTCTGGAGCCTGAGGTTGGATTTTCTCATTGACGTGAGAATTCGTTGGATTTCAGAGACAGGACTTGATTGATTTTTGTACTGTTTATTATTTGTAGGCGGCTCGGTGGCCAAGCGGTAGACTTGCTGCTTTACAGCGCCAGAGACCCGGGTTTGATTCTGACTACAGCCACTCTGTTTGGAGTTTGGATGTTCTCCCCGTGACCTGCGTGGGTTTTCTCTAGTATCATCCCACACTGCAAAGACGTGCAGGTTTGTAGGCTGATTGACTTCGATAAAAAGTGTAAATTGTCCATGGCGTGTGTAGAATGGTGTTAGTGTGCAGGGAGCGCGGACTTGGTGGGGCAAAGGGCGTATTTCCGCGCGGTATCTCTAAACAAAACTATTTAGGGTTTTACAGAGTACTGTTTACATATCTGCTGTGCTGCTGCAAGAAGTTTGTTGTTCTGCTTCGGGGACATATGACAATAAAACACTCTTGACTGAGTCTCTTGTCTGGAGTGTGCGGGCAGTCAGGTTGTTGTACTGAGTGCTGCAGGAATGGCTATGAGGCTGCAGTGGTGATGTGTTGGAAACTCTGTGATGTTGCCCCGGGTGACCTTTAATGGCCGGGACAAGTGGAGGTGGGACACGGAGAGGATCCCATTCCAAGATCCTTCCCCCATGGATGCTGCTCAACCAAATGGGAATAAAGATGAAGTGGAGAGAGCTTCATTGTCATGAGTACTGAAACAGAACCATGAAATCCTTGCTTGCACATTTGATGTTGGGCGGCGCAGTTGGTCCGGAGGTTGAATAGCTGCCTCACAGCGCCAGGGACCCGGGTTCGATCCTGACTATGGGTGCTTGTCTGCGCGGAGTTTGCACGTTCTCCCTGTAACCGTGTGGGTTTCCTCCGGGTGCTCTGGTTTCCTTCTACATTCCAAAGAAAAAAAAATCAATTTCACTGTACCTAGGTACTTGTGACAATAAAGTATAATTGAAGACGTGCAGGTTTGTAGGTTAATTGGCTTCTGTAAATTATACAGAATGTGTGTAGAATAGAACTAGTGTGAATGGGTGATCGTTGGTCGGCACGGACTCGGTGGGCCGAGGGCCTGTTTCCCCGCTGTATCTCTAAACTAAACCAACTCCAGCTGAGGCAATGCAGAGAATTGTGGTACGCAGCCCAGCCCAGCCCATCACACGAACCAACCTCCCTTGCATTGGTTCTATTTATACCTCACACTGCCTCGGCAAGGCCAGCTGCATAATCAAGGATCAGTCTCAATAGATAATAGACAATAGGTGCAGGAGTAGGCCATTTGGCCCTTCGAACCAGCACCGCCATTCAATGTGATCATGGCTGATCATCCCCAATCAGTACCCCGTTCCTGCCTTCTCCCCATATCCCCTGACTCCGCTATTTTTAAGAGCCCTATTTAGCTCTCTCTTGAAAGCATCCAGAGAACCCGCCTCCACCGCCCTCTGAGGCAGAGAATTCCACAGACTCACCACTCTCTGTGAGAAAAAGTGTTTCCTCGTCTCCGTTCTAAATGGCTTACTCCTTATTCTTAAACTGTGGCCCCTGGTTCCGGACTCCCCCAACATCGGCAACATGTTTCCTGCCTCTAGCGTGTCCAAGCCCTTAACAATCTTATATGTTTCAACCTTATATGTTTCAATCTTATATGTCTCACCCCGGTCACTCCCTCTTCTCCCCTCTCCCATCGGCCAAGAGGTACAGAAGTGTAAAAACGTACACCTCCAGTTTCAGGGACAGTTTCTTCCCAACTGTTTGTTATCAGGCAATTGAATCATCCTATCAACAACTAGAGAGCGGTCCTGAACTACCATCTACCTCATTGGAGACCTGCAGACTATCTGTGATCGGACATTAATTGCTTTATCTTGGACTATGCCTTCCTCGCGTTATTCGCCTTATCATGTATCTGATCCGTACACGGTGGACAGCTCGATTGTAATCATGTATTGTCTTTCCGCTGACTGGTTAGCACGCAACAAAAGCTTTTCACTGTACCTCGGTCCACGTGACAATAAACAATAAACTACACTAACGGTTAGGCAAGAAATGGAATACTCTTCAATAGACAATAGGTGCAGGAGTAGGCCATTCGGCCCTTTGAGCCAGCACCGCCATTCAATGTGATCGTGGCTGAGTGAATGCAGCTACAACAACTCTCAAGATCTCAAGAGTCAAGAGTGTTTTGTTGTCATGTGTCCCAGATAGAACAATGAAATTCGTACTTGCTGTAGCACAACAGAATATGTGTCGGAAGGGACTGCAGATGCTGGTTTAAATCAAAGAGAGCCACAAAATGCTGGAGTAACTCAGCGGGACAGGCAGCATCTCTGGAGAGAAGGAATGGGTGACGTTTCGGGTCGAGACGTCTGAAGAAGGGTCTTGGCCCGAAACGTCACCAGTTCCTTCTCTCAAGATCTCTACACTTTCCAGGACAGCAATCCATCAGCAAACCCTATAAATAAACATAATTAAACCAAACTGGAGCATACACCTGTGCTCAGACCTTGTTCTCAGCCAGGGTGGTCCAGGGCCATCAGGGTGGACCACTACTGATCTCTTCTGCTCTCAGATCAATATCCAGATTCCCTTTGTATGCTCGTCTCGATGAGAGCGGCTGTGCGCTGATATGATCGAGGCGGATTGACACATATTACCGCAGGTTAATGGCTGGAGGCTGAAAGTCATTATAACCGGTGACAGCCCCAAACGCTCACAGATAGTCTTCCTGGCTGTGATTTCAAACCACTCTCTACTGATCACTCCAGAGACAATGCAGCACAGAGTTTGCACCCTGCTCCCAGTGCATGCCAATGCCTTTGTGCATTGCATGCAGCACGTTGTAACTGAAGCTTTATTGCAATTAGCCTCTCCTCTCCTGGAAGTTTCAGTTCTGCGCGTGCGTTGATAGGAGGAGAACGAGTTCACGATCGTCTGAGGAAGGGTCCCGATCCGAAATGTCGACTGTCGATTCCCTCCGCAGATGCTGCCTGACCCGCTGAGTTCCTCCAGCACTTTGTGTTATGAGATTCTGATAGTTTGAAGAACTTAGTTAAAAGAGTATAAATAAAAGTGAAACAAGCACAGAATCATCTAAGAGCTAGGGGCAGCACAGTGGCACAATGCTGCCTCACAGCTCCAGAGACCCAGGTTCGATCTTGACTATTGTAATGTATTCATGCATATACATGAATATGCATGAATACATTACACTTTTATTGTGCTTTGCACGCGTGGGTCCGAATCCCATCCTCGTCGCCAATTTTGTTATATTCCGGACAGCAGAATGAATAACAACTTACATGCAGGCTGCCTGGATCACAAGAGAGATTTATTACCCAACATTCCCTACTTATATACACCAACTGATTAGCATTTACATGAATATGCATGAATACATTACAACTATGGGTGCTGTCTGTACGGAGTTTGCACATTCTCCTTGTGACCACAGGGGTTTCCTCCGGGTGCACCGGTGTCCTCCCGCACTCCAAAGACGTGCAGATTTGCAGGTTATTTGGCTTTGGTAGAATTGTAAAATTGTCCCTAGTGTATAGGTTAGTGCAACTGTACGGGGTGATCGCTGGTCAGCGCGGACTCAGTGGGCCGGTGGGCCTGTTTCGGTTTTGTATCTCTGAAGCTTAAAGTCTAAAGTTCATCTCTCTCCTCAGTGTGAAGAAAGTGCCTCCTGCTTTCACTCCCAAACGGTCCCGCTTGGGCAGCTTACAACCCAGTGGTACGAATATTAATTTCTCTAACTTCAAGTAACCCTTGCATCCCCCCTCTCCCTCTCTGTCCCTCCCCCCCCCCTAGTCGTCGTACTACTTTCACTGTCGTCCTGTTGAGTTTCATCATCTGTGTAACTCGTTATCACCTAGCCCTCAGCCAACAATGGACCATTGTGGGCTCCACCTTTCCTTGATCATCTTTACTTTTTTGTATCTCTTTCATTCATTTGTTCTTTATCTCTCTCTCTCTCTCGTCGTCCCTTTCCGTCTCTTGTTTCCCTTTCCCCCTTACTCTCAGTCTGAAGAAGGGTCTCAACCCGAAACGCCACCCATTCCTTCTCTCCAGAGATGCTGCCAGATCCCGTTGAGTAAAGGGCCTGTCCCACTTACGTGTCCTTGGCACGCAAATTATGCGACCTCATGGTCGCGTTGATGCGCACGGACATCGTGTGGCCACACGGGGCCGGTCCCACTGAGAAGAGCAGAGGGGCATGTAGTTGTGTGCGACATCGCGCGGGGCACCGACATTTTTGTAGGCCCCAGGCCTGTCGCGTAACTGATGGCCAAAGTGGGACAGGCCCAAGACCCTGGCGTGATGCAACGTTTCACCTCCAACAGCAGCAGAAGCAGGCAAACGATCGCCGAGCTCGGCCTGGGGCTCACGGCCGTTGCGGTCCGGATCCGCCCCCACTTCTACTCCCAGGGCCAAGAAAATTGAAGATGGACACAAAATGCTGGAGTAACTCAGCGGGACCGGCAGCATCTCTGGAGAGAAGCAATGGGTGACGTTTCGGGTCAAGATCCTTCTTTTCAGACTGAAGTAGAGTCTCGACACGAAACATCACCCATTGCTTCTCTCCAGAGATGCTGCCAGTCCCGCTGAGTTACTCCAGCTTTGTGTCCATCTTCAAATGACGTCACGCGCTCCAGACGGCTGTGCGGTCAAATGAAGTCGCGCGCGACCTTCGCGGGACCGTCAAGGCTCAACGCGACCACGAGGTCGCGTAATCTGTGTGCCAAGGACACGTAAGTGGGACAGGCCTTTTACTCCAGCATTTTGTGTCTAGATCTTCGTTCCTGTACAGCCTTCAGGTCATCCGTCACTGCTCTTGATACCCTTCAGTGGAAGCAGCTTCTCCCTAAATCACCTTATCAAACTCTATTAATATTGAGAGCAACCTTTTGTCTCAGCCTTACAGAGCTGGGGGTTATCACTTATCTATTCCGTGCTTAGTTTTGGTGCAAAATCAGAAAACACTGTGTACAGGAGACTGAATCCCAATCTGCTGTTGTTTGACAGTAATCTGTCAGTTCGGGCGATGGTATTCGAGTTGTAGTTACAATGCAGCTGTGATAATTATGCTGATGTCGGGGCTTAGTTCCCACTCAAAGGACCTGGTAGTTTCCCGTGGCCATTTGCCATTGTTCAAAATATCTGATATTCATCCGTACAACTCCATCAGAAGCAGCCAAGTCCCCCTGAGCCTTACGCGTACGTCGCCCGCATTCAAAGCACAGGAATCCGCCATGCCGTCTCTCAGCCTCAAGAAATGATTCCATTAACAGGAAACATGTTTAAAAATACAGGGATATAATTTCAAAAAGGTATACTGCATTAAAGAGGGGAGTGATGCCTTTATACCTTTTAGTTTAGTTTTGCGTAGAGATACAGCACGGAAACTGGCCCTTCGGCCCACCGGGTCCGCGCCGACCAGCGATCCCCGCACACTAACACTACCACTACACACACTAGGGACAATTTACACATACACCAAGCCAATTAACCTACAAACCTGTACGTCTTTGGAGTGTGGGAGGAAACCGAAGATCTCGGAGAAAACCCACGCGGTCTCAGATGAACGTACAAACTCCGTACAGACAGCACCCGGAGTCGGGATTGAACCCAGAACTCCAGCGCTGCAAACACTGTCAGGCAGCAACTCTATCGCTGAGCCACCGTGCCACCCTGTGTGGCTGCAGGGAGGTGTATCATCCATATCCCGGTAATTATCCACCTGAAGACTTATGCCTCTTTCCAGATAGACTCTTTGGTAACATCTTATTATTCTAGACCCCCTGGCTATTTTTTGAGAGATCTGGGAACACAGGTTATTTTACAAAACTTATACATTCATACAATTTAAGAATATACTCTGGGTGTTAACTTCCATTCACACGTGTTATGCCAATGATTTATTTAGTCTGAAGAAGGGTTTCGACCCGAAATGTTGCCTATTTCCTTTGCTCCATACACGCTGCCTCACCTGCTGAGTTTCTGCAGCATTTTTGTCTACCTTCGATTTTCCAGCATCTGCAATTCCTTCTTAAACATTTATTTATTCTTGATGTATTAATTTTGAGGAGTCCACTCTCCTCTTGGTCGCCCCTGTGTCCTTGACCATCATAACTCCTCCGATGTACCCAGTCAATCACAGGAAAGCAGAAACTGCAGGCGGGATAAACCCTCTAAGCCGCGCTGCCTTAAAACCTTTCCTCCCATCTCACCTCCCCCTCCTCATTCATTAATTCTCTCTCTCTCTCTCCCTCACTCTCTCTCTATTTCCCCTCTTTCTCATTCACTCTCTCCTCTCTCTCCTCACTCTTTCCCTTTCCCGCTTTGTCCCTGTATCTCCTGAGCACTCCTCTTTATCTTTCCCCTCTTCCTCTCTCTCCTCCCTTTCTCATTCCATCTGTCTCCCGTTCTCCCCATCTCCCTCTCTTTCCTTCCATTTTCTCTCTTCCACCCTTTCCTCCTCTCTCTCTCTCCCCGTCACCTTTTGCTCCTCCTCCCCTCTCTTCCCACTTTCTTTCCTTTCTTCTCTCTCTCTCTCTTTCCACCCTCTCCCCTTCTCTATTCTCATTTCCTCCCTCTCACTCCCCTCTCTCCACTCTCTTCCCCCTCTCTCTCATCGCTTTCTCTCGCTCTCACACGCCTCTCGCTCCCCCTCATCCCTCCTTCCCTCCCTGCCTCCCTCCCTCTCTCTCTCTCCTCTCTCTCCCTCTTCCTCCCGACCTCTATTCCCCATTTCTCTTGCTCTCTCTCTTTCCTCTCTCTCTCTCCTGACTATTCCCTACACCCACTCATCCCTATCTCTCCCTCTCTCCCTCTTTCCACTCTCTCCCCTCCTCATTCTCTCCGCTCTCTATACAACGGACGTGACACATAACATCAGATACAGAAATCAGGCAGGACACTTGAAGTAGGTTCCCGACCGGAAATGTCACCTGTCTATTCCCTCCACAGATGCCGCCTGGCCCGCTGAGTTACTTCAGCACTTTATGTTTTAACTCACGATATCAGCATCTGCAGTTCCTTGTGTTGCTGTTTGCATTAACATTGATAATCCAACAACTAAAAAGGATGTGGTTATTGCCACGAGAAGTTTCCAATTTAGGACGTCACATCTGGTGAGACACCTTAAAACTGTCGACGCTGTGGAACAAAGAAAACTGTGACAATTATTTGGGCCCCAACACACTCTCCGCTGACTGGATTGCAACAAAACAAAAAATATTTTCGCTGTACCTCAGCACACGTGACAATAAACTAAAGATAGACACAAAATGCTGGGGTAACTCAGCGGGACAGGCGGCATCTCTGGAGAGAAGGAATGGGTGATGTTTCGAAGGGTCTCGACCTGAAACGTCACCCATTCCTTCTCTCCAGAGATGCCGCCTGTCCCGCTGAGTTACTCCAGCTTTTTGTGTCCATCTTCGGTGTAAACCAGCATCTGCAGTTCCTTCATGAACTAAACTAAATTGGTATTGTTGCTGCCAAATTATCTCAGAGTAGTGAAGCTCGTCACCATTGGCCTTTCGTTTAAAAAAAATGAGCATATTATTTAACAGACCAGTTTCCAGTGAGGTGCAGTTCACACAATAGCTGGCACAGAATGGGAACCGTACAAAGCAGCAAAATAGTTTTAATAATATTATGGAAATCACTGAACTGTAAGATTGAATTAGCTTCAAACCCTGTGGCAAATATTTGTCAGTCTGTCATTCAATTATTTACTTGCTTTGCTTTATAAGCAAATATCATTGGCCATTTCACATAAGCATTGGTCGCATATTTTACCGTGGCAGACATTGTCAGGAAAAAAATATTAAGGTATATGTAATAATATTTAATTTTTTCAACTAATTTCATGAACTGCAAGATGAAGTCATCAGTAAACAAAATTAAATTAAATGTTTCCATTATACGTGGGCTCATTTCTAATGGAAGGGTCTCGACCCGAAATGTTGCCTATTTCCTTCGCTCCATAGATGCTGCCTCACCCGCTGAGTTTCTCCAGCACTTTTGTCTACCTACCATAATTGTTGGGATTTTTCCCATGTCCATCCCAAGCTGCAGCACCACCTGTGGTGGGAGGGTTCAGTTACAGGGGGCACTTATGGGCTTGTCCCACTTAGGTGATTTTTTGGGCGACTACAGGCGACTGCCACAAATTTTTCAACATGTTCAAAAATTGTCTGCGACAATTTTTGCTGTCACGGGTTGTCGTAGGTTGACGTAGGTGAATTCCACTAAAACTAATCCCTGGCAGTCGCCTAAAGAGTCGCCTAAGTGGGACAGGCCCTTTACATTCAAATGAGCCAATTTCATTCATTCTGTGGTCCAAAGGAACATATAATGAAAGAACAGTGTATAAGTACTATTAAAGAACTCTCTCATTGCTCTTCACTGTACCTCGGTACACGTGACAATAAACTAAACTGAACTAGTTAATAAAACAAACACTTTCCCTTTCAGTCTGAAGAAAGGTCTCGACCCAAAACGTCACCCATTCCTTCTCTCCGGAGGAGCTGCCTGTCCCTGCTGAGTTACTCCAGCATTTTGGGTCTACCTTTCCCTTTCTGATTGTTTTAGACTTCAGGCTTTAGAGATGCAGTGCCGAAGCAGGCCCTTCGGCCCACTGAGTCCATGCCAACCAGCGATCACCCCGTACACTAGCACTATCCTACGCACATGGTACCATTTACAATTTTATCGAAACCAGGGCACCCTGAAAATACCCACGCAGGCCACGGGGTGAATCTACAAACTCCGTACAGACAGCACCCGTAGTCAGGATCGAACCCGGGTCTCTGGCGCTGTAAGGCAGCAACTCTACCGCTACGCCGCCGTGCGGCCCTGATTCTTCGTAATAATTTCAGATCATTAAATGAATAGTAAGATTAAGAATTTTATCAAATTCTGCCTGTAATCAAGGACAATAATTGAATTTATAAATACAATAAATGTAGATATTCAACACCAGATTCACCCAGAGATATTCAACACCTTTATCTCACAGAGAGTGGTGAGTCTGTGGAATTCTCTGCCTCAGAGGGCGGTGGAGGCCGGTTCTCTGGATACTTTCAAGAGAGAGCTAGATAGGGCTCTTAAAGATAGCGGAGTCAGGGGATATGTGGAGAAGGTACTGATTGGGGATGATCAGCCTTGTTCACATTGAATGGCGGTGTTGGCTCAAAGGGCTGAATGGCCTACTCCTGCACCTATTGTCTATTGTCTATTGTCTATTCTGCTGCTAAGGTTGCGTTAGATGTCTGGCCCAGAAAATGCCTGCTTCATAAAAGACTAGATTTTTCCCGTAACCCTCTCCGAGATGTGGACCAGCAAAAGATTAGCCTCTTCTCCCTTTTTTATTTCAGTTTTCCAATATCCGGAGTGTGTTCTGCTTCTCCTGTGTGTCTCAGGTCCCACACTTTTTCTTTCTCTCTCTCTAATCTGTTCTCATTTATCTTGTACGTCCACCTTCTCCAAACAGATGGGGTATGATTAATGAGCCTTCACCTCAGACAACATCACCACCTCGTCTGTCGTTCATCTCCACTCTGTCACAGACATTCCCTTTGCCGTCTACAACACACCCGCTTCCCTGCAACTAAAAACACGTTCAATTTCTATCCTTCCTCAGTCCTGCCTGCGGACACGCCATCAAGAGCTCGCAGTCTCGGGAGAGGCCGAGTCGGGATCTGCATCGTCGCGGAAGGTTCGACCGGCCCCGACGCGGGGTCCGATCGTCCAGCGCGGGGGGAGCTGACATCCCCCCCCCCCCGATGCAGGAGCTGATCGCCTCGACGCGGAGGGCCAAAACGCCACCGGCTACGGGAGTCAAGATCATCCCGTCAATGGAGGGCTCGAGGCCCCCGACCGCGGGAGAGCAAAGGGAAGAGACTTGAACTTTATTTTGCCTTCCATCACAGTGAGCAATGTGGAGGAGTCACTGTGGTGGATGTTTATGTTAAAATGTATTTTGTGTGTTCCGTTGCTTTTTATTTGTATGACTGACTTGGCAAATGAAATTCTTCGTATGTTGCAAAACATACTTGGCTAATAACGTACTATTCTGATTCTATTCTGATTCTGATGAAATATGAAAGATTATCAATCTGAAACGATAACTCTGTTCCCTCTCCACAGATGCTGTTTGTCCTGCTGCATTTTCCGCATATCTTTCTTTTTCTTTTTCTTTTCTTTCCTGCCTTCTCCCCATAACCTTTCGCACCCATACTAATCAAGAACCTATCAGCTTTTGGTGTCTATCTTCCATTTAAACCAGCATCTGCAGTTCCTTCCTACACAAGAACCTATCAATCTCCACTTTAAAAAATACACAATGACTTGGCCTCCACAGCCGTCTGCGACAATGAATTCCGCAGATTCACCGCCCTCTTACTCAAGAAATTTCCCCTCATCTTGATTTTAAAGGTACATCCTTTTATTCTGAGGCTATGACCTCTGGTCCTCGACTCCCCCACTAATGAAAACATCCTCTCCACATCCACTCCATTTAGGCCTTTCATTATTCGCAACCTTCACGTGGTTGCGACGAATGCAATCAACCTGGCGTGCACATTCAAATAAGATCAAATAGAACAAGTTGTCCTGCAACTTGTTCTATTTGACATGCACGCCATACCTAAGAAGAAGAAGAAGAAGAAGAAGAATTATTTGGTAAGTTTCAAAGAGATTCCCATCCATTCCCATATTGCTCCAGCCTTTTAAATGTGGACTCAACACAACCAACTTGTTCGTGAAGGTTTAACGTGTTTCCCTGGGTAACCACGATAATAAAACGATATCAGATAATTGCAATGTAAGTGGCTCACGTTAACCATCACACTCAGTAAATCACGCTGCAGTTATGTGCAGCCTGTTTGACCACTAGATAAATCACCTGTAACCATTGGAGGCGCAAGAAGCTGCAGATGCTGGAATTCTGAGCAACACCAAAGTGCTGGAGGAACTCAGCGGGTCAGGCTGCATCCGGGGAGGGTATGGACAGACGATGTTTCGGGTCGGGACCCTTCCTCAGTCCCGTCATCAGTGTCAAGAAGGGTCTCAACTTGAACCCGGTGGACATTTTGAGACCCTTCATCAACCTGGTGAACCCTGACCTAAAACATTGTCTATCCATTTCCCCTCCACAGATGCTGCCTGACCTGCTGAGTTCCTCCTGCAGCTTGCTTTTTAAACAATGATATTCACCTGTATATAACAGAACAAATGCACGTATTATGTACTCAGGATGTAATCTACTTTGTGTTTGTAGAGTAAAGATCACTTGTCTGAATCCCCGCTGGAAGCTCCTTCCTGATCCTCATTTCTTTGCTGAAAAGAGTAAAGCTGCCTGGTGTACCTATTCCTATTCTTGTTTCAAATTATTGTACATAACCAATCTCTCCGACAGTCTTGCTCTGCGGAGTGGAGCTGTGGAGATTGTGGTGTCATTATTATTACGGTGCTGCAGAGGTTTTGATTTTGTTGAAAGATATTTTAATGATTTGTTCCTTCCACCTGTGACCGGTTGACATGGTGGAACTCAATGCACAGACTACAGTCGGACGGATTCATTCCACGACAAAAGCCTCTCCAGAAATCCACCATGGCCCGCGTTATTTGATATCAAATGCAGGGACTCCAATAGTCGTGAACAACCGGGACGAATTTATCATAGATAAAGGTAAGGGGGCAAAGAAAGACAAAGAAATGGGGCGGCACGGTGGCGCAGTGGGTAGAGTCGCTGCTTTACAGCGCCAGAGACCCGGGTTCGATCCTGATCACGAGCGTTGTCCGTACGGAGTTTGTGCGTGGGTTTTCTCCGGGTGCTCCGGTTTCCTCTCACACTCCAAAGACGTGCAAGTTTATAGGCTTCGGTAAAATTGTGAATTGTCCCTAGTGTGTGTGTAGGATAGCGTTAGTGTGCGGGGATCGCTGGTCGGCGCAGTCTCAGTGGAAGGTGACAACGAGGCATACATTCAGTAATATTTAATCAGGAGGGCAGTGAAACTAGTCGGAGAACTAGGATAAGGGAGGGGTGGAGAGCTGGATGGGTTTATGATATACTCAATTATATCCAATCAAGATCTAGCACAGGAAAATTATCTACTTTAATTCTTGGAAAAACAAGTGAAGTCTAGCAATACAGGTCAACATTCTATCAGCCCACCTCATGACTGCATAACAATCCTTTGTCATATGTGAACTAGGACACCCACCATTCTATTCTCCCGCAGTACTTTGTAGTCTCGTCCCCATTGAAATAATAATCTGTGCTTTCATTCTTCCTTCTGAAGTGGAAAGCCTCACATTTCCCCTCAGTATATCACGTCCACCAACTTGCCATTATACCTACCATGCAACATCAGCTAACTAAACTAAGATGCTGTCTGACCTGCTGAGTTCTAACATCTGCAGTTCCTTGCGTCTAGTCAACAGTCACTAGTGATTTTTATTCTCACTATATGTTAATTGTGTGGGCGGCACGGTGGCGCAGCGGTAGAGTTGCTGCCTTACAGCGAATGCAGCGCCGGAGACCCGGGTTCGATCCTGACTACGGGTGCTGTCTGTACAGAGTTCGTACGTTCTCCCCGTGACCTGCGTGGGTTTTCTCCGAGATCTTCAGTTCCTGCGTGGGTTTTCTCCGAGATCTTCAGTTTCCTCCCACACTCCAAAGACGTACAATTGGCTTGATAAATGTAAAAAATTGTCCCTAGTGGGTATAGGACAGTGTTAATGTGCGGGGATCGCTGGTGGGCTGAAAGGGCCTGTTTCCGTGCTGTATCACTAGAAAAACAGTGAAATTATTTTCCTTACAAACATTCCAGTAGAGGATCCCCGATCGGCAAGTGTGCAGGAATAACCTACTGAGCCACATGTCGGCGGCTCCACGCTTTGGCGCCATGTTCAAAGTCCATGCTCTAGTACTTACGAGCGGTATCTGTACCAGGTAAGTCCCGGGTGCCAGTACCCAGGGACGTCTTCACCCAATTTTGGTCTGGTTTCTAGATGTAGATGAGACCACAGTGTGAGCACGGAATGTTGCACAGCAAATTGCAACGGCCACCAGTTGACTGTTGGTTTACCTTGATGGAGTATTTGGTCCATGGCTTCATGGATGGTGGGGTGCGTTGAGGTCAATAGTCAGGCATTCCATCTCCAGTAGTTGCGCAGGAGATGTGGTAAGAGGAGGGATGGATGTTGTGTGTAGGTTTAAACCAAAGATTAACTGAAGTAACTCAGCGGGTCAGACAGCATCTCTGGAGGAAAGGAATAGATGACGTTTCGGGTCGAGACCCTTCTTGATGGAGATGGCAGATTGCATGAGATCTCCCTGGCGGGAATGATCCCCAGACGGACGCTGAAAGGAGAGAGGAAGGCGGCTATTGTGAAGGTTTTGCATTGAAGGTGGGAGAACTAACCCCGCGAGGTGATTGATCGAACATGGAGGCTCAGTGGGGTGAGAGATGATGACAAGGACTGGATGAAGCGGCTCTTGGGGGGAAATGGAACAGGCACAGTCTGGACCTCTGCCAGCTCTGCGGAGACTATGCATCTCAGTGATCCAAAACTGGATTCAAGCATCCAACCTGAGCAAATACTACGGCAGTAAAATACGCTGTATCTGTGCACATCACAAAAAAAAGTGTTTTGGGATAAAAAATGTAATTATGTATCCCACTCAAGGAAACTAATCGGATGAAGCACCGGTTTTATGGCAGACCAGAATGTCACTGAAAGGTTTGGACAATTACAATCTGGAGAGGAGAGGCATTTTCTAAAGTGGGTGGAGAGGAGAAGCCAACCTCCTTCAGTTTGAAGAAGGGTCTCGACCCAAAACGTCACCCATTCCTTCTCTCCAGAGATGCTGCCTGTCCCGCTGAGTTACTTCAGATTTTTGTGTCTAACTTCGGTTTAAACCAGCATCTGCAGTTCCTTCCTACACACTCCTTCAGTTGGTTCCCAGCCGATCCAAGAACGCAAAGCGCAGAGCAGAGCAGAGCCCCAGCTGTTGAAAACGGCCAGAGTGGCGTTTAACTAATGTTGCAATGAGGGGCAGAGATTAACAGGGTGATATCATACTCCTGGGTACTTTGCAAGATTTGTGTCATCTGTAAATTTAGAATTTAGGACTTGCATCCCTAAGTCTAGTCATTAATAGGGATCAGGAAAAAGGCATAAGACCCGGGGAACTCCACAATTTATCAATTTGTCTGAAGAAGGGTCTCGACCCATTCCTTCTCTCCAGAGATGCTGACAGTCCCGCTGAGTTACTCCAGCATTTTGTGTCTATCTTCAATGTATCAGGCAACTGAACCATCCTACCAACAACCATAACGCGGTCTTGAGCTATTATCTGCCTCATTGGAGACCCTCAGACTATCTTTGAACAGACTTTGTTGGACTTTATCATGCACTAAACATCATTCCCTTTATTATGAATCTGTACACTGTGGATTGTAATCACGTATAGACTTTCCACTGACTGGTTAGCACGCAACAAAGGTTTTTCACTGTACCTCGGTACACGTGACAATAAACAAAACAAAACTGTGCTCGCTTCGGCGGCACATATACTAAAATTGGAACGATACAGAGAAGATTAGCATGGCCCCTGCGCAAGGATGACACGCAAATTCGTGAAGCGTTTAAAAAAAAAAAAAAAATTTAAATTAAAAAAATTAAATTAAAAAAGAGGAAAAAAAAGAAGGAAAAAAAGAAAAAAAACTAAACTGAAACTAAACGTCAGTCCCAAAATACTACCCTTCAACACAACCTCGGTTGACTATAAAAACACAAAGTACTGGAGAGACTCAGCATCTCTGGCAAACATGGATAAGTGATGTTTTGGGTCAAGACCCATCTTCAGAAGCTTCACTGGAGAACAAATGCGTGACGTTTCAAGTCAAGACCCTTTTAGTTTATTTAGTTTAGAGATACAGTGTGGAAACAGGACCTTCGGCCCACTGAATCTCTGCCAACCAGCAATCTATCCTACACACTAGGGACAATTTTTACAAAAGCCAATTAACCTACAAACCTGCACATCTTTGGAGTGTGGGAGGAAACCGGAGCGCCTGGAGAAAACCTACGAGGTTCACAGGGAGAACGTACAAATACCGTACCGACAATACCCATAGTCAGGATTGAACATGTGTCTCTGGCGCTGTAAGGACACGGATCACTACCGCAGCGTCACCCACTATAGGTTCCAAGCTTGTGGCTAAGTAGTTAAGAACACAGCAATGTTCAAAATGATCATTGATACTGTACAATGAAGAAGCGGAAAAGATGATCATATATCAAAAAAAAAATCTGTAGACAATAGACAATAGACAATAGACAATAGGTGCAGGAGTAGGCCATTCGGCCCTTCGAGCCAGCACCACCATTCAATGTGATCATGGCTGATCATCCCCAATCAGCACCCCGTTCCTGCCTTCTCCCCATATCCCCCGACTCCGCTATTTTTAAGAGCCCTGTAGAAAATGATTTCATAATTTAAAAAGAAGCGTTGACTTGCTCCTATAATCTCGGACAGTAATGTACGCCGTAGCATAGGAATGACACACAGAGTTTGATTTAATCAGCACACATAATTGGCTACATAGGTGTTTTTGTCCATCAATCCAATCAGTGCATTGAAAATACATCAGGAGAGAGCAGTCTGTTAATAAAAGTACAATTAGTAATCCCACTGCCTGGGGTGTGGGTTCAAAACTGCATTGAGTGGATAATGAAATCATCAACATTCAAAAAAGATTTGAAATTGTTGGCGTGCAAACAGATTTTTTGGTGTTTTTTTACTCATTTACAAAGAAGATGAAAGTGGTATTTTGAACTCAGAATAAATGCTTTTTAATGGTGATTCAGAAAGACAACATTTTAAAGTTATTGGCTTGTAGGGATTTAAATAATGCAGTCGAGCATTCT
Organism: Malacoraja senta; assembly: GCA_038087875.1. Taxonomy (NCBI): domain Eukaryota; kingdom Metazoa; phylum Chordata; class Chondrichthyes; order Rajiformes; family Rajidae; genus Malacoraja; species Malacoraja senta. The sequence continues at coordinate 21,727,487 of CM075988.1, forward strand.
AAAGGTAGTTACTATTTTAGGCATACGGATAGTTAAAAATTGATGCTAAATGAATCAGTCTCTGAGATCAGAAATCTTTCTTCAGCTATCCAGCTGGATAAAACTATCATAAATTGTTCCCTTTAAAAAAAAAAAGAATAAAAAACTTGAATTTAAGGGAAGTTTGTCTTCATGGTGTAACAAACCCACATGTCCTTGTGCCCACCATTTTATGTTCCCTCTCCAAAGTGAAATGTTCTTCTCAGGCAGCATCTCTGGATAGAAGGAATCTTTGAAGAAGAGTCTTGACCCAAAACATCGCCCATGCCTTCTATCCAGAGATGCTGCCTGTTCCGCTGAGTTACTCCAGCATTTTGTATTTATCTTAAGTTTGAGGTAGTCTTAGAGCAATGACATGAAGAGCAGAGAAAACAGTTGAATTAATAAATATAATTAAACTGTTTCTTTAGTTTATTTTGTTCTATTATTATTGTCACATATACCGAGATACAGTGAAATGTACTTTTGTTGTGTGCTATCCAGACAGTGAAAAGAATATACATGATTACAATCGAGCCGTCCACAGTGTACAGATACAGGATAAAGAGAATTACGTTTAGTGCAAGATATGGTCCAGTCAAGGCTGATAAAAGATAATCTGAGGGTCTCCAATTAGGTACATGGTAGGTCGACCATTCTCTAGTTGGTGGCAGGAAGGTTCAGTTGATGATAGCAGCTGGGAAGAAATTGTCCCTGAAACTGGAGGTGTGCGTTTTCATACTTCTGTACCTGTATCTCTAATTCACTTATTTGATAAAAAGGATTTTAGGGAGGGGGAGAACGTGGAACAATTGTTTCATCCAGAGTGTGTGGAGATCTGAAGGGGTGGAAGAGTAGGACGTGGGTGTGGACCTGATGCGTTGGGACCTACAGTGCTCTGGACCTTGAAGATGCAGCCAGGCCAGTGAGAAGTATCTGACCAACACGGACGTACATGATGGGGAGAGTAGCCTTATTCTGTGTCCTGAAGTTGTATCAATTTGTGCTCTCCGATGTGAATCTGATGGATCTGATTAAGGCAGAGAGATATAGATTCTTGATTAGTACGGGTGTCAGGGGTTATGGGGAGAAGGCAGGAGAATGGGGTTAGATAGATCCGCCATGATTGAATGGCAGAGTAGACTTGATGGGCCAAATGGCCTAATTCTGCTTCAATCACTTATGACCTTATGATCTCCTTACCAGTCTGCGGGCTCTGCACTAATTCCATTCTCCTGAAGTCCACGATATTCCTCTGGTGGACTTTTCCATGATGCATTAACAGAAACAATTGAGATTGAACAGTCCTGTAGGTTCACAATCCTTGTCAATCTTTGATTCCGCACTATTACCTCTTAATTATTCTCCATGCAGAGTGCAACAGTTGATTCATCAGCCCGGGTTTCTCTCTGTACATCAACCATGATTGGATCAATACAGAGCTTCACATGGTAGGCGGACAGCACTGTTGATGCTGGCAGCATCGAGCGGAGCAATGTCAATTTTACATTCATTCCCCCCCCAGCTCCCCAATTAATACAGAATAACAGATGATCCAAGGAGACGTTTTGGGAAATGTTGCTCTATTTTACACGACACAAAATATTAACATTGATGTTACCACGTTTATTTTCTTGAAATAAATAGAGACAAAGAGTAAGACAGCAGAGAAAAAGGCCCTTTGGTCCAACCTGCCTATGCTGACCAAGATGTCTCAATTAAGCTAGTCCCATTTGCTTGTGTTTGGCCCATATCCCTCTAAACCTCTCAATATCTAAGATATTTCATAAGGCCATAAGGTCATAAGTGATAGGAGTAGAATTTGGCCATTCGGCCCTTCAAATCTATTCCGCCATTCAATCATGGCTGATCTATCTCTCCCTTCCAACTCCATTCTCCTGCCTTCTCCCCATAATCTCTGACACCAGTACGAATCAAGAATATATCTATCTCTGCCTTAAATAGATCCACTGACTTGACCTCCACAGCCTTCTGTGGCAAAGAATCCCACAATTCCCCACCTTCTGACTAATATTTCACTTATTTTATGAAAACCAGACCTGTTGATGGGGTTCTTCAGATCAGCAGATGCTGGAGTTTTTCTCTGTAACTCGAACGCTCTAACGCAGTAACACTATAATCTGCACCCCTTTTTTTTAATTCAAAAAATGTATTCAATTATTTAAAAAATAATATTACACTACAATAAAACAAACCAGAACCCTCCACCATAATACAATACAAACAAATATCCTTAATAAACTACTGTACAACTATCTCACACTCCTTGTCAAGGATGCATTCAACACCCTGCGGTCCCGGAACTCCCCCAGGGTGCCCGTGGACAGGGCGTATTCCCTTTCTAAACCGACCCGGGCACGGACGTAACCCCGGAAAAGGGGCAGGCAGCCGGCTCGGGTAGAGCCCTCCACCGCCTGGCGCCATGACTCGCGGATGGCCAGCTAGGCCAGGCCCAGGAGCAACCCAACCAGGACATCTTCAGCCCTACCCTCTCCCCTACGCACAGGGTGTCCAAAGATGAGGATGGTGGGTGTGAAAAGCAGCCAGAAGGCAAGGGGCAGCCCCTTTAGGTGGCTGCAGCCTCACGCACTCCATATACACGTGGTACACAGACTCTTCCAGCCCGCAAAGGTGGCAGGCGGCTGTCGAGTCTGTGAACCGCGTATAATCTGCACCCTGGTGTTTTTCCCGTTGCACTACCTGTTGAACGTGCACGGTTTGATAGTACTTGTGTACAGTGTGATTTGACTGGATGGTGCACATTCAAAATCTTTTCACTGTGTCGCTGTACACATGATAATAATAACGATCCCAGGGATGAATGGGGTAATGTATGAGGAGCGTTTGATGGCTCTTGGCCTGTACTCGCTGGAGTTTAGAAGGATGAGGGGGGGGACCCCATTAAAACCTACCGAGTAATGAAAGGCCTGGATAGCGTGGATGTGGAGAGGATGTTTCCACTAGTGGGAGAGTCCAGGACCAGAGGGCACAACCTCAGAATAAATGACGTAATTTTAGAATGGAGGTGAGGAGGAATTTCTTTAGCCAGAGGGTGGTGAATCTGTGGAATTCATTGTCACAGAAGAGAGTGGAGGCCAAGTCTGAAGAAGGGTTTCGGGCCGAAACGTTGCCTATTTCCTTCGCTCCATAGATGCTGCTGCACCCGCTGAGTTTCTCCAGCATTTTTGTCTACCTTCGATTTTCCAGCATCTGCAGTTCCTTCTTAAACACGGGTATTTTTAAAGCAGATATTAATAGGTTCTTGATTAGTAAGGGCATCAAAGGTTACGGGGAGAAGGCAGGAGAATCAGGTTGAAAGGGAACAATAGATCATCCATGATCGAGTGAGGGAGCAACCTAATGGGCCGAATGGCCTACTTCTCCTCCTTTGTTTTTATGAACTATAAAAGATAGACACAAAATGCTGGAGTAACTCACTGGGACAGGCATCGTCCCTGGAGAGAAGGAATAATAAACGTATCAATGTTAATATCAGCAGAAGAAAGGTCCTGACCCAAATCATCTTCTGTCCATTCCCTCCACAGACGCTGCCTGACGCGCTGAGTTTCTCCGGCACTTAACGCTTTGCTCAAGATTCCATGAACCTAGTTGGTCGGATTTACTTTCACATATTGTCCCAAAACGACTTTCTACAGAAAATAAGTTCTGAAGAGTTATGAATATTTAGTAACTACCCACATTGGCAGGTTAAGCTTGATCAAACTTGAATGAAAACCTTGATTTGGGTGATAAAAGTCTTTAATTTATTTGGCTCTTATTTCGAGTCAAAGGTGCAGCAATGAGCTAGAAATCAAAAGGCTATGATATTGGCCTTTGGTACCAAGTTCAGTGCAGTGACTATTTGATGCTGGCTTCATTATAACCTGTTTAAAATCTGGTTTCTGTGAAACATTTTCTTAATTAGATAATTAAATGAACTGTGCCTTCAATTAAAATGCATCTTGCAAATATAATCAATATTGTAATAACTAATGTATTTTGTGGAAATTTTGGCTGGTGTGAGGTTGTAATTTATTTCAAGAATTGACACCAACATGAGTCTCAAGAAGGGTCTTGACCTGAGATTTCACCTGTCCATGTTCTACAGAGATACTGCCTGATCCGCTGAGTTACTCCAGCATGTTGTGTCCCTTTACGAGGTTTAACCTGTTGTGTTATTCCAGTGTTTTTTTTTTAACTTATTGTTCTCTTTTTGGAGATTGGGGCAGCAAGATCAATACTTATGATCATCCCTCACTGGCGGGCGGTAGATCAGACTTGGACCATTGTGGGCTCCACCTTTATGAGTCATCGATGCAGGCTCGGCATTGTCTGGCTGTACCTTAGGGAGGGGGAGAATGTGGAACAATTGTTTCATCCAGAGTGTGTGGAGATCTGAAGGGGTGGAAGAGTTTGAGACCCTCAGTAGGACGTGGGTGTGTACCTGATGCGTTGGGACCTACAGTGCTCCGGACCTTGAAGATGCAGACAGGCCAGTGAGAAGTATCTGACCAACACGGACGGACATGATGGGGAGAGTAGCCTCGTTCTGTGCCCTGAAGTTGTATCAATTTGTGCTCTCCGATGTGAATCTGATGGATCTGATTAAGGCAGAGATATATAGATTCTTGATTAGTACGGGTGTCAGGGGTTATGGGGAGATGGCAGGAGAATGGGGTTAGATAGATCAGCCATGACTCAATGGCGGAGTAGACTTGATGGGCCAAATGGCCTAATTCTGCTCCTATCACTTATGACCTTATGATCTCCTTACGAGTCTGCAGGCTCTGCACTAAGTCCAGTGAGAGCGAGAGATCTCCTGAAGCCCACGATATTTATTTGAAGAATTTGAAGAATTTGAAGAACAGTCTGGCTGTACCTTCAGTGTTCCCCTACCTGACTCTCAGTTTGATGAAGTGTCTCGACACGCTGCCAGACACGCTGAGTTACTCCAGCAAGTTGTATCTATTTTCCCTATTTGATAATGTCCCTTGATTTGTGATGCACTATGGTTGGGGTTAGGTGTAAGTTGCTATGTGGGTGGGGGGGTGGGGGGTGGGGGGGTGGGGGGTTGTGAAGTGCTACCTCAAGCGGAGTTTAGTTAATGTAAAGATACTCTGAATGGTCACATTTTGCCCTGATAGATATTTCTTGATGATATGACACTCTTCTGGGATTTGAGCCGTGAGTATGTCTTTTGGACCAGGTTTTCTAATACACACTCAAAGTGTGGAAGAGTGCGGTAAATATTAAAGAAATGGGAAGGGCAAAATCTGTGGTTGAAACTGGCAACTTTTTTTGTCGGCCATTTCATAGTGAAACCTCAACATTAATTAAGATGGAAAAGGGTGCAGAGAAGATTTATGAGGATGTTGCCAGGACTCGAGGGCCTGAACTATAGGGAGAGGTTGAGCAAGCCTAGGACTCTATTTCTTGGAGCGTAGATAACAGAGGGATGATCTTATAGAGGTGTATAAAATCACGAGAGGAATAGATTGGGTGTAGGATAGTGTTAATGTGCGGGGATCGCTGGTCGGCACGGACCCGGTGGGCCGAAGGGCCTGTTTCCGCACTGTATCTCTAAACTAAACAAATAAACTCAACTAAACTAAACGATACCATTTTCCTGCCTTCTCCCCATAACCCTTGACACCCGTTCTAATCGAGGACTTGTCTGTCTCTGACTTAAAAATATCCACTGACTTGGCCTCCACCACAGACTCATAAGGAGATCATAAGATCATTAGTTCCACAGATTCACCACCCTCCTTGGCCTCCACAGCCCTCTGTGGCAATGGGTTCCACAGATTCACCACCCTCCTTGGCCTCCACCGCCCTCCGATTATTACACAGTGCGGTTGGGCAGTAGCGTTCTGAGCCTTTCACTGCAGCATTGACCCTATGGATTCCATGGCCATGACAAATGTGCAATAGAACTGCCCTTTGGGGTAGTATGGGCCATGATTCTGTTCCATTATGCACAACCTCCGTACATGTGTAGGAGTAGGAAAATCAGAAACACATTGCAAACTTAATGATGGGTGAAAATGAAAAAGTAGGAGACGGAGCAGCCTGCAATTTAATAATGATTACAAGACTGGAGAAGGGAATATGAAATATTTGAACAGATGTTCGATGTGAAAGTGGGAACCAATACTCCAGCAAAACCAACATTCCCCAATTGATTTCACATGCTGCCACCAGGAACCGCAGATGCTGGAATCTTGAGCCAGACACAAAGTGCCGGAGGAACTCAGCAGGTCAGGCGATATTTATGGAGGGAATGGAGAGGTGATGTTTCAAGTCAGGAGCCTTTTAGTTTCCCCTGACTCTCAGTCTGAAGAAGGGTCTCGACCCGAAATGTCACCTATTCCTTTTCTCCAGAGATGCTGCCTGTCGCCAAAAAAATCGCCAAGTGGGACAGGCCCTTGAGAATGTCATTGTATCTGGGACATATGACAATAAAACACTATTGACTCTTGACTCTCTCTCTTGAGATAAGATAGCGGCATTGAACAGGCTTTTGAATAGGCACATGGATATGCAAGAAATGAAGGGGTATGGATCACGTGCAGGCACAGGAGATAATTTTAACCTGGCATCATGTTCGGCACAGGCAATGCGGGCTGAAGGGCCTGTTCCCGTGCTGCACTGTTCTATGTTCTACGTCCAGATTTTGTTTATAAATAATCCACGGCATATATTGTGAATTAATATTGAAACATGCAGCGGATGTGGAATTTTGTACAAGCTAAGGGTTGCTTTTGAATACATGAATAGATGAATGGCTGAAGTTATCTCACGCATCGGTTCAGTGCCGTCACGATCGCCTCTTCACATAACCAAGATTTGCTTAAGTCAGAATCAAATTGGCTCTCCGAGACCCTGGCTTTGTGTGTGAGGTAGCCCCATCTATAATGCAGGAGGAGTGATATTATCTCAGGTACATTGTTATTGTGTTGACCATGGAGTCAAGACTACCTCAACAACTTGTAAGCTGCTACAGAAGATTTAAATCAGCGATTTAACCAATGGCTTGCTGGATGAGTACATTTCCAGAATGCAACCAAATCAGATGTATTTTAGTGAAAGCAGGATTACACAATTGAAGCCCAGTAAATAGGATATAGAAACAGTCTGAAGAAGGGTCTTGACCCGAAACGTCACCCATTCCTTCTCCAAAGATGCTGCCTGTCCCACATGGTATTAGGGGTAGGGTACTGACATGGATAGAAGATTGGTTGGCAGACAGGAAACAAAGAGTAGGGATTAACGGGTCCCTATCAGAATGGCAGGCAGTGACTAGTGGGGTACCGCAAGGCTCAGTGCTGGGACCGCAGCTATTTACAATATACATTAATCATTTAGATGAAGGGATTAAAAGTAACATTAGCAAATTTGCAGATGACACAAAGCTGGGTGGCAGTGTGAGCTGTGAGGAGGATGCTATGAGGATGCAGGGTGACTTGGACAGGTTGGGTGAGTGGGCAGATGCATGGCAGATGCAGTTTAATGTGGATAAATGTGAGGTTATCCACTTTGGTGGCAAAAACAGGAAGGCAGATTATTATCTGAATGGTGTCAAGTTGGGAAAAGGGGAAGAACAATGAGATCTGGGGGTCCTTGTTCATCAGTCACCGAAAGTAAGCATGCAGGTACAGTAGGCAGTGAAGAAAGCGAATGGCATGTTGGCCTTCATAACAAGAGGAGTTGAGTATAGGAGTAAAGAGGTCCTTCTGCAGTTGTACAGAGCCCTAGTGAGACCACACCTGGAGTATTGTGTGCAGTTTTGGTCTCCAAATTTGAGGAAGGACATTCTTGCTATTTCACGAGGTTCACGTAGGTTCACGAGGTTAATTCCCAGGATGGCGTGACAGTCAAATGTTAATAGAATGGAGCAGCTGGGCTTGTATACTCTGGAATTTAGAAGGATGAGAGGGGGATCTTATTGAAACATATAAGATTATTAAGGGTTTGGACACGCTAGACGCAGGAAACATGTTCCCGATGTTGGGGGAGAGCAGAACGAGGGGCCACAGTTTAAGAATAAGGGGTAAGCCATTTAGAACGGGGATGAGGAAAAACTTTTTCACACAGAGGGTTGTGAATCTGTGGAATTCTCTGCCTCAGAAGGCAGTGGAGGACAATTCTCTGTATGCTTCCAAGAGAGAGTTGGATAGAGCTCTTAAAGATAGCCGAGTCAGGGGATATGGGGAGAAGGCAGGAACGGGGTACTGAGTGGATGATCAGCCATGATCACAGTGAATGGTGGTGCTGGCTCGAAGGGCCGAATGGCCGACTCCTGCACCTATTGTCTATTGTCTATTATCTATTGAGATACTCCAGCTTTTTGTGTCTATCTTCTGATAATTTGTTGTTTTACCATCCACATGATGGCTCGGAATCAAGGACTTGCATTCTTAAGGCTCTGTCTCACGGTGTTGCGGTCATCGGCGGTGAAGCGCGGCGTCCCCGGTAGAGGGGACCGCACGGCAACGGCAGGAGCGCCGAGCCTATGCCACGGGAGCGCCGCACGGGTGCTGCACGGGGGCCGAGTGATTTAAGTGCGGCTGGTCCCACGAGCTTGCGGTAAGTAAAAAAAAGGGCGGGCCGACTGCGATGACGTCATTTCGGATCTGCTGGGCTGTGGCGGCGGCCATGCCGCACACGTGACTCACTAGCGGCGGCTGTGGCGGCGGCCGTGCTGATCGCGGCGCTGTGGCGGCGTCCGTGCCGCACAGGTGCCTCACTGGCGGAGGCTGTGGCGGTGCAAGTTCGACGCACGGCGCTCGTGCCACACTGGCTGCACTCGTGCCTCACTGGCGGAGGCTGTGCGGTAGGAAAAGTTTTTTGAACAGTGTTGGTTTTATTTTAGCACCGTGCGGTGTTGGGAACAACGCCGCACGGCCCTGGAATTGTGTGTTTGACCGATTGCGCGGTCTATGGCGGCCCAGGAGCGGTAGATTCTTCCTGTTTCGCCGCCAATGACCGCAGACGCGTGAGACAGGCCTTTTACTTCTTTCAATCCTTTTATTTCCCTTTGCTCTGCTGGATGATGTGTAGAGTAACTCCCCTGTTCATTGGAGCGGCTGGATTGCTTATTCAGATATTCCTTGGGTAGATATTGCAATATTGTGTCAACCCACCAACAACGGAAAGAGAATTAGCTCGATCTCTCCAGACACAACCTGAAAATCCTTTTGAATAAAATACTGATTTGTCCAGGATTTACCTCTTGCTAAACTACACCAAAGACGAGATGAATCACCGGTTTTGCAAGAAGTTCCTGAAAACTTTCGATACATGAGTTTACCACATCATTGGAGGAACAGCACCTCATATTTTGCTTGAAGGTAGACAAAAATGCTGGAGAAACTCAGCGGGTGAGGCAGCATCTATGAAGCGGAATAGGCGACGTTTCTGAAGAAGGGTCTCGACCGGAAACGCGGCCTATTCCTTCTCTCCATAGATGCTGCCTCACCCGCTGAGTTTCTCCAGCATTTTTGTCTACCTTCAATTTTTCCAGCATCTGCAGTTCTGTCTTAAACATCATATTTTGCTTACACCCCAGCGGTATGAACATTGACTTCTCTAACTTCAGATAGCCCTTGCTTTCCCTCTCTCTCCATCCCCTCCCCCTTCCCATTTCTCCCACCAGTCTCACTGTCTCCGACTACATTCTATCTCAGTCCCGCCCACTCCCCTGACATCAGTCTGAAGAAGGGTCTCGACCCGAAACGTCACCCGTTCCTTCTCTCCAGAGATGCTGCCTGTCACGCTGAGTTACTCCAGCATTTTGTGTCGACCTTCAGTTTAAACCAACATCTGCAGTTCTTTCCTGCACATGAGTTGATCATAGATTGATTGATACTTTATTATCAGATGTGACATGTCACAGTGAGATTCTTTGTTTTGCGTGCCGTATACAAGGTATGCAAAGAGTCGCCACGCATAGGGCGCTGACAAAGTCACAAAGTGTACAAGTCTTTAATTGTCCCTCCTTGTTCTCTGCCAGGATTATGCCGATAAAATTCACACCCAGGTTCCACATAAATAATCAGATCCAACTCTTTATGTAGTCAGGCCATTCCAAAAGGAATCAGACTCGTGCCTTTTTCTGATCGGTCCTTGGCCTCAGTTCCCACATCCCCCAAATCTGGTCCTTTCTTTCTTGAAAAGGGCCAGTATATTTTCAACTTTTAATTCCGCTGGTGCCCTGTCAGAATCCGGGGAACATTAGAAGATCAACATTCACGGTTCGGCAGCCATTTTTAAGTTGCCGGGCCTCATTTCCAGGAGACTGCATTCTTTTAGCCCCATACTAAAAGGGAATGGACAGGATAGATGCAGGAAAAAATGTTCCTGATGTTGGGGGAGTCCAGAACCAGGGGTCACAGTTTAAGAATAAGGAGTAGGCCATTTAAGACTGAGATGAGGAAAAACGTTTTCACTCAGAGAGTTCTGAATCTGTGGAATTCTCTGCCACAGAAGGCAGTGGAGGCATATTCACTGGATGTTTTCAAGAGAGAGGTAGATTTAGCTCTTAGGGCTAAAGGAATCAAGGGATATTGGGGAGAAAGCAGGAACGGGGTACTGACTCTGAATGATCAGCCATGATCATATTGAATGGCAGTGCTTGCTCAAAGGGCCGAATGGCCTACTCCTGCACCTATTTCCTACGTTTCTATGCACGTGTGCTCAATACCTTTCCAGCAGAGTTAATAACGGTTTTAAGTTCATCTCTCTTTCTGTTGCTGACAGATTTTTCATCTTTTCAATCTTCAACTCTGAACACAGATTACAAAATATTTGTTCAAAGTCTCTGCCTGTTCCTTATTTCCCCATAAGGAATTCCCCAGTCTCATCAAGGGATCACTGTTCACACAATAAAAACACCATGTACCAGAGTAACTCAGGAGGTCCGGCAGCATCTCTGCAGAACATGGATAGGCGACATTTTGGGTCAAAAACCTCAACCCGAAACATTACATATCCATGTTCTCCAGACATGCTGGCCTGACTTGTTCAGTCCTTGTGCATATTATCCAGCATCTGCAGTTCCTTGTTTCTACATCGATGTTTACCCTCCTACTCTCATCCTTTTTACACACCTGTAGCTTTCGATTAGCTGCGTTAGAAGGAACTGCAGATGCTGGTTTAAACAGAAGATAGACACAAAATGCTGGGGTAACTCAGCGGGTCAGGCAGCATCTCTGGAGAGAGGAAATAGGTGACCTGTACGTCTTTGGAGGGCAGGAGGAAACCGAAGATCTCGGAGAAAACCCACGCGGGTCACAGAGAGAACGTACAAACTCCGTACAGACAGCACCCGTAGTCAGGATCGAACCCGGGTCTCCGCCACTGCAGGTGCTGTAAGGCAGCAACTCTATCGCTGTGCCACCATGCCACCCTAAATAGACAAAAGGAGACAAAGTGCTGGAGTAACTCAACAGGTCAGGCAGCATCTCTGGAGAACATGGATAGGTGGCAATTTGAGCCGAGGTTTGGTTTTGACGTTTTGTGTTCGGGTCTGCGGAAGGATTGCAAACCAAAAGGTCACCTATCCAGGTCACCAGCATAAACAAGGACCAGTCTCACCCCGGTCACTCCCTCTTCTCCCCTCTCCCATCAGGCAAGAGGTACAGAAGTTTGAATACGCACACCTCCAGATTCAGGGACAATTTGTCCCAGCAGTTATCAGGCAACTCAACTGTCCTCTCACCAAATAGAGAGCGGTCCTGACCTCCCATCCACCTCATAGGAGACCCTCGGACTATCCTTCATCAGACTTCACTGGACTTTATCTTGCACTAAACATTATACTCATCCTGTATCTGTACACTGTGGACGGTGTGATTGCAATCATGTGCACTAATTCTGCTGACTGGATAGCACGCAACAAAAAGCTTTTCACTGTGCCTCGGTACACGGGACAATAATAAACTAAACTAGTGTGCATCTCACCATTAAACCCGCATCGTATCCAAATGAGTTTGTAGATTATGAAGCCTTCTGAGTGGATCTTTATTTTGCTATGTTCCTGCATTAAATCATTTCATTCTTTAGCTACAAAGGACTTGCTGCAAGAGTTATGTTTACATATACACTAAATTGTCAACTTGCCCTACAGCACGGAAACAGGCCCTTCAGCCCATCTTGCACATGCCGATCCGGTTGGTATAACGTGCTAGTTCAAATTGCCTGCATTGGCCCAATAGCCGTCCAATCCTTATATATGTCCAAATGTCTTTTAAAAATCGGAATTGTATCCATTTCAATAGATTCCTCCGACAGCTCATTCCAGATACGGACGACCCTCTGAGTAGTCTGTATCTGGAACTAAGGACCAGACAGTCCGTATGCTGGAGTAACTTGCTGGAGTAACTTGGATGAATGGGTGACGTTTCGGGTCAAGTCCCTTCTTCAGACAAAGGGCCTCGACCCGAAACGTCACCTATTCGTTCTCTCCAGAGATGCTGCCTGTCCCGCTGAGTTACTCCAGCATTTTGTGTCTACCTTCGATTTAAACCAGCATCTGCAGTTCTTTCCTACGCCCTCTGAGTGAATATGGTTTTTCCCCTGAGGTCTCCCTTAAATCTCTCCCATACCAGCTGTTCAGGCAGCATTTGTGGAGAGAAACACAGCTAATAATCAGGACCAGGACCTTTGTCGCTGTGTTTCCAACATTTGCAGCATCTGCAGTTTAATTTTCATTTTCTGTTCACATTTGAGGCTGAGCACTGGGAGCAATAAAATAACTTGCTGCCGTGTGCTTGTGTTTACATGACTTGGACCAGGAAAAGATTCTATAGCATCTCTGCAGAGATTTATATACTTCGGCCCACCGGGTCCACGCTGACCATCAATCACCTGTTCACACTATTTCTACGTTAAGCCCTTAAGATTGTTATGGGCTTGGACTCGCTAGAGGCAGGAAACATGTTCCCGATGTTGGGGGAGTCCAGAACCAGGGGCCACACAGTTTAAGAATAAGGAGTAAGCCATTTAGAACGGAGACGAGGAAACACTTTTTCTCACAGAGAGTGGTGAGTCTGTGGAATTCTCTGCCTCAGAGGGCGGTGGAGGCAGGTTCTCTGGATGCTTTCAAGAGAGAGCTAGATAGGGCTCTTAAAAATAGCGGAGTCAGGGGATATGGGGAGAAGGCAGGAACGGGGTACTGGCTGGGGATGATCAGCCATGATCACATTGAATGGTGGTGCTGGCTCGAAGGGCCAAATGGCCTAATCCTGCACCTATTATCTATTGTCTATTGCCTTTTAAAAGACATGTGGGCAGGTATATGCACAGGGACATGGTCCCAAGGTAGGCACATGATGCTAGCCCGGTATGCCAACCTGGTCTGCATCGACGGATGGGCTGAAGGGCCAGTTTCATGCTGTGTTGCTCTATGACTCCGTCCTAACATCTGTGGAAGGGGAATCAGAAATAAGTCAAGACCAGCGTCGTCAAGAGTGTTTTGTTGTCATGTGTCCCAGACAGAGCAATAATATCCTTACTCACAGCAGCGCAACACAATATGTAAACATAGTACACTGTAAACAATATCATAAAGGAACAACAATGTACTGTGTGTGTATATATACATATGTGATATATAAATTATATGAATATATATAATTCATATAATTTATATATCACATATGTATGTGTATATGTATATATACATATATATATATTTATATACACTGAACCTTTTCTCGATTATACAATGTATATTTATTACATGAATTATATATGTGCACACACACAGAAATAAATATACACACATGCATACACATGCACACACACACATGCACACACACATGCACACACACGCATGCACGTACACGCATGCACATGCACACACGCAAACAAATGTACACACACATGCACACACATACATGCACACACACACATGCACACACATATGCACACACACATGCACACACATACATGCACACACACACACATGCACACACACACATGCACACACACACACATACATGCACACACACCTACATGCACACACATATGCACACACACATGCACACACGCATGCACACACACACATGCACACATACACATGCACACACACGCATGCACACATATGCACACACACACACATGCACACACACACAGACACATACACATACACAGAAATAAATATACACACACACACATAGAAATAAATAAATATATGTATACATACATAAGTAACAATTCAGGCCAATGAACATCAATCTATATTTATTGATCGGATATATTCAAAAATGTGGAGAATGTTTAAAAGACTGAAATGGCAGATCCATATGTGGAACCTCAGGCAAAGCAACTGATGCTGAGAGAGAGTGCTGCAGTATTATGGGTGAGATTAACCTAAGGCCACTCTGCCCCCTTCTGCTGATATATCGAATTACAAGACACTCTTACCGCTCATCACCTGTATCCACCTATCACTCTCCAGCTCTTGCCCCACCCCTCCTTGCACTGGCTACTGCCCCTGTATTCATTCAGTCTGGATGAATGGTCTTGACCTAAAGAAATAACCATCCATTTCTCTCCAAAGCTAGGGAGGCACGGTGGTGCAGCAGTAGAGTTGCTGCCTCACAGCGCCAGAGACCCGGGTTCGATCCTGACTACGGGTGCTGTCTGTACGGAGTTTTTATATTCTCCCCGTGACAACATGGGTTTTCTCTGGGTGCTCCGGTTTCCTCCCACACCTCGAAGTTTGTAGGTTTGTAGGTCAATTGTTTAGTTTAGTTTAGAGATACAGCGGGGAAAGAGGCCCTTCAGCCCATTGAGTCCGTGCCAACCTGAGATCCCCGCACATTAACACTATCCTACACACACTAGGGACAATTTACAATTGTACCAAGCCAATTAACCTACAAACCTGTACGTCTTTGGAGTGTGGGAGGAAACCGAAGATCTGGGAGAAAACCCTGGCAGGTCACGGGGAGAACGTACAAACTCTGTACAGACAGCACCCCGTAGTCAGGATCAAACCGAGTCTTGGTTCTTTAATTGGCTTTAGTAAAATTTGTAAATTGTCCCTAGTGTACAGGCACGTAAATCGCTATCAAAATATGGAGGGGACCGGGGGACAGGGGGGACACAATCTTTTGGCGGCCGCGTGCACATGCGCACACACACACACACGCGAGGCTTCAGAGGCCCAATCCAGCGCTAAATGCAGCTCAACTCTGCCTGTCTCGCTGGGTTAACTACAGCCCTGCCTGGACGGACGGAACACCAGCGCTGCTTCTCCGCGCTGGCCATATTTCCCGCAAGTCCAGGCAGGGCTGTAGGTTAACCTGGCGGGACAGGCAGAGTTGAGCTGGGTTTAGCGCTGCTTCTCTGCGCTGGCTGTGGGCCTGGGGGCACCGCTCCCGTCTGACTCCCGACCTCTCTGGCCACCCATGGGAGGGGGGGGGGCACACGGGTGGAGACGGGACAGCGCCGGATCGATCCTGGCTGCGGATGAGACGCAGGTCTGTGCCACGTCTCCCTCCTCCAATCACCGCACTCTATCCTCAGACCCACCTCCCCCCCTACTCCTCCCTCCTCCAAAGATCTCGCTGAATCATCATGTCCCGCCCCCATTGCCTGCTGACCGACGTCTCTCTCGTCCAATTGGTGCCCTCGATCAGCAGTCCCACCCCCACTGTCTCGCGGAAAGCGGAGATTTCACCGGGTTTTAAAATCCGGATTACAAAAAATGGGGGGGATCGTCCCCCACCTCTCAAAACAGGAGGGGGACGTGTCCCCCCTGTCCCCCCACCCCCCTCCCCCCGGGATTTCCGCCCCTGCTAGTATGTAGGGGAAAGCTAGTGTTCGGGGATCGCTGGTCGGCATGAACTAGGTGGGCCGAAGGGCCTGTTTCCACGCTGTATCTCTATAATGAAAGAAGGTACTGCCTGACCCCTTCTGTTCCTCCGGCTGCTCTTCCTTCTTTTGCCACAGATTCCAGCATCTGCCGTCTCTTGTGTCCTCTCGTCTCTGCTAATGTTTGATTGTACTGATCTTGTAAATAACTGCCGTGGATCCCTTAAGAAAGCCCCTGACAGTTTTGGTCGTAACTTGTGTATCCAAATTATCTCATCAAAATCAAGATCAGTATCGGTTATACTAGGCTTAAGATCAGGGGAAGGGTTTAGTATTTAGTCGCGTTGAGATGCTAATTGTTCTCAACCATTAATTTACCGGAGCAATAACACAAGTAATTACACACAATTTAACAGCCATCAGGTAAAGGTTATAGATACTTAAATGCATGAAAGAGACGTTCACATTGAAATGGTTTTAATGCAAGTGTATAACTGAAGGTATATTGATGATGGGAAGCAGGCTATATGGACCATACAGTATAGATCTCTTACATAAATCTTTGAGAAGGCAACTCAATGCATTCTATGTGGAGGAAGGAACCGCAGATGCTGGTTTACACCGAAGGTAGACACAAAAAACTGGAGTAACTCAGCGGGTCAGGCTCGTGACCCTTCTTCAGACACAGTCAGGGGAGAGGGAACCGAGAGATTGGAAAAAGGTACATCGAACAAATTCATGAAAGGTATGTGTAAACAAGTGCACGGACACTGTATGGTGTATAAGTCAGCTTTAATCATCAGTCATAGTGTCACAGTACAATACATGTTAGTTCCACTCTACCACTAGTGCGACTACGTAATATAGGAAGTGAGTGTTAATATGAAGTGTTCAATAGGGTGGAGTTAGTGGTAGTACATTACTCTGATTGGTTCACATGCAATAACCAATCTACAGTATGCAAGAAAGACAGATCAAAGCCAGCAACAATGACCAAGGAGAGGTGGAGCCCACAATGGTCCATTGTTGGCTGTGGGGAAAGGTGATAACGAGTGATGCAGACAGTGAAACTCACCAGGACGGTGGTGAAACAAGTGCCACACCCTGGCCTGACCGCGGAGTTACTCCAGCTTTTTTGTGTCGATCTGCAATGCATTCTCCGTTCAAGTCCATGGACTTATGCATTCATGAGCTTATGCTATTTTGTAAGAGGTAAATTGCTCAAAATTGATAGATCAAAAGAGAGTGAAGAAGTTGTCCTGCCTGTTTGCCACAAACTCTGGGAAACTTGCCAGACGTTGCTCCACACTCCTGCAAAAGATCAAAGAATGTGGACGCAAAATGCTGGAGTAACTCAGTGGGACTGGCAGCACCTCCAGAGAGTAGGAATGGGTGACATTTGGGATCGAGACCCTTCTTCAGATTAATCAGTCTGCAGAAGTGTCTCGGCCGAAACGTCACCCATTCCTTTTCTCCAGAGATGCTGCCTGACCCTCCAGGCGTTTTGTGTCTATCTTCGGTGTAAACCAGCATCTACACTTCCTTCCAACACATCGAGGCAGCAAACTCCACCACCTGACACTGAATGAGACAGACTGTCCTGGATAACTGTGCAGGCAGCACGGAGAGACCTTTTTACAGGTAGTGTTTTTGTCCCTGACCATTATAACCCTTTGTAGTTTCAGGATAAAGGCTTTTGCAGAATCTTGTTTTATGATTTCTTTGAAAATGCAATTGCACTCTTAGTGCTTTTAAATCGTCTTCAAACAAGCTGACTTCTTTCATTGTTCACAGCCCTTCCACAGTGACCTTCAACAATGATCTTTCTTCTCAGCTCTCCGTGGCAAAATTCCTCATAAAACAAATTTCAGCAGCGAGGAATTCCTTGTACTGATATTTGCCGCTGGAAATGATCATGGATCGCTAATTCGTTTTTGTTCCTCCCGCAGTTTGGTGAGGAGATACAGCATGGAAACGGGCCCTTCAGCCCATCGAGTGGTGGTGGTGAATCTCTGGAATTCTTTGGCACAGAAGGCTGTGGAGGCCATCAGTGGATATTTGTTAAGGCAGTGAGAGATAGATTCTTGATTGTCAGAGGTTATGGGGAGAAGGCAGGAGAATGGGGTTAGGAGGGAGAGATAGATCTGCCGTGATTGAATGGCGGAGTAGCCTTGATGGGCCGAATGGCCTAATTCTGCTCCTATCACTTAAGATCTTATGACTTCCTGGGTCTGTGCCGACCAGCTACCACACTTTCACACTAGTTCTATCCTACACATTGGGGACAATTTACAGAAGGCAATTAACTAACCTACAAACCTATACGTCTTTGGGATGTGGGAGGAAACCGGAGCACCTGAAGGAAACCAATATGGTCATGGGGAGAACGTGCAAACTCCACACAGACAGCACCCAAGGCCCAGACAAACCCGGACTCCAACTCCATGAGGTGGCACCTCTACCAGCAATCTTGGCTGTGCTTAGCGGCAATTTAGTTGTTTAGTCTTTGGAGTTTGTACTTTAGACATACAGCACAGAAACAGGCCCTTCGGCCCACCGAGTGGGCGCTGACCAGCGATCACCCCGTACACTATCACTATCCTACACACAATGGACAATTTTTACGATTTTTACCAAAGCCAATTAACTAACAAACCTGGGCTTGTACACTCTGGAGTTTAGAAGGATGAGAGGGTATCTCATTGAGACATATAAGATTGTTAAGGGTTTGGACACGCTAGAGGCAGGAAACATGTTCCCGATGTTGGGGGAGTCCAGAACCAGGGGCCACAGTTTATGAATAAGGAGTAAGCCATTTAGAACGGAGACGAGGAAACACTTTTTCTCACAGAGAGTGGTGAGTCTGTGGAATTCTCTGCCTCAGAGGGCGGTGAAGGCAGGTTCTCTGGATGCTTTCAAGAGAGAGCTAGATAGGGCTCTTAAAAATAGCGGAGTCAGGGGATATGAGGAGAAGTCAGGAACGGGGTACTGATTGGGGATTGTCAAATTTCACTACACCAATTGGTATATGTGTTAATAAATGTCCTTTGTCCTTTGTCCTTTGTCTATTGTCTATTGAATGAGAGAGGAAACCGGAACACCCGGAGAAAATGCACGCAATCACACAATGAACGTACAAACTCCGTACAGACAGCACCCGTAGTCAGGATCGAACCCAGGTCTCTGGCGCTGTGAGGCAGCAACTCTACCGCTGCATCACTGGTCGTCCATTCACTGTTTCATAGAAGGGTTTTATACCAGACATCGTGTGGCAAATGAATCGTACGCCCAGCCCAAGAAACAAAATGTCCCGCGAGAAGGCAGGAACGGGGTACTGATTGGGGATGATCAGCCATGATCATATTGAATGGCGATGCTGGCTCGAAGGGCCGAATGGCCTACTCCTGCACCTATTGTCTATTGTCTATCGTCTATTGAGTCATGGCGCCAGGCGGAAGAGGGCTCCGCCCGAGCCGGATGCCTGCGCCGTTTCCGGGGTTATGTCCGTGCCCGGGTGGTGTTAGAAAAGGACTACGGGCTGTCCTGGGGGATTTCCGGGACCGCTGGGCACCGCGGGGGGGTTAAATGCAACCTTGACAAGGAGTGTAAGATAGCAGTATAATAGTTTATCATTTGTCCTGCATTATGGTGGTGGGTCCAGTATTGTTTTTTACTGGACTGTATATATTATTTTAATATTTGAATCAATATTTTTAATTTAAAAAAAAAAGAAATGTAATGTCACGACATGTTGCGGTATATTCTGTCACACCTGAACTTCTTGGTGAGCTGGATTTTCCCTGCATTACGATTGTTTGCCATAAAGTGGGTGCATTAATGAGTTATAATTGCTGAAATCACTCTGCCTGTGTACTCAGGAATGCAGGAACTCAGCCAAGCCAGATCAACCACATGAATACCAGCGAGGGCAGGATAATTTTCCTCTTCGTTCTAACGCAATACACAAACATCATTATCTTGTCATTCAGCCACAGACCCAAGTCCTTCAGAGGCTTGGTTGTGAAATGATTAGAGTGGCTTCACCACAAATTGCTTTACCGCGGCAGTGAAAATTCGGAGTCTTTTCATCTTTCCAGGCTCTGTCATTTCAGCAAACTTCAAAGGTTGCAAATGTATTCCACGGGAACAAAAAAAAAAGAACTGTGAATTTGTTTCTGTTGTGCTCCGGTGCTGGGATTAAGTTAACTATTACATAAGGTGGACAATGTCACTTATTCCAAAGTCTGCCAAAGGCCCGCTGGATCTCCCGGAACTAGCCGACCATTTTAACTTCCCATTCCCACACTGACCTTTCTGTCCTGGGCCTCCTCCATGGCCAGCACAAGTCCGCACACTAAATGGACGAACAACTCTTCATATTCTAGACACAAAATGCTGGGGTAACTCAGCGGGATAGGCGGCATCTCCGGATAGAAGGTCTGGGTGACGTTTCAGGGTCGGGACCCTTCTTCAGATTTCGGTTTATACCAGCATCTGCAGTTCCTTGCGTAACACCTCATATTCTGTTTGGGTAGCTTACAACCCAATGGTATGAACATTGAATTCTCCAATTTCAAGTAACCTTTCACTAACCTCCTCCATCCCCCCCCCCCTATTCATCCCCAAACAACCCCCCCCTCTCTGCCCTCCCCTGTGCCCCACCCGAACTCCCACCTATTTCTCCCCTCCACCCACCACTCCCCCATCCCGCTAATTTCCTCCATCTGGCAAATTGTCAAACATGTCTCACACCTTCTCTTCTTATCTCTGGCCTTTGTTGCAGCCATCTGCCTATCAGAAACCTCCGATGATAGACACAAAATGCTGGAGTAACTCAGCGGGACTGGCGACATCTCTGGAAAGTGGAATGGGTGACGTTACGGGTCGAGACCCTTCTTCAGACTGATTCTCTCCAGAGATGCTGCCTGTCCCGCTGAGTTACTCCAGCATTTTGTGTCGATCTTTACTCTTACACTCCTAACTAGTGTGAGATCAACACACGGTTGCATGGGTGGCCGACATGCAATAATTAGCGCCAAGCGCTCTCACAGCCGACCGATGGATCAAATCAATCCTGTCTCATCTCATTTGGGAAACTGAACCTGCTAATGGGAGTGTGGACCATCTGCACTTCACGGTGCCTGGGAAAGCAGCCAACATTATCAAGCACCATCCCCCACCCCCCCCCACCCCCCACCCCCAGCTCACTCTCTCCTCTTCCCTCTCCCAGAGCTCAGAAGATGCACGTACCAGCAGATTCAAGAACAACCATCACCACACAGGGTGCGGTAGGGACACTCCTCAAACAAGGGAAAGCATCTCACCCCAGGGGCCCACTTGAATACCAAGGCTGCTTGGTATAAGGATGGTTTACCAATATTGCCGAATATAACACTAACAAATATATAGACACTGAGAATGTCGGATGATTTAGCTTAGTTAGAGTTTTACCGGACTTGTTTTTTTAAACTCATTATGTTTTGCACAAATTACGTTTTTTTTTGTTTTACAAAGAATATTCTTTCAGAATTGTATGTATAATTTATGTTCCATTTGCTTTTGCGCCTTGTCTGAGTTGTCAGAGTCTATGAGCCCACAATGCTTCTGCAACCAGATTTTCATTGTAACTGCACCTCATGGTACTTTTGTAAGTGAAAACCGAGTTTAACTTGACTCCTAGGTAGACAAAAATGCTGGCGAAACTCAGCGGGTGAGGCAGCATCTATGGTGCGAAGGAAATAGGCAACGTTTCGGGTCGAGACCCTTCCATTAGAAATGAGCCTACGTATAATGGAAACATTTAATTTAATTTTGTTTTCCGATGTCCTTCTTCGGCCCGAAACGTTGCCTATTTCCTTCGCTCCATAGATGCTGCCTCACCCGCTGAGTTTCTCCAGCATTTTTGTCTACCTTCGATTTTCCAGCATTTGCGGTTCCTTCTTGAACTTGACTCTGGTTGGCTCTGCCAGTCCTTCACCTTCTCAGTTGAAGGAGCTGCTGTTGTACAGTTTAGATTTTACAGACGGCACGGTGAAGCAGCAGTAGAGGTGTCGCCTTACAGCACCACGGTCTCGGGTTCGATCCTGACCACAATACTGTCTGTACATTCTCCCTGAGATTTTCTCTGGGTGCTCTTGTTTCCTCCCACATCCCAAAGACGTGCAGGTTTGTAGGTTAATTGGCTTCTGTAAATTGTCCCTAGCGTGTGGCATAGAACTAACTAGTGTACGGGTGATCGCTGGTCGGCACAGACTCGGTGGGCCGAAGGGCCTGTTTCCATGTTGTATCACGAAACTAAACAAAATTAAACTACACTAAATAGTCTTCTGCCAGTGTAAGTCGCCTGGATCTGAGTCTTTGGCTGAGCCTTTGCCCAAGTTACCAGGAGCAGATTCCAAAGTACACAGGATGCTTAAAGTGCTGGCAAATGAGGAGGTGTTGGTAATCAAAGTATACTCATAAAATTCAACAAAATGAACGTTCAGCGTTAAGGGCAGGTCTGAGCATATCTGTTTCACTTATTCAGAAGATAGACATAAAAAGCTGTAATGGGTGAAGTATGAAGAAGGGTCTCGACCTGAAGCGTCACCAATTCCATCTCTCCACAGATTCTGCCTGTCCCGCTGAGTTACTCCAGCTTTTTGTGTCTATCTTCGGTAAACCAGCATCTGCGATTCCTTCCTGCATGTTTCAGTCATTCATTCGGATTCAGCTGAATTCAATGGTAATGGTCTCATCTGCACATTGTCCAGAAACAAATATCCTTGAAAACTGAGGCTGAAGAGCAAATGTTTAGGTAGTACGTTAATGGTACTTTAATTACATCTAAAAAGCAATAAAAGTGTATGGGAAAAAATTGTTTAATACCTTTTCCTACCATTTAGCTACATACGCATTCCTTTTATTGCCCAAATTCGACTCCATTCAGACTTGGGCATCCCTGTTATTGCCAACATCAAGGTATGGTCCATCAACCTCTGATATCCGCCCATAATGTCAGGGGTAATTTCCTGTCTGTTGGCGATCCATTCATTGTAATATCATTTCAGTCTTTGATCTCCCAAAAGTGCCATAACTCAAGTTAATCCTGTTCAAAGAAATAGAGTCATTGCGCCATAAAGTCATACAGCGTGAAAACAGGCCCTTCAACACAACTTGCCCACGCTGACCAACATGTCCCATCTACACCAGTCCCACCTGCCTGCGTTGGAGGCCATATCCCTCTAAACCTGTCCTATCCATTTACCTGTCTCAATGTTTCTTTAATGTGGAAAGCACCTGCCTCAACTACCTCCTCCGGCTGCTCGTTTCTATGCACCTACAACCCTTTGGGTAAAAAAAGTTGCCCCTCAGATTCCCATTACATCTTCCCCCCCTCACTTTAAACTTATGTCCTCTGGTTCTCGATTGTGTATTTACCCTGTCTCTTTCTCCCATGACCATGTACACCCCTACAAGATCACACATCATCCTCCTGCGCTTCAAGCAAGTCCTAACCTGCCCAACCTCTACCTATAGCTCAGGCCTTCGAGTTCTGGCAACATCCTCGTAAATCTCTTCTGCTCCCTTTTCAGCTTAACGATTTCTTAGGCAGGTCAATCCATTATAAATGTGAGATGATCATAGAAACAGAGAAAAATAGGTGCAGGAGTAGGCCATTCGGCCCTTCGAGCCAGCACCACCATTCAATATGATCATGGCTGATCATCTAAAATCAGTACCCCCGTTCCTGCTTATTCCCCATATCCCTTAATTCCTTTAACCCTAAGAGCTAAATCAAACTCTCTCTTGAAAACGAGAGTTAAATCTAAATCATAAATAGCTAAATCCAACTCTCCCTTGATCATTTTTGCCTTCTTGACCAATTTTTACTAAGCCAAGGTATCATATATTCTGGTAACTTTAAATATCTAAATACATTTATGTTTTCAAAAGAACACTACCAAGTAGATATATCCATTGCCAAAAACGACAACTGTACCTTCATACATTTCTCACTGTCATTATTACTTTCTAATTCCATATAAATGTCATTCCCATTTATTACGAGATGCAACGAGATGCAGCGAGATCTGGGTGTCATGGTGCACCAGTCATTGAAAGTAGGCATGCAGGTGCAGCAGGCAGTGAAGAAAGCGAATGGTATGTTAGCATTCATAGCAAAAGGATTTGAGTATAAGAGCAGGGAGGGTCTACTGCAGTTGTACAGGGTCTTGGTGAGGCCACACCTGGAGTATTGCGTACAGTTTTGGTCACCAAATCTGAGGAAAGACATTCTTGCCATAGAGGGAGTGCAGAGAAGGTTCACCAGACTGATTCCTGGGATGGCAGGACTTTCATATGAAGAAAGACTGGATAGACTTGGCTTGTACTCGCTATAATCTAGAAGATTGAGAGGGGATCTTATAGAAACTTACAAAATTCTTAAGGGGTTGGACAGGCTAGATGCAGGAAGATTGTTCCCGATGTTGGGGAAGTCCAGAACAAGGGGTCACATTTTAAGGATAAGGGGGAAGTCTTTTAGGACCGAGATGAGAAAATCATTTTTCACACAGAGAGTGGTAAATCTGTGGAATTCTCTGCCACAGAAGGTAGTTGAGGCCAGTTCATTGGCTATATTTAAGAGGGAGTTAGATGTGGTCCTTGTGGCTAAAGGGATCAGGGGGTATGGAGAGAAGGCAGGTACAGGATACTGAGTTGGATGATCAGCCATGATCATATTGAATGGCGGTGCAGGCTCGAAGGGACGAATGGCCTACTCCTGCAGCTATTTTCTATGTTTCTATGTTTCTATTACAAACATTCCTAAAACTTATAGGAACAGAGAAATACACCTTAATATATTTAACCAGTTCAAAGAATGTGGAAAGAAAGAATGATTTATAAATTACAATCCAAGTGCTGCAGTTACATATCAGGTTGGGCAGCATCTCTGGAGAGAGTATCTGTCAGCTCAAAAACCTGAATGAGACACTTGTGGTGTCCAGCTTTCCAGTTTGAAGAAGTGTCATAACCCGAAATGCCACCTATCCGTGTTCTCCAGAGTTGTTGCCTGACCCACTGAGTTACTCCAGCACTTGTGCCTTTACTTGTGGCAAAGGGAAAACACAGATAGATTTAACATTGTTACACTGAACCATTGTGCCTTTCTAATAAATATTGCCTGCTTGTTTCAATGATATCGAGTATTGATTTCTGGTTTACGAGGTGCAAAGATGAGAAACTCACAAATGACGCTGAATTATTGAAGGAGCGTGAAGTGAACGTTGGATGTAAGTATTTACATTGAGAGTAATGTTATTCTTCTGCCGTTTAATCTTCGTTGAAGCTCGCGGATGTTGTGTCAAGGTGTTTAGTATCCCCAGCCGAGTCATAGCTGGAATGAGCGACACAAAACGCCGGAGTCTCAGCAGATCAGACAACATCTTTGGAGAAAAATCCGAAGAAGGGTCTCGACCCAAAAAGTCACCCATTCCTTTTCTCCAGAGATGCTGTCTAACCCGTTGAGTTACTCCAGCTTTTTGTGTCTATCTTCAGTTTAAACCAGCATCTGCAGTTCCTTCCTACACACTGGTCATAGCTGGTATCTTTTGTTTCATATTGTGTTACATAGACCAGATCCAGGTTCGTTGCTGGGACAGAAATATACCTATTATCATATATAACATAATATTAACAGCAGGAACACCAGACTCAGGAACAAAATCATCCTTTCTGTTATCAGGCTTCTGAATGATAGTCAGGCTCATCGCTGTATTTCAGTAAGCATGACAGCCCCATAGCAGAAGCGTCCACGTCGCGGGGCTGGAAACTGGAAGTATCCTGAGCTAATTCTGCTACCACCATCATCTATTGCGACAAGTGATGGCTCCCACTGATTGTCGCCGGAAGCTTGCGTCCTTTTCAGGACGGACGATGACAGCGAGGTCAACATTTGTAACACGAAAGAAGAAGAAGTAAACGTGACAATAATAAACCTAACATGAGTTAACTGCAAGTTAATCTCTCAATAGACACAAAATGCTGGAGTAACTCCGTGGGACAGGCAGCATCTTTGGAGAGAAGGAATGGGTGACATTTCGGTTTGGAGACCTTTCTTCATTGGAGGGGTCTCATCCCGAAACGTCACCCATTCCTTCTCTCCAGAGATGCTGCCTGTCCCACTGAGTTACTCCAGCATTTTGTGTCTATCTTCGGTGTAAACCAGCATCTGCAGTTCCTTCCCACACAGTTAAGGGCCAGTCCCACTTAGGAGACCTAAACAGCAACCTCTGGTGACCTTTCCCGCCACCCAAGGTTTCCATGAGGTCACCAGAGGTTTTGGTCACTATCCCTAATGGTCGAAAGTAGTTTCCGCGGTGGTCGAGGCTTCATCTAGGTTGCTGCTCTTTTCAAAACGGCCTTGACTAAAAATAGGTTGCCGTTTTAAAAATCGATTATTTTTTTGTCGCGGGTCTAGTCGAAGCCGGTTGCGACGCTAGTCGAAGGTAGTCAAGGGAAGTCGAAGGAGGTTTTCTTCATAGTGGAGGAAGGTTTTCAACATATGCATGGGAGGTGGTAGGAGGTTGCAGGTCACCTCGACCTTGATTTTTTTTTGGGTGGCGGGCAAGGTCACCAGAGATTGCTGTTTACGTCTCGTCTCTCTTGTGTTCGAGAACTGTAGAAAATTGGTAACTTTTACTTCTTTACTCTTTCAGATTCTTTGGATCATTTGACCAAGATTGACATTAACATCAGTGGGTGCCCAACACTTTAGAGTCATACAGCATGGGAACAGGCCCTTCGGCCCAACCTGCCCACATGTTCCATCTACGTTAGTCCCACCTGCCTGCGCTTGGCCCATATCTCTCTAAACTTACCCTATCCATGCACCTGTCTAAATGTTTCTGAAACACTGTGATAGTCCCAGCCTCAACTACTTCCTCCGGCAGTCTGTTCCATACACCCATCACCCTTTGTGGGAAAAAGTTACCCGTTTCCCCCCTCACCTTAAACCTATGTCCTCCGGTTCTCGATTCCCCTTCTCTGGCCAAGAGACTCTCTGCGTCTACCCAATCTATTCCTCTCATGATTTTGTACACCTCTATAAGATCACCCTTCATCCTCCTGCGCTCCGGGGAATGAAGCCCCAGCCTGCTCAACCTCTCCCTGTGGCTCAGGCCCTCGAGTCCTGGTAACATCCTGGTAAATCTCCTCTGAACCCTTTCTAGCTCGACAACATCAGATGGGGAGCATGCAAATTCCACAAGGGCCACACGGGTCCAAGGTCAGGACTGATCCTGGTTTAGGCCCGCCAACCGCACAATTGAACTACCAGCCCGCAATGAAGAGTGTTCCGCTCTGATGAGCCTTGTAGATAATGGACAGGCTTTGGGGAGTTAGGAAGTGAGTTATTGCCATTCTGCTCAGGATGTGTGTCCTCTTGGGTGTGTGAATTGCACTTATCCACCATCCAACCATCCCATAATCCAGCTGCCCGCAGCTGAAAATGTGTCCCAGACCCCCGTTGTGTGCCAATGGTTTAACAGATGAGGGTCCCATAACTTTATGACAATGCCTTGGAGTAGATGGATGCTGGAGATATTCTCCCAGCGTCAGCTGAATGTGTAATTGAAACTGCCCGAGACAAATGACATTCTGCCTAATCACCATTCCCATTTCAGTAATACATTGAGTCGCCAGCAGTACGTTTGGAAAATAGCCAAGAACCTGCTCAAAGAGGTGGGTGATAAGCAGTCTGTTAATGGGGCTAAGAGAAGTGACAAGATGGTGATAGATAGAATGGTGATTCCAGAATCCGAATTAACCGTCACCTATAGAAGTATTGATTGAAGATAGACACAAAATGCTGGAGTAACGCAGCGGGACAGGCTGCGTGTCTGGAGAGAAGGAATGGGTGACGTTTCGGGTCGACACCCTTCTTCAGACTGAGAGGATTGGGATTGGTTTATTATTGTCGGGAATCCGTCGGGAAACCGGCCGTTCCAGCCGCTCCGAGGACTCTCCCGACGGCCAGGAACATCGGGCCTCCGTAGAGGCAACTGTGGTGGCCTCAATGGGCCTGACTCTGGGGAGAACTGGGTTGGGGACTGGACATTGTGCCTTCCCCCACAGTGGTGGTCATTGTGGGGGGATGATTTTGTGTGCTGTGCCTGTCAGTCCGTGTACAAGATGGCGGTCGGAGGGGAGAGTGGACGCTGGCGCGAATTGGTCGCCGCTGCTCTCTCCTCAAATTGTGTTTCTTATTTTCTTTTGGTGCTTTTGAAATTGAATTCTGTCCTTGATTTGTGTACTGTGGTGTTTTTATATTTAATTTATTCCGATTATGTGTTTTGTATTTTTTTTGTGATTCTATGCCTTGTAAGGTGTCCTTGGGTTTTAGAAAGGCGCCAGTAAATAAAATGATTATTATTATTATTATTATTGTCACCTGTACCGAGATGGAGGCAAAAGGTTTATTTCATGCTAGCCAGTCAAATCGAATCATGAGTACAACCGAACCATGCATAAGTCCAACAGGTAGTGGGAAAGAGAAAAATGTCAGAGTGCAGAATATTTAAGAAAGAACTGCAGATGCTGGAAAAATCGAAGGTAGACAAAAATGCTGGAGAAACTCAGCAGGTAAGGCAGCATCTATGGGCTCGACCTTCAGGGTCCCGACCCAAAACGTCACCGATTCCTTTGCTCCATAGATGCTGCCTCACCCGCTGAGTTTCTCCAGCATTTTTGTCTACCTTAGAGTGCAGGATGTAGTGATTATAGACTTTCGTCTTTAGTCTTTAGAGATACAGCATGGAAACTGGAACTTTGGCCCACCAACTTCATGCTGACCAGGGGTCACACCGTACACTAACACCATCCTACTCACTGGGAACAATTTTGACAATTTTCACAATTATACCAAAGCTAATTTAACCGACATACCTGCACTTCTTTAGAGTGTGGGAGGAAACCGGAGTACCTGGAGAAAACCCACACGGTCATGGGGAGAACGTACAAACTCCGTACAGACTGGACCCCTAGTCAGGATCAAACCTGCGTGCTCCTGTTTCCCCCACGCATTCCAAAGACTTGCGGATTTGTAGGTTAATTGGCTTCAGTAAATTGTCTCTAGTGTGTAGGATAGTGCTAGTGTACGGGGTGATCGCTGGTCGGCGCGGACTAGGTGGGCCGGAGGGCCTGTTTCCGCGCTGTATCTCAAAACAAAACTAAGCTAAATTGCTGTGAGGTGTAAATACAAGAACAACAGCTGGTCCAGGAAGCCGGAATGTTCTGGAAGCACACTCTCATCAAACATGACGGTATCTGCCCTGCCTGAGATGAGCTAACAACATGAAGAGAAGCCTTTCCTTCAAGATTGCTGAAACGTCACAGTGTCGACATTTTCTCAAACTGAGAATTAATTATAATACGTGATGATATTGATTGGGCAATAAAAGGAGTTGGCAATGACTTCATTCAATCATCAGTGCCTGTAATTACCCTGTTGGTAATGTGAGCAAAAATAGAAGTGCAGAGATCTGACGCACTTTACAAATTACATCCTCAGATGCCAGAGATGAATCCAGCTGTGCATTGGTCCCAGCACATAGATGATATATATACTCAGGGATCTCACACTCATTTGTTCTATTGAACTTGCAGGGCAGCTGGCAACGATTGCTTAAGACTTTAGACTTTTAGGGCAGCACGGTGGCGCAGCAGGTAGAGTTGCTGCCTTACAGCGCCAGAGACCCAGGTTCGATTCTGACCACGGGTGCTGTCGGTACGGAGTTTGTACCTTCTCCCCGTGACCTGCGTGGGTTTTCTCCGAGATCTTCGGTTTCCTCCCACACACCACAGACGTACAGGTTTGTTGGTTAATTGGCTTGGTATACATGTCAATTGTTCCTAGCATGTGTGGAATAGTGTTAGTGTGCGGGGATTGCTGGTCGGTGCGGAAGTGGTGGGCCAAAGGGCCTGTTTCCGTTCTGTTTCTCGAAACTTAACTTTAAAGATACGGTGTTGAAATGGCCCCTTCGGCTCACTGAAACCACGCTGGCCAGAGATCACAATGAACACCAGCACTATCGTACACACTAAGGACAATTAACAGTTTTTTTTACCAAAGCCAATTAATCTACAAACCTGCACGTCTTTGAAATGTGGGTGGAAACCGGAACAGCCGGTCTCACTATTTATTATAATTACAAATGCAGCAAACTGTGTGGTGTGAATGAAGATAGACACAAAGTGCTGGAGTAACTCAGAGGGACAGGCAGCCTCTCTGGAGAGAAGGAATGGGTGACGTTTCGGGTCGAGACCCTTCTTCAGACTGATATAAGCACAGCTTTTAAGGGCCCAGTTTCTATTTTGTGCCAAGGATTACTCTTTGTGTCAAGAGAAAAAAAAAACTCTGTTATAAATAAAACAAAGTATAATCAATAATTCACTATCTAAAGATGATTGCAAAATTGATTTTTGTGATTACTTAAATAACCTTTTAAATAACCAAGTCTATACAGCAGGACTTCTATCTACTCTTGTCCACGGACAAATATTGGATGTGGGTAGGTTTATGGAAGAGTTGAATCATGCCTATTAGTTGGTAATTGACTTGGTGTCCTCTCCGCATCTGCTTCGTGCCAGTCACAGACTAGTAGACACATGGGTTGGATGTGACTGGAATCCACAAGCAGAGAGCCTGTCTGTCTGTACATCGTGTTCCCACCCAGGAACAAACACAACTGCTGGAGCACAATCACCAGAGTCAACCGTCTCGCAAGGTTCTGGAGAAGGGTCTTGACCCCAAACGTCACCCATTCCTTCTCTCCAGAGATGCTGCCTGCCCCGCTGAGTCACTCCAGCCTTTTTTTTTGTCTACCTTCGGTTTAAACCGGCATCTGCAGTTCCTTCCGATCGCATCTTGCAAGGTCTGGGTGGGAAGGAACTGCAGATGCTGGTTTAGAAGGGATGGCTGATGATTCGGGTCGAGAGCCCTTCAAAGTCAATGGGCAACGGTCAAAGGTGCTTTAGAGTCAAAGAGTCATACAGTGTAAAGATACCAATGATATCAAATGGTTAGGTCCAAATGATGGCCTTCAATGAAGAGGGACCCCATTTACGACCGACGCGATGAGGAATACCTTTCACCAAAGAATCTTGAGTCTCAATTAATCAATCAATCAGTTTTATTTGTCACTTGCACATAAAGTTTTTTTTTTTTAATTTACACAAACATCTTTAGAATTTAGAATCTTGAGTCTTTAGAATTCCTCGTGCCACACAATGGCACAGTTGGTAGAACTGCTGCTTCACAGCACCAGAGACCTGGATTCGATGCTGCCCTCGGGTGCTTTCTTTGTGGAGTTTGCACGTTCTCCCTGTGGGTGGATTTCCTCTGGGTGCTCCGGTTTCTTCCAACATCCCAAAGACGTACAGGTTTGTCGGTTAATTGGCCCTCTGCAAAGTTGCCCCTAGCGTGTAGGGAGTGGAGGAGAAAGTGGGATGATGTGGAACTGTGGTGTGAACTGATGATCGGTGGTCGCCGGGGGCTCGGTGGGACAAAGGGCCTGTTTCCCTGCTATACATTTAAAATAACGAAAGATGAACCCTTGAATACTTTTCACACTGAGATAGAATTTTAATGTTCTGGAATTGTATGAGCGGGAATCTCATAGAGATGTATAAAATCATGAGAGGAATAGATCGGGTAGACGCACAGAGTCTCTTGCCCGGAGTAGGTGAATCGAAGACCTGAGGACCATAGGTTTATGAGGAGGTAGTTGAAGCTGGGACTATCCCAGCATTTACGAAACAGACAGGTACATGGATTGTTAAAGAAGGAACTGCAGATGCTGGAAAATCGAAGGTACACAAAAATGCTGGAGAAACTCAGCGGGTGCAGCAGCATCTATGGAGCGAAGGAAATAGAAGAAGGGTTTCGGAAGAAGGGTTTCGGCCTGAAACGTTGCCTATTTCCTTCGCTCCATAGATGCTGCTGCACCCGCTGAGTTTCTCCAGCATTTTTGTGTACGCTAGGTACATGCATTGGACAGGTTTGGAGGGATATGGACCAAATGCAGGCAGGTGGGACTAGTGCAGATGGGACATGTTGGCCGGTGTGGGCAAGTTGGGCCGAAGGGCCTGTTACCACGCTGTATCACTCAATGACGCTATGAATATAATTGGATCGTCCATGATCTTATGAAGAGCAGTATTGGAGGGCTGAATGGGCTGTTCCTATTTCTCATGCTTTTAATACGTCTTCCTTTTCCAGTACTTGAACATTAACGTTGCAAGGATAAGTTTATGTTTCTAAGCAATCAGCAACTGCATAATTAAACCTGAGGTGTGTGGAATTTTATGTGATTCTTAATCTGCAATCAAAAACAAATTGTAAACAAATAGCGTTCTGATGACTCATAAGAATGTTCGTGCAGTTTGAATAACACTAATGCTCAACACAGAGTGCATTTGCAGTATCTGCTTAACATTTCATAATTCCACTCTATTGCAATTATTAGGAACATATGAATCTAAAATGTGACAAGTAATTCTCATGTCGAGGGCAAATAAAAGATGCAGCGCTGGTTTAGTGACTTAGTTCAGTTTAGTTTAGAGATACAGCGCGGAAACACCAAGTCCGCACCGACCAGCGATCCCCGCACACTAACACTAACCTTCACACACTAGGTCAAATTTACACTTTGACCAAGCCAATTAACCGACAGAGCTGCATGTCTTTGGAGTGTGGGGGGGAAACCGAAGATCTCGGAGAAATCCCATGCGATCACGGGGAGAACGTAGAAACTCCGTACAGACAGCACCTGCGGTCGGGATTGAACCCGGGTCTCTGGCGCTGCAAGTGTTGTAAGGCAGCAACTACCGCTACGCCACCGTGCCTCGCTTTCTATCCATGGATGGCTACAGTATATACAGGGAGATGTTCAGAGCTGATGTATCTCAGGTGGAAACTGTGCGCATCAGCCTAGAAGCCTCTTGCCATCAACAGTATTCATAGCAATCCCTCATTCCAGTAACACATTTTGTTCAAACACTTACAAGAATATTCTTGTATGTTTGCGAAGGAACTGCAGATGCTGAAGATAGACACAAAATGCTGGAGTAACTCAGTGGGACAGGCAGCATCTTTGGAGAGGAGGAATGGGTGGCATCTGAAGAAGGGTCTCGACCCGAAACGTCACCCATTCCTCTCTCCCGCTGAGTTACTCCAGCATTTTGTGTGTCTCTTGTTTGTTTGTTTGTTTGTTTGTTTGTTTGTTTATTATTATCACGTGTAATCAGATACAGTGATAAGCTGTTAAAGAAGGAACTGCAGATGCTGGAAAATCGAAGGTACACAAAAATGCTGGAGAAACTCAGCGGGTGCAGCAGCATCTATGGAGCGAAGGAAATAGGTAACGTTTCGGCCTGAAACGTTACCTATTTCCTTCGCTCCATAGATGCTGCTGCACCCGCTGAGTTTCTCCAGCATTTTTGTGTACCTACAGTGATAAGCTGTTGTTTGCATGCTATACAGTAAAAATATACTATACATGTGTAATGGTACTTGAAGGGTCTCGACCCGAAACGCCGCCTATTTCCTTCGCTCCATAGAAGCTGCATCACCCGCTGAGTTTCTCCAGCATTTTTGTCTACCTTTGATTATTATCTATTATCTTTGTGTTATTGTGTCTACTGGCCTATCAAGCTGCGGCAGGTTAGAAGTTCATTGTTCCGCTGTCAATCTATATGACAATCACATACTCCTGATTCCTGAATCGTGCCCCCTTCTCCATTCTCGAAGGCAAGATTACTGGCGCTGGTTTACAAGCCTTGAGGGTAGGATGCTGCATATTTGCTTTGAAACACATGCAGCAGTCTCAGCTGCAATGCTGCAGGTTTAGCTTCGCTAATATTCTCGCCATCGGCAGGCACGGAATTTGTGCTGCATTTGCTCTAC
Organism: Malacoraja senta; assembly: GCA_038087875.1. NCBI lineage: Eukaryota > Metazoa > Chordata > Chondrichthyes > Rajiformes > Rajidae > Malacoraja > Malacoraja senta. Next base: position 21,761,295 of record CM075988.1, read on the forward strand.
AGATAATAAACTAAATGCCACAGGATGCTCCGTCTTCTCATTTCCATTCTAAGTAACTGTGCGACAGTTAGACTGATACTAATTACTGCCAATTCAAGCTCCACGCCAGCTTCCATCTGCACCCTGGTGTGAGGAGACGGAGGGGAATGCAGAGAGAGGATAAACTGTAAGCATATAAACCTCCAGCAGCCTACACATGGACAGGGCCTGAGTAGGCCTCGACTATTAAAAAACAAATGCAAAATTGACAGGTCCTGCACTTTCCTCTGTCTCTCTCGCCCTCTCTTCCTCTCTCCCTATCTCTCTCTCTCTCTCTCTCGCCCTCTCTTCCTCTCTCCCTATCTCTCTCTCTCTCTCGCCCTCTTTTCATCTCTCCCTCCCTCCATCCCTCCCTTCGTCCTCCCTCTTCCTCTCTCTCTGCATATATATATATATGTATACATATATATATATATTTAGAATGCTATTTATTGTCATTCAAACCAAGGCTTGAACGAAATATCATTACTACAGTTTTTTATTTATTTATTTTTTCACATTACAAAAAAACCAAGACCCACACTTAACACAGTTTACATAAACATCCATCACAGTGAGTCTCCAACACCTCCTCACTGTGATGGAAGGCAAAGTCTTATCTCTTCCCTTTATTCTTCACCCGCGGTCCAGCAGTCCAACTGCAGCGTCTAGGCGAACTGGGGCTCCGATGTTAAAGCCCCTGGCAGACGATGGTAAGTCCCGTGGCCGCTAACCCGCGCCGGGCGATGTTAGGCCTCGCTCCGTGTCCTCCAAACCTCGCGATTCCAGCGGGAGAAGTTGCCGTTGCGGGAGCTCCGAAAAGCCGTCTCCCACCAGGGACCTGGAGCTCCCGATGTTCCTGTCCACCGGGCCCGCAGCCGGAGCTTCTGAAACTCCAAAGTCGGGTCGCAGCCGAGCGCCACCACAGCTCTCCCCGCTCCAAAGCCGGCCAGCTCCGCGATGTCAGGTCCCAGGCTCCGCGACTGGAGCCCTCAGGTTGGTCCCGGCCGGAGGCCGCCGCCGGCTCCACAATGTTAGGCCCAACGACATCGGAGATCCGACAGGGAAAAAGTCGGGTCCCCGTACAGGGAAGAGATTAACGGTTTCCCCAACATCCCCCCCTCCACCCCCCACATATACACAGCTAAAAAATAATAAAAACTAAGCTCAAGACATACATTTAACAAGACAAAAAAAAAGACGGACGACTGTAGTTGAGCCGCTGCCGTTAGGTGCCGCCACTCCCACATAAATGTATGTGTGTGTGTGTGTGTGTGTATATATATATATCAATATATATATATATATGTGTATATACATATATATACATGCACACATATATATACACACACACACACACACATATGCACACACACATATATATATATATATACACACATGTATACATATACATACATATATATATATATACATATACATACATATATATACTTACATATATATACATATATGATTACATTTCAATGCCGACCTGACCTGCAATATATCACAAGATTATTGTTAATGTGATTGCTTCCCTGTAGGAATGTAAGCGGATATTTAGGGCTAATATTAATGTGAATAGCTGAATAAATATAATTTCTGAAGATAAACACGATTCCAAATCAGCGTTAGTGTTTAGGTGATTTTAATAGCAGTGGCAAAACATGTTATAAAGCCCGGAAAGTGTTGATTCCATATTTTTATTCAGAGCTCATTATATGTTGCTCATTAAAGTTGAAGTTGTGTTTACTGTCAGCCATTAATGCCCAATTAGCTCTGTAATCCGTTATTCCATCATGGGCGATGGGCCTACAACAGGCTCCGTCTCCAGTTCTATGCTTCAGTATTAAGTCCTTGGCTGAATTTATTCTGATTTGAAATTAAGCTTCTGGCAACATGGCATCAATTAAAAGTACGGAGAATTAAAAGAACCAGGAGAGGAACTAAGAAGTACTGTTGTACAGAGTTACAAAAGAATGCTTTGTTTGGGGATTACATAGTGTGTTTGATGCTGATGAGACAGCCCAGATCCGCCAAGGATCCTCGTCTCGTGAATAACCTATCTAGGAAATTTAATTTGAAGGTAGACACAAAAAGGTGGAATAACTCAGCAGGCCAGGCAGCATCTCTGGAGAAAAGCAATAGGTGACTGAGATGAGGGGAACAAGATGGTGATATAGAGAGATATGGAACAAATAAGGTCATATGGTCATATGTGGTAGGAGCCGAATTAGGCCATTCGGCCCACCAAGTCTACTCTGCCATTCAATCATGGCTGATCTATCTCTCCCTCCTAACCCCATTCTCCTGCCTTCTCCCCATAACCCCTGACACCCGTACTGATCAAGAATCTATCTATCTCTGCTTTAAAAATATCCATTGGCTTGGCCTCCACATCATCCACAGATTCACCACCCTCTGACTAAATACATTTCTTCTCATCTCCTTCCTAAAGGAACATCCTTTGAGGCTATGACCTCTAATCATAGACTCCCCCACTAGTGGAATCATCCACTCCACATCCACTCTATCCAAGCCTTTCACTAGTCAGTATGTTTCAATGAGGTCCCCCCCACTCATTCTTCTAAACTCCAGCGAGTACAGGCCCAGTGCCGTCAAACGCTCATCATAAATTAACCCACTCATTCCTGGGATCATTCTTGTAAACTTCCTCTGGACCCCCTCCAGGGCCAGATATGGGGCCCTAAAGTGCTCACAATACCACAAATGTGTCCTGACCAGCGCCTTATAGAGCCTCAGCATTACATCCCTGTTTTTGTATTCTAACCCTCTTGAAATAAATGCTAGCATGGAGTTTGCCTTCTTCCGATTCGACTAGCAGATTAACTTTTCCGTATTCATGCACCAGCAATCCCAAGTCCCTTTGCACCTCCGATTTCTGGTTTCTCTCCCCATTTAGAAAATAGTCTACGCCTTTATTCCTACTACTAAAATGCATGACTCCACACTTTGCTACACTCTATTCCATCTGCCACTTCTCTGCCCACTCTCCCAACCTGTCCAAGTCCTTCTGCAGAGTCCCTGCTTTGTCTACACTACCTGCCCCTCCACCTATTTTCGTATCATCCGCGAACTTGGCCACAAAGCCTTCAATCCCCTCGTCCAAATCATTAATATACAACGTGAAGAGTAACGGTTTTATTGAGCTGAACTACATTAAACTAATCACCTCTGCCTGCACATAATCCATATCCCTCCTTTCCCAGTTTATCCATGTGACTATCTAAAGGCATCTCAAAGGCCACTATCGTATACACAACCACCTCTCGTTCCAGGCTCTCTCAACCCTCCGTGTAAAAACCGTGCCCACACATCTCCTGTAAACCTTGCACCTCTCACCTTAAAGCTACAGCCAGCAAAGTGCAAAGAAAGAGGGCGCAGTGGTAGAGTTGCTGCCTTACAGCGGCAGAGACCCGGGTTCGATCCCGACCACGGGTGCTGTCTGTACGGAGTTTGCACGTTCTCCCCGTGACCTGCGTGGGTTTTCACCAAGATCTCCGCTTCCCTCCCACACTCCAAAGACGTACAACAGGTTTGTAGGTCAATTGGCTTGGTGCAAGTGTAAATTGTCCCTAATGTGTCTGGGATAGTGTTAATGTGCGGGGATCTCTGGCTGGTGTTGACCAAAGGGCCTGTTTCCATGCTGTATCTCTAAACAAAACATAACTAAAAATACAATGATTATTTATGCAGGAGTCACATTTTTCAGGAGACCTCAAAAGTCACGTTAGTTAATATTGCTGGTGCCGTGCCTACAGACTGTTGCTGTTCAGAAAGAAAGTGATGTGTGAATTAGGAGTTAAGGACTATTTAACTTAATTTCAGGAGCAGAAAAGATGGCCTTTGTGAGCCACATTAGTCACAAAACATTCATTCATAAGAACCAATATATTAATTCCATAGAATCCAGGAGAAATGATCGGTGAGTTTTTATTGAACAACATTTTGTATCACAAATCCTTCAAAGTTATTAGAGTAGCTAACACTGACAATGGGAACACAGTTTCTAAAGCACTTAAGCCTGCAGATACTTATAAGGAAGCTTACGTGGAAATTTGTGGAAATTATCCAGGTAATTGAAACTGAGCTAACACACATCTGCCTTTGTGGTGATACAGTCACAGAGTGATACAGTGTGGAAACAGGCCCTTTGGCCCAACCTGCCCATGCCAACCAACATGTCCCCATCTACACTATTCCCACCTGCCCGTGCTTGGCCCATAACTCTCTAAGCTCTCCAAACTTAAATCTGTAGAATTCTTTGCCATCGACAGCCATGGAGGCCAAGTCAGTGGATACTTTTAAGGCAGAGATAGATAGTTTCTTGATTAGTACATGTGTCAGAGGTTATGGGGAGAAGGCAGGAGAATGGGGTTAGGAGGGAGAGATAGATCAGTCATGATTGAATGGCGGAGTAGACTTGATGAGCCGAATACTCCTATTCCTTATGACCTTAAATGTTATGATAGTACCTGCCTCAACAACCTCCTCTGGCAGCTCGTTCCATATAGCCACCAGTCCAGTGTTTTGTGTTTTTTTAATGCTCAATTAGGACTATCTTAGTTGGGACCCCATGCTGGCATTTTTGAGTTGGGCTGAATGGGCCAGGTTCCGTGCTGTTTGATTCTCCGACTGCGGGTTCACTTCAAGTCAACCGCCTGGGCTTTATGAGCTGAGAAGAGCTGGACGGCGAATGGTCCCAATGGCATTAAAGCTCCATCAAACAGGGTCTTGCTTCAAAGAGAAAGATCTGCTCTTTGCAACTGGGCAGAAAGGTGACCAGACTGCTTTCGAGAGAAATTCTAATTTTAAATGGCAGCAGGTCTTAATAGCTAAAGGAGAGAGGTTGGGGACAGATGCAAATTTTATCTCCAAGCACATTAGCGCTAATAGCGACTCATTAGATGCCAATTTTGAATCCGGACACATAGAGAGCCTGCATTTTCAGGCATTTTAAATCCCTCAGAATGTCCCAGTAAACACCACAGGTGATAATCATTTTGTAATTCTAGTCATTACTGCATCAGAGGCCAAAACAGCAATTGATTTACACAATTGTCAGATCCTGCAGCAAATGGGATGAATGACCAAATGCTGGTGGTTCATCCAAGAGCTAAATACTCATTATTGGTATATTATTGTCCCATGTATCGAGACGCAGTGAAGAACCTTTGTTTTGTGAAGAACGAGGTACCAATAGACAATAGACAATAGGTGCAGGAGTAGACCATTTGGAATAATGCGTGAAATAGATGGAATAGAAATCCTTCCATGGCTGCATGTGTTATAGACAAAAGACAATAGGTGCAGGAGTAGGCCATTCGGCCCTTCGAGCCAGCACCGCCATTCAATGTGATCATGGCTGATCATCCCCAATCAGTACCCCGTTCCTGCCTTCTCCCCATATCCCCTGACTCCGCTATCTTTACATGTACAATGTAGTAGCCTTTTGCATTTTCCTCTGCTTTTACAAGTTATTTTTGTCGACTTCCATGGAACCAAACTCCAGAATAGAATTCAACGAGCTTACACATTTAACCTTGGTGGATGATTGCGACATTCCTCCTGCAAACACAGAACATAAAACAGTACCGCACAGGATATTGGCTCACAAAGTCCATGCCGAACACCACGCCAAGCCAAACTGATTTCATCAGCCTGTGCACGACCAATATCCCTCGATTCCCCACACTTCCACGTGCCTATCTAAAAGCCTATTAAATGCCACTATCGTAGCTGTCTCCACCACCATGTGTTCCAGGCCCCCACTATTCTCTGTTGTTGTCAAGGAACGAGCGTTCACGTCGCGGCCCTGTTTCCACCAATCTTCCCACCACCAAGCACAAGAAGCGCAAGACAGACACCATTGTATGCAGATGCCGAGAAGTGTGTTCAACTCTGGCTAATCTTGTGTGTGGACTCGACAAGAAGAAGACTACTCTTTGTGTTAAAAGATTAGCCCCGTACATCTCCATTAAACTTCCCCCCTCTCACCTTAAAGCTACACTCTCCACTGTTGGACCTTTCCAACCTGGGAAGAAGGTTGTGACTGTCTACCCTATCTACGCCTCTCTCATAATTTTATATACATCTATCAAGTCTCCCCTCAACCTCTGATGTTCCCGAGAAACATTTCTTACTGCAGACACAATCCAAACTATGTAGAAGTATGGAGAAAGGAACTGCAGATGTTGGTTCATCTTATCAGTCATGGGACACCTTGAGATACCCCTTGCCTTGTTGTACTTCTGGCGAACCCTGCGGGAAACAAATGGGTGCGTAGATCCCAGAACCAGGCCATGGAGAGAATGCATCGTTACTGAGGGACTCATGAGATACCCGTAATGCTGGGCTTGTATTCACTGGAATTTAGAAGGATGAGACGGAATCTTATAGATACATATAAAATTCTTAAGGGATTGATCAGGCTAGATGCAGGAAAAATGTTCCCGATGTTGGGGGGAGTCCAGAACCAGGGGTCACGGTTTAAGAATAAGGGGTAGGCCATTGAGGACTGAGATGAGGAAAACCTTTTTCACCCAGAGAGTTGTGAATCTGTGGAATTCTCTGCCACGGAAGGCAGTGGAGGCCAATTCAGTGGATGTTTTTAAGAGAGAGTTAGATGTAGCTCTTGGGGCTAATGGAATCAAGGGATATGGGGAAAAAAGCAGGAAAACGGTACTGGTTTTAGATGATCGGCCATGATCATATTGAATGGCGGTGCTGGCTCAAAGGGCCGAATGGCCTACTCCTGCACGCATTTTTGTATGTTTCTAAACTCACATACTGTTCCACCAGGCAAGGGCGGTGGACTTGCCAAAGAACAAGGTTCACGGGAAAAATTTATTCTGAGTGAAAATGTACATGGAAGCAGAATTCCCTCCTTTCAATGGCTTCGGCTCAGGTTGATAGCAAATACTGGAGGAACTCAGTGGGTCAGGCAACATCTGTGGAGGGAAATGGACAATCAACATTTCGGGTCAGGACTCCCCTCTAAACTGCTCAGATTCAGACGATCACTCTGAAGAAGGGTCTCGACCTGAAGCGTCACCTGTCTATTCCCTCCACTGACCCATTGAGTTCCTCCAGCACTTTGTTTTTTAACACAAGATTCCAGCATCTGCAGTCCCTTGTAGAATCAAAGAACTGCAGATGCTGTTTTATACCAAAGATAGACACAAAGTGCTGGAGTAACTCAGTGGGACAGGCAGCACCTCTGGAGAAAAAGGATGGGTGACGTTTCGGGTTGGGACAATTCTTCAGACCAAAGGAGCGTCACTCCGGAGATGTTGCCTGACCCGCTGAGTTACTCCAGCACTTGGTGTCTATCCGCAGCCTCTTGTTCCAATCTGCTGAGGTTACTTGCATTCAGTGGGTGGGGTGTGTGTATGTGATGTGTGGGACTGTGTCATGGTTGGTAACATTATATATATAGCGGATGTGACTGAGTGCAGTGGGTAGTGGTACACAGTGCTCTTTTATATAGACAAATTGTTTTAGTTTTAGAGTGATGGGGCTGTCCCACTGTACGAGTTCATTCAAGAGTTCTCCCGAGTTTGCCCTGATTCGAACTCGGAGATTTACGGTAATGGCCGCTCGTAGGCACTCGGGGCTCTCGTGGACATTTTTCAACACGTTGAAAAATCTTCACGAGTCTTTCCGAGCTTACCTGCCGTTTGCGAGTCTTCCCGAATACCTGCCGTTAGCGTTACGAGTCGCTAAGAGACGTCCCCGAGCTCCGACGTACCCGCTACGTACATTCCACGAGTTTGATTTTTTTTTTAAACTCGGGAGAGCTCTTGGAATGAACTCGTACAGTGGGACAACCCCATTACAGCACGGCAACAGGCCCTTCAGCCCACCGGGTCCGCACCAACCAGCGATCCCCGCACATTAACACTACCCTACACACACTAGGGACAATTTACACATATTATCCAAGCCAATTAACCTACAAACCTGTACGTTTTTGGAGTGTGGGAGGAAACGGAAGATCTCGGAGAAAGCCCTGTGCAGGTCACGGGGAAAATGTACAAACTCCGTGCAGACAGCGCCCGTAGTCGGGATCGAACCCGGGTCTGCGGCGCTACAAGCGCTGTAAGGGAGCAACTCTACCGCTGCGCCACCGTGACCGCCCATGTGTGTGATGGGACAGAGCGTGTATTTTTCTAGGGATGGCTGCATGAGTGATTGGGGGGGGAGACTATATACACAGTGTAGGTAACGTGTTCCGTGCATGTGGCACTTTGTAATGGATGCAAGCTCATTTGGCCATGACACATCCATTCATGTTCCTGCAATCTCTGACTGCTAGTTTTGGGAAAGAGGAATGGGGTACAATGGTGCTCGAAGTCCCGGAGCAATGTTACTGCAGGCTGATAGACAGTTCTGGTATAGACTCTGCTCCAATGCACAGGTCTAGGTATTATTTATGTTGGAGCTAAGGATGAAAAAGAGCAGCAGGACCTGAACGAAATACACGTCCTTGGGGGAAAGAAAATAGAAACTCTGGAATTGGTTGTGTTGTGAGTCTTAAAGTCACATCATTTGCAGTTTTTTTAAATTTAATTGTCACTGGCCCCATGGATTGGGACAAGAGGCAAAGATGGGGGATTAGGAGAGGGGTTGGGGAGTTGGGATTGGTGTGTGTGAGACAGGGAGAGGGAGAATGGAGAGAAGGAGAGAGGAAGGGAGAGAGAGAATTGTGAGAGGAGAGAAGAGAGAGAGAGAGAGAGAGAGTCAGGAGAGAGGAGAGGAGAGGAAAGAGAGAGAGAGAGAGTCAGGAGAGAGGAGAGGAGAGGAAAGAGAGAGAGAGAGAGAGAGTCAGGAGAGAGGAGAGGAGAGGAAAGAGAGCGAGAGAGAGAGAGAGAGAGGGAGAGTCAGAAGGAGAGAGGAGGAGAGAGAGAAAGAGAGGGAGGGAGGGAGAGAGAGAGTCAGGAGAGCAGATGAGAGAGCGAGGAAGAGTCAGGAGAGTCAGGAGAGAGAGATGAGAGTCAGAAGGAGAGAGGGGGGAAGAGTCAGGATAGAGAGAGAGAGAGAAAAGAGAGGAGAGAAAGACAAAAGCGAGACTGAAAGAGGAAGTGTGTGAGAGAGAGAGAGGTAAAGACGGAGAGAGAGAATGTCAGGCCACTTCATTAAACATTGTATACAACATGGAACAGATGTCACATCCACAGCCTCGAGAATGTGGTGCAAATTATTACAAAGCAAAAATAGTAATTAAGCAGCGTAATTATATAAAGCTCTGTGACGTTCCACCCCTCCCCCCACCCCACTCCTCACCTCTCTCTTGCTTACAGCCTGACAGCACAGTGTAGGTGATCACTGGCACCTCCTCACCGCTGACTGGATAGCACGCACCAAAAAGCTTTTCACACCTGACAATAATAAACTAAACTAAACCAAACTAAACCAAACTAAACTAGAGAAGAGTGGTGTTAAAGAGGCTTTTAGATAGGCACAAGGATATGCAGGGAATGAAGGGGTCATGTTCAGCCAGAGAAGATTAGTTTAATTTAGCATCATGTTCGGCACAAACATCGTGGGCTGAAGGGCCTGTTCTTGTGCTTTTCCCTGTTCGAAAACTGAATGCCTTAGGTTCCAGACAGGAATAATCAGAGTTTTTAATATGTTTGTAAATGACAGTCAGTACTGAGGGCTCAATGATCCACTAAATCCAATATCCAATGGTCCAATGGCCCAGTAGATCCAATCGATCCAATAGATCCAATAGATCCAATAAATCCAATATCCAATGGTCCAATAGATCCAATAGATCCAATAGATCCAATATCCAATGGTCCAGTAGATCCAATAGATCCAATAGATCCAATGGTCCAGTAGATCCAATAGATCCAATAGATCCAATAGATCCAATGGTCCAATAGATCCAATGGTCCAATAGATCCAATAGATCCAATGGTCCAATAGATCCAATGGTCCAATAGATCCAATAGATCCAATGGTCCAATAGATCCAATAGATCCAATGGTCCAATAGATCCAATAGATCCAATAGATCCAATAGATCCAATATCCAATGGTCCAGTAGATCCAATAGATCCAATAGATCCAATGGTCCAGTAGATCCAATAGATCCAATAGATCCAATGGTCCAATAGATCCAATGGTCCAATAGATCCAATAGATCCAATGGTCCAATAGATCCAATAGATCCAATGGTCCAATAGATCCAATGGTCCAATAGATCCAATAGATCCAATGGTCCAATAGATCCAATAGATCCAATAGATCCAATGGTCCAGTAGATCCAATAGATCCAATAGATCCAATAGATCCAATGGTCCAATAGATCCAATAGATCCAATGGTCCAATAGATCCAATAGATCCAATGGTCCAATAGATCCAATGGTCCAATAGATCCAATAGATCCAATAGATCCAATAGATCCAATGGTCCAATAGATCCAATAGATCCAATATCCAATGGGTCCAGTAGATCCAATGGGTCCAATGGTCCAATAGATCCAATAGATCCAATAGATCCAATGGTCCAATGATTCTTTACTATCACATGCATAGACGTACAGTGACATTTCTTTTTTTCCATACAGTTCAGTAAAGTATTGCCATACCTAAGCACAATCCCTGCTGTATTGGAAGGCACTTTGAGCTGATGTGCAAGACGGCAGGTCCGTGAAACAATTTAGCAGGACATTGAAAGAATGGATTTGCAACACAGTCACGCTTATTTCATCCTGCAGTTAGACTTGGTGCAGCACAGAAGCAGTCCGTCCTCTGAGTCCATGCCAGCTTTCTGCGGAAGACCAGACAGCCTCTCTCCCTAGAGCCTTGCAAGCTCCGTTGCTGTTCCAATTTCCTTTTGAAAACGTCTCCAATTCCACTGTTGTGACTTTGAACGGGCTACACAGAGATCAGAGCTGTAGGTGTGGAAGGTGTTTATTCATCCCGACATGCAGATACACAGAGGAGACCTGGTGGGAGAATCTTCTGGCAGAATCTTCTGAGATTCTCTACAGGAAGAATTTCAGAAGAACCTCTCAGAAGTACATCAAGGTGGACTGTAGTTTAGTTAGAGATACAGCCCTTCATCCCACCGAGTCCACACCAACCAGCGATCACACCATATACTAACCTACACACACTAGGGACAATTTACATTTATACCGAAGCCTATTAACCTACAAACCTGTGCGTCTTTGGAGTGTGGAAGGAGACTGGAGCACCCGGAGAAAACCCACATGGTCACGGGGAGAACGTACAAACTCCGTACAGGCAGCACCCGTAGCCAGGATCGAACCCGGGTCTCTGGCGCTGTAAGGCAGCAACTCTAGCGCTGTGCCACCGTGCCACTCTACATCTACATCTCCTCACCCTCACCTACCTGTGAAGATCCATCTCGGGAAATGAAGTAGAAAAACTTCTGAGTAACTCTCCCAGTAACTCTCATCCCAGTAAGACACATCAAACGATGAATCAGATCCACAGTAATCCCAGGATCCCAGACTGTAGCCATGGAAACATCATCCAAGCTACTTGCCTGAAACCAAAAATAAATGCAGTTATCCAACGGCTTTTGTAAACTTCTCAGTTCTAATTATAGTTATTTGGTGGAATCAAGTGCTGTGGTTCAGATAAAAGCAGAACGTTCTCACACTAATTCATCCTTCAGAAGGTAGTAATCTCCCAACCGAGGTTGGTGTACAAATGTTAGTTTAGTTCAGCGATATGGAGTGGAAACAGGCCCTTCGGCCCACCGAGACCACGCTGACCAAACATTTAACACTACCATACACAGTAGGGAGAATTTACCACTTTTTTAACCAAAGTTAATTAACTTACAAACCTGTACGTCTTTGGAGTTTGGGAGGAAACTGGAGCACCCGGAGAAAACCCACGCAGGTTTAGTTTAGTTTAGAGATACAGCGCGGAAACAGGCCTTTCGGCCTACCGTGTCCGCACCGGCCAGCGATCCCCGCACATTAACACTATCCTACACACACTAGGGACAATTTGCACATACAACAAGCCAATTAACCTACATACCTGTACATCTTTGGAGTGTGGGAGGAAACCGAAGATCTCGGAGGAAACCCACGCGGTCACGGGGAGAACGTACAAACTCCGCACAGACAGCACCTGTAGACAGGATCGAACCCGGGTCTCTGGCGCTGTTTCGCAGCAGCTCTACCACTGCACCACCGTGCAGTAGTATTTGCAGTGGTGTTTGTGTGTAGCAGGGATTAGAAGCGTGGCAGAGGAACAGGGAAGCACTAAAACCAGAATCACTAAAGTCGAGACAGAGTCCAAAATGGTCTGAAGCTGTGAGCTAGGCCAGAGCCATTGAAATAAAAATTACTAAGTCCAGTTAGAGGCTTGTCCACACTTCTGGTTATATTTTTTAAAAGACAAAGGAATAGGTGACGTTTAGGGTCGGGTCCCTTCATCAGACGTTGAAAAGGCTGTACCAGAGGAGATGTACCAGAATGATATATACATAGATACATAGTTACATAGAAAATAGGTGCAGGAATAGGCCATTCGGCCCTTCGAGCCTGCACCGCCATTCAATATGATCATGGCTGATCATCCAACTCAGTATCCCGTACCTGCCTTCTCTCCATACCCCCTGATCCCTTTAGCCACAAGGGCCACATCTAACTCCCTCTTAAATATAGCCAATGAACTGGCCTCAACTACTCTCTGTGGCAGAGAGTTCCAGAGATTCACCACTCTCTGTGTGAAAACGTTTTTCCTCATCTCGGTCTTAAAGGATTTCCCCCTTAACCTTAAGCTGTGACCCCTTGTCCTGGACTTCCCCAACATCGGGAACAATCTTCCTGCATCTAGCCTGTCCAATCCCATAAGAATTTTGTACGTTTCTATAAGATCCCCTCTCAATCTCCTAAATTCTAGCGAGTATAAGCCAAGTCTATCCAGTCTTTCTTCATATGAAAGTCCTGACATCCCAGGAATCAGTCTGGTGAACCTTCTCTGCACTCCCTCTATGGCTATAATGTCCTTCCTCAGATTTGGAGACCAAAACTGTACGCAATACTCCAGGTGTGGTCTCACCAAGACCCTGTACAACTGCAGTAGAACCTCCCTGCTCCTATACTCAAATCCTTTTGCTATGAAAGCTAACATACCATTCGCTTTCTTCACTGCCTGCTGCACCTGCATGCCTACTTTCAATGACTGGTGCACCATGACACCCAGGTCTCGCTGCATCTCCCCATTTCCTAATCGGCCACCATTTAGATAATAGTCTGCTTTCCTGTTTTTGCCACCAAAGTGGATAACCTCACATTTATCCATATTATACTGCATCTGCCAAACATTTGCCCACTCACCCAGCCTATCCAAGTCACCTTGCAGTCTCCTAGCATCCTCCTCACAGCTAACACTGCCCCCCAGCTTAGTGTCATCCGCAAACTTGGAGATGTTGCCTTCAATTCCCTCATCCAGTTCATTAATATAAATTGTAAATAGCTGGGGTCCCAGCACTGAGCCTTGCGGTACCCAACTAGTCACTGCCTGCCATTGTGAAAAGGACCCGTTTACTCCTACTCTTTGCTTACTGTTTGCCAGCCAGTTCTCTATCCACATCAATACTGAACCCCCAATATCGTGTGCTTTAAGTTTGTATACTAATCTCTTATGTGGGACCTTGTCGAAAGCCTTCTGAAAGTCCAGATACACCGTAGTGATTTATCGGCCTTTAATCCATTCAATTTACCCAACACCACTTCCCGACTAACCTGGATTTCACTCAGTTCCTCCATCTCCTTTGACCCGCGGCCCCCTGCTATTTCCGGCAGATTATTTATGTCTTCCTTAGTGAAGACGGAACCAAAGTAGTTATTCAATTGGTCCGCCATATCCTTGTTCCCCATGATTAATTCACCTGTTTCTGACTGCAAGGGACCTACATTTGTTTTAACTAATCTCTTTCTCTTCACATATCTATAAAAACATTTGCAGTCAGTTTTTATGTTCCCTGCCAGTTTTCTTTCAAAATCTATTTTCCCTTTCCTAATTAAGCCCTTTGTCCTCCTCTGCTGGTCTCTGAATTTCTCCCAGTCCTCTGGTATGCTGCTTTTTCTGGCTAATTTGTACGTATCATCTTTTGCTTTGATACTATCCCTGATTTCCCTTGTTATCCATGGATGCACTACCTTCCCTGATTTATTCTTTTGCCAAACTGGGATGAACAATTTTTGTAGTTCATCCATGCAGTCTTTAAATGCCTTCCATTGCATATCCACCGTCAACCCTTTTAGAACTAATTACCAGTCAATCTTGGCCAAATCATGTCTCATACCCTCAAAGTTACCTTTCTTTAAGTTCAGAACCGTTGTTTCTGAATTAACAATGTCACTCTCCATCCTAATGAAGAACTCAACCATATTATGGTCACTCTTGCCTAAGGGGGCACGCACAACAAGACTGCTAACTAACCCTTCCTCATTACTCAATACCCAGTCTAGAATAGCCTGCTCTCTCGTTGGTTCCTCTACATGTTGGTTTAGATAACTATCCCGCATACATTCCAAGAAATCCTCTTCCTCAGCACCCCTGCCAATTTGATTCACCCAATCTATATGTAGATTGAAGTCACCCATTATAACTGTTTTGCCTTTGTTGCACGCATTTCTAATTTCCTGTTTGATGCCATCCCCAACTTCACTACTACTGCTAGGTGGCCTGTACACAACTCCCACCAGCGTTTTCTGCCCCTTAGTGTTTCGCAGCTCTACCCATACCGATTCCACATCCTCCAAGCTAATGTCCTTCCTTTCCACTGCGTTAATCTCCTCTCTAACCAGCAACGCTACCCCACCTCCTTTTCCTTTCTCTCTATCCCTCCTGAATATTGAATATCCCTGGATGTTCAGCTCCCAGCCTTGGTCACCCTGGAGCCATGTCTCCGTGATCCCAACTATATCATAATCATTAATAGCTATCTGCACGTTCAACTCATCCACCTTATTACGAATGCTCCTTGCATTGAGACACAAAGCCTTCAGGCTTGTTTTTACAACGCTCTTACGCCTTATACAATTATGTTGAAAAGTGGCCCTTTTTGATTTTTGCCCTGGATTTGTCTGCCTGCCACTTTTACTTTTCACCTTGCTACCTATTGCTTCCGCCCGCATTTCACACCCCTCTGTTTCTCTGCTCACCCATTTAAGAACCCCACCACCTTTTATTCTCTGTTTATTATTGTTTTCTTCTTTCCCCCCTACATGTTGGGTCTGAGTGCTTTCCTTCTCTGCCTCCTGCCTCACACACTGTCTAATAGCTTTCTCTATTTGAGTCCCTCCCCCCAACCATTCTAGTTTAAAGTCTCCCCAGTAGCTTTTGCAGGAACTGCAGATGCTGGTTGACACCGAAGCATAATCCAAGCATAATCCTGGTACAGACACAAAATGCTGGAGTAACTCAGCGGGACAGGCAGCATCTCTGGATAGAAGGAATGGATGACATTTCGGGTCGAGACCCTTCTTCAGACTGTGTTACTCCAGCATTTTGTGTCTGTACCAGAATTATGCCTGGATTAGGGGACATTAACTACAAATTAATTACAGGTTTGATGAAGGGGCCTCCACCCAAAACGTCACCTATTCCTTTTCTCCAGAGATGCTGCCAGACCCGGTGAGTTACTCCAGCCGAGTTACTCCAACCTCTTCGTTAGTGGATAAACTCTTATAAATGAGCTAAAATCACAACTTTCTCCATTTATCAATTAGATTTAATTTAGTTGATAAAATATGTGGCTTTATTGATTTCTTGGAACCAGAACAATTGTGACCATCATTGCACACTCTGAATGTCACGTTGTTGCATATCCCCGCACGTTCAGATTCTCAGCAGTTTAATTTAGCTTAGTTTAGAGAGACAGCGCAGAAACAGGCCCTTCGGCCCACCGAGCCCGCACCAACCAGCGATCCCCGCACGTTAAAGGGACTGTCCCACTTTTTCGGCAACTGCTGACATCATTCTCTGACATATCAGGTCACTGAAAAAGTCGCGGCGTGATGTGGCGTGACGTGGCGTGACGACGTATTGGCGCGCGGTGTTTCCTCAGGTTACGCAACTTTTTTTTTGTCGCCGCTGGATTTTGAAATGTTCTAAATCTTTTGGCGACCGTGATATGACGCCGGCAGCCGCCGAAAAAAATCGCCAAGTTGGGACAGGCTCTTAACACTATCCTACACACACTAGGGACAATTTTTACATTTATACCAAGCCAATTAACCTACAAACCTGTCTGTCTTTGGAGTGCGGGAAGAAACCGAAGATCTCGGGGAAAACGCACAAGGGTCACGGGGAGAACGTACAAAGTCCGTACAGACAAGCACCCGTAGTCGGGATGGAACCCGGGTCTCTGGTGCTGTAATCGCTGTAAAGCCCCTGTCCCACTTGGGAGACCTAAACAGCAACCTCTGGTGGCCTTGCCCGTCACCCAAAAAAAAATCAAGGTCGAGGTGACCTGCAACCTCCTACCACCTCCCGCGCATATGTTGAAAACCTTCCTCGAAAACCGGCTTCGACTCGACCTGCGACTAAAAAATTATCGATTTTTAAAATGGCAACCTATTTTTAGTCGGGACCGGTTTTAATCATGATGAAAAAATAGCAGCAACCTAGATGGAGAAAACACACGAGTGTCACGGGGAGAACGTACAAACTCTGTACGGACAAGCACCCGTAGTCGGGATGGAACCCGGGTCTCTGGCGCTGTAATCGCTGTAAGGCAACAACTCTACCGCTGCGCCACCGTGCCACCCAGATGGTAATAAGTCTCCCTTTAACTGCCCGAGGAGCATCTCTTCCTTGAGCTCAGTGCAGCAGACCGATTGGAGCTGAATGGATTTTCAATCTAGATAATAACTTTGTGCATTTACACAGTCCTGGATTCAAGTCAGGGTCAGTCCTGTGGTAATTAGTCGCTATTGAACAATGTAATAATTCCCCAACGTGCCAACTAAATACTGTGACCAAATTCCTCACTATTTCACCCAGTTAAACTGATTTCCACACACACACATACATCCGATCTGTATCTGTGTGCATCTGTAGAATGCAGGAGAGTGTCTCGTAGTGACTGAGCACAGTGTGGCATGGAGGCGCAGTGGGAGAGTCGCTGCCTCAACTGCGCCAAGGACCCAGGGTCGATCCTGACCACAGGTGCTGTCTGTACGGAGTTTGTACGTTCTCCTTGTGACCGTGTGGGTTTTCTCCAGGTGCTCCGGTTTCCTCCCACATTCCAAAGACGTTAAGGGCCTGTCCCACCAGCATGCGACTGCATGCGGCGGGCTCGACCAAACGTGGTGGCTTGAGGCGTACGGCCTCGCGGGGCCGGTCCCACTTCCAACCGCGGAGCCGTATGGAGCTGGTCCCGACATCATACTCACCAATCAGCTGGGCAGGAGGCGGGCCGACTGAATTTGGACGGCGCACGGCGTCGGGCGGTTACGTCATCACGCAACGGCAGGCCGGGCGGTGATGTCATCGCGCAATGGCACGCGCTAGGTGTACACCGTCAAGACGCTGCGTTCGGCATCAAGACACTGCGTACGGCGTCGAGGCAGTGCGTACGCCCGTCGAGGCGGTGCGTACGCCCGTCGAGGCGGTGCGTACGGCCTCAATGCGACAGCGGGCTGGCAGGCCGTTGCCGCGCGGAATTTTTGAACACTGTCAGTTTTTCGGAGCCCCGCGCGGTGTCGGGACCAGCTCCGCACAACTCCATGCAGCTCCGGCGATCGAAGTGGGACCGGCCCTGCGAGTCCCACAACTCCATGCAGTCGCATGCTCGTGGGACAGGCCCTTTAAGGTTTGTAGATTAATTGGTCTCTGTAGAAAATGTCCCTAGTGTGTAAGATAGAACTAGTGTATTTGGTGATTACTGGTGGGCACAGACCCGTTGGGCCGAAGGGCCTGTTTCCACACTTAATGTGTGGGTGCGGGATGAAGCTTGACACATGATAGGTGGGTGCAAGTGAGGGGTTGCCGGTTGATTGGAAGATATGCGTAGTTTGTACGTTCTCCCCGTGACCTGCGTGGGTTTTCTCCGGGTGCTCCGGTTCCCCCCCACACTCCAAAGACGTACAGGTTTGTAGGTTAATTGGCTTCGGTAAATATGGAAATTGTCCCCAGTGTGTAGGATAGTGCTAGTGTACAGGGAGATCGCAGGTCGGCACGGACTCGGTGGGCCGAAGGGCCTGTTTCCATGCTGTATCTCTCAATTCTAAAGACTAACGTGCCAGTACACAGTCCTGCCCACTGTGTTTTGGTTGCAAGCACTCAGACTGTGACCCAGTGCAAGATATGAAGCCAAAGCATGAGGCTCAAAGGAAACAAGCTTTGTCTTGTGGATAGAGACAAAATACTGGAGTAACTCAGCGGGACAGGCAGCATCTCTGCGGAGAGAAGGAATGGGTGACGTTTCGGGTCGAGACGCTTCTACAGACTGAAGACTTCTTCAGACTTCAATCTGAAGAATGGTCTCGACCCGATACGTCACCGATTCCTTCTCCCCAGAGGTGCTGCCTGTCCCGCTGAGTTACTCCAGCATTTAATGTCCACCTTCGGTTTAAGCCAGCACCTGCAGTTCCTTCCTACAGCTTTGTCTTCTTGTAAATGAGCAGCAGACAGCTGGTCAATGCACGGAGACATTAATGGGGAATGGTTTCGACGTGCGGCAAGGCAGCTTGACAATAACGGGAGCAGAATTTGTAGCTCTTTCACCAGGTTAGATTGATGATCTTTTATTCTGTTGCTAGGCAACAGAAGATATTAGAATTTTAATATTGGAGGTTATTGGCATTCTGCTGGCAGTGAGTGCTGGGCGCGAGAGGATCACGGACATTCCCCCCTCACCCTCCTCATCTCTAATTTATTCCTAATTGGCAATTAGCGTGCAGTTGAGATCGGTACGAAAGGGAAACTTGTGGATACTGAAAATCTGCGATAAAAAAACCAGGGATTGCTGACAATACTCAGAGAGGGAGAGGGAGAGGGAGAGAGAGAGGGAGGGAGGGAGAGAGGGAGGGAGAGAGGGAGGGAGAGAGGGAGGGGGAGAGTGATGGGGAGGGAGAGAGGGAGAGGGAGGGAGAGGGAGGGAGTGGGAGGGAGAGGGAGGGAGGGAGAGGGAGGGAGGGAGAGGGAGGGAGGGAGAGGGAGAGGAGAGACAGCGGGAGGGAGAGGGAGAGGGAGAGGGAGAGGGAGAGGGAGAGGGAGGGGGAGAGGGAGAGGGAGAGAGGGAGAGAGGGAGAGAGGGACAGAGGGAGGGAGAGGGAGAGGGAGGGAGGGAGGGAGAGAGAGGGAGGGAGAGGGAGGGAGGGAGGGAGAGAGAGGGAGGGAGGGAGAGAGAGGGAGGGAGAGGGAGGGAGAGAGGGAGTGGAGAGACAGAGGGAGGGAGAGAGGGAGAGAGGGAGAGAGGGAGAGAGAGAGAGGGAGAGGGAGAGGGAGAGAGGGAGAGGGAGAGAGGGAGAGGGAGAGGGAGAGGGAGAGGGAGAGGGAGAGGGAGAGGGAGAGGGAGAGGGAGAGGGAGAGGGAGAGGGAGAGGGAGAGGGAGAGGGAGAGGGAGAGGGAGAGGGAGAGGGAGAGGGAGAGGGAGAGGGAGAGGGAGAGGGAGAGGGAGAGGGAGAGGGAGAGGGAGAGGGAGAGAGGGAGGGGGAGAGAGAGGGAGAGAGGAGAGACTGAACTACTTTCAGCCCTACGACCTTTCAGCAGCTCTAGATTGGTGTCAGAATTTGATTTAAAAAGTGCAAAGGCTGGGAAGCAGAAAATCAGATGACAGAAAATACAATTTACACCGGTAAAATTGAAATCATATTAACCTAAGAGTAGAGATAAGTTTGCAATCCTGAATACCCTTTCAATGTGTGTGTATTATTAGTCAGAACCTTTATCCCTTCAATAGTGGAATCGTTCAGTTATTATTGTTAGCTGCAAGGTCACTGTTCTAATATATCGCTTCAATCAAATTTATCATTAAAATTCCTCTCTTTCTCTGTGGCGACTCCTTGGAATAGACAGACAATGGCTTGCTTCCACAGCCAGAAGGTATTGTACTGTCCATTTGAGTGACAAAAGCAATTGTGCCCATGGTTACATCTATCTTCTGAAGGTAATATAACTGCTTAATAACGCAATGATCCAGTTATTAAGTTCGACTGCACGGCTCAATGCTAAACTCTTCAAATTTAAATAACTCACTCTTTCTTTCTCCATGTGCTGGCTACTTTTGTCTGACATGATCTGCGCGAGATAACCACTTATGAGGTGTTTGCGGAGTAATCAACCAGATCTTGCCTCCGTTTCTCCCTGTTTTTTATCTTCTTTGCAGGGGAGAGACAAGACTTTGCCTTCCATCACAGTGAGGAGGAGATTCGCTGTGATGGATGTTTGTGTAAATTGTGTTGTGTGTGTTGGTTCTTTTTACTTGTTTGTACGACTGCAGAAACAGAATTTTGTTTGAACTTTGGTTCAAATGACAACAAATAAATATCTATCTATCTATCTATCTATACTAGCCTGTTCGGTACTCCCACAATCTCACCATTAACGACACCTTACATTTACACCTCACGCTGCCTGGGCAAGGCCGGCAGCATAATCAGTCACACCCCGACCACTACCTCTATCTCCCCTCTCCCATCAGGCAAGAGGTACAGAAGTGTGAAAACGCACACCTCCAGATTCATCAATATCAATATCAATCAATATCAGTTTTATTCCTCACTTGCACGTATAGTGCAAGTGAAATGAATTTGCCAGCAGCGGTACAATGAAAAAAGAACACACAAAAACACAATGCAAATATTTAACACAAATATCCACCACAGCATTCATCACTGGACAGATTCATGGACAGTTTCTTCCCAGCTGTTATTAGGCAACTGAACCATCCTACCACAACCAGAGAGAGCAGTCCTGAACTTCTATCTACCTCATTGGAGACCCTCGGACTGTCTTTGATCCGACTTTACTGGACTTTATCCAGCACTAAAAGTTGCTCTCATTGTCCCCTCTAATCATGTATCTGTACACTGTGGATGGCTCAGTTGTAATCATGTGTTGTCTTTCCGCTGACTGGTTAGCACGCAACAAAGGCTTTTCACTGTAGCTCGGTACACGTGGCAATAAACTCAACTCAAATACGTTTGATCGGATTTTAGCCACTTATCTTCCATATTATGCCACGTCATGGCCCAACTTATCAGAGAAAGATCACAACCTATTTCAGTCTAAAGGAGGGTCCCAACACGAAATATCGTCTGTCCATTTCCTTCCCGACAAGCTGCCTGAATAATAGACTAAACTAAACTAAACAGTGCCCCGACCTCACCAATGATCCACCATGGCTTTTGTTCATGGCACACTACGCACCTCGGTTTGCACTATTATGGTCTGGTTACCAAGTGTTGGAAAGCACGGTGGCGCAGCAGCAGAGTTGCTGCCGCACAGCGCCAGAGACCCGTGTTCGATCCTGACTACGGGTGCTGATTGTGTGGAGTTTGCACGTTCTCCCCGTGACTGCGCGGGTTTCCTCCAGATTTCTCCAGTTTCCTCCCGTACGGGTTTGTAGATTAATTGGCCCTCTGTAATTTCCCCTGAGGTGGGACCTCATTGAAGCTCACCGAATAGTGAAAGGCCTGGATAGAGTAGACGTGGAGAGGATGTTTCCACTAGTGGGAGAGTCTAGGAACAGAGGCCATAGTCTCAGAATAAAAGGCCGTACCTTTAGAAAAGAGATGAAGAGGGATTTCTTTAGTCAGAGGGGGGTGAATCTGTGGAATTCATTGCCACAGAAGGATGTGGAGGCCAAGTCAATGGATATTTTTATGATGGAGATTGACAGATAATTGATTATAATGGGTGTCAGGGTTTATGGGGAGAAGGCAGGAGAAGGGAGAAAGTAGAGGGAGAGATAGATCAGCCACGATTGAATGGCAGAGTAGAGTTGATTGGCCGAATGGGCTAATTCTGCTCCTGGAACTTTTGAACATGTGAACTGAATGTGCAGAAATGCTCAGCCAGCAATCCCATGTTCAGACAGCCCTGAGCCTTTTACTCATCGCAGGGATCCATCACAAGTCAGAATGAAGGAAGACACAAAAACTGGAGTAACTTAGCAGGTTAGGCAGCATCTCTGAAGAGATGGAATGGGTGACGTTTCAGGTCGAGACGCTTAGAGTCATGGAGTCATAGACTGATACAGTATGGAAACAGGCCCTTCGGCCCAACTAGTCGCACCTGCCTGCGCTTGGTCCAGAACCCTCCAAACCTGTCCTATCCATGTACCTGTCCAACTGTTTCTTAAACGAAGGGACTGTCCCAGCCACAACTACCTCCTCTGGCAGCTTGCTCCATACACCCACCACCCTCTATATGAAAAAGTTACCCCTCGGATTCAGACTGAAGAAGGGCCTCGACCCGAAGCGTCATCCATTCCTTCCTACACAAGTCAGAATGAAATCTCTTCATCAAAGTCTTTCCCCATCTTACGTAGCCTGTAGAGATGTGAAATCTCTCCCCATCCATCAGTGTGAGGCATGGGTTAAGTCCGCACATCCTGACTTTTTTTTTAAACATTACTCTTATAACGTTAACATTTAAATTCTATGTAAGCCATTACATTCCTTGCAGCTGTCTAACTCGTGATAACACGAGCGTCCCATTAGTAATTTATCTGGCCTTTCAAGCATCATTAGCTCTTGTGTTTGTGTTGTGTCCATGCAGTAGTAACGCTTCCTTCACCAGTAAACCATGGAAGATTCTGGAATCTTCCTTCACCAGTAAACCATGGAAGATTCCAGTAAACCATGGAAGATTCTGGAATCTTCCTTCACCAGTAAACCATGGAAGATTCTGGAATCTTCCTTCACCAGTAAACCATGGAAGATTCTGGAATCTTCCTTCACCAGTAAACCATGGAAGATTCTGGAATCTTCCTTCACCAGTAAACCATGGAAGATTCTGGAATCTCACAGGATTGTGCCACTGGCTTTTCAAACATGGCTTGCAAACTCGGATTTCATAGAGTTAGGTAAAGTGGGTTATATTGACCCAAATACAAAGTGCTGGGGGAACTCAGTGGGTCGGGCAGCATCTGTGGAGGGAATGGACAGGCGACGTATCGGGTCGGGACCCTTCTTCAGATTGTAGTGAGGTGGGGGAGCTGGAAAAGAGAGGAGGGGGTGGGGCAAGGCCCGACCGCCTCTGTATTATGGGGGAAACGCCTCCTGCAGCCGACCTTCAAGGCCCTGGAGACAATACCCTGGTCCCTCTTCCACCGGCCCCCTCCTCAATTCTCCCGTCTTCGGGGGCCGAAGACTATATGACTATTTAATCGTCAACCATTAAAGAAGTCAAGTCTGTATAATTTTCCACCTCATCTTCTCTCTATCCTCTCATTCGTTTAAATGGCCCTATTTATCATTCAGCCTCTTGTTCATGTCAGGTGTGTAGAGTTAAGTTTAGTTACGGATACAGCGCAGAAACAGGCCCTTCGGCCCACCGAGTCCACGCTGACCAGCGATCACCAATCCACTAGCACACACTACACACAATGGGCAAGTTTACAATTCTGTCCAAAGCCAATTAACCTGCACATCTTTGGAGTGTGGGTGGAAACCGGAGCAGCTGGAGAAAACCCACGCAGGTCACGGGGAGAACGTACAAACTCCGTACAGACAGCACCCGTAGTTAGGATCGAACCCGGGTCTCTGGCGCTGTAAGGTAGCAACTCTACCGCTGCGCCACCGTGCGGCCCTTGTCGTAACGCACAAAGATGGGTCTTTCGGCCCACCAGGTCTATGCCTATCTTTTTGCCCATCTACACTAATCCCACTTGTCCGCTTTAGCACTATATCGATCTGTGGTTTGCCTATTTAAGTGTTTGTCTAAGAGCCTTTTAAACGTAGAGATTTATATCTGATTCTACCACGTCCTCTGACACCATGTTCCAGATATCAATTACTCTTTGTATAAAAAAACGTACTCCTCAGATCCCGCTAAAACTCCTTCCTCTCACCTTAATCCAAGCCCTCTTGTTTTTGATGCCCCTCCCATGGGAAAGAGATCATGCATCTCATGATCTTATATACTTCTATCCGGTCATCCTTCAACCTTCTACGCTCCAAGGAAAACAAACCCAGCCTATCTGGCATTCTCTGGATGCTTTCAAGAGAGAGCTAGATAAGGCTCTTAAAAATAGCGGAGTCAAGGGATATGGGGAGAAGGCAGGAACGGGGTACTGATTGGGGATGATCAGCCATGATCACATTGAATGGCGGTGCTGGCTCAAAGGGCCAAATGGCCTACTCCTGCACCTATTGTCTATTGTCTATCCATTTCTCCCCATAACCAATGTCCTCCAATCCCGGCAATATAAACTAATAGCATCATCCTGCACAGAAAAAGGCCCTTCGGCCCCACTTGCCCTCGCCAACCAAGATGCCCCATCTACACCAGTCCCGTCTCCTTGTGTTTGTCCCATATCCTTATAAACCTTTCCCATCCATATACCGGTCCAAATCTCTTCTAAATGTTGTGATAGTGCCTTCCCCAGCTACCTCCTCTGGCAGCTCATTCCATTTACCCACTATTGCCCCTCAGCTTCCTATTACATCTTACCCCCCCCCCCCCCCCTTCACCTTAACGCTCTGACCTATGGTTCTTGATTCCCCTACTCTGGGCGAAAGAGGGGAGTGGATCATGTTCATTTACCCAACCTAGTCCCCTCATGATCTTACACACCTCTATAAGTTCACCCCTCATCCTCCTGCGCTCCGAGGAATAAAGTCCTAGTCTGCTCATTCTTCTCCCTACAGCTCAGGCCCTCTAGTCCTGGCAACATCCGCGTAACCCTGTTCTGCACTCTTTCCAGCTTAAGTAACAGGATGAGCAAAACTTTACACAAAACTCCAAATATGCCCTCACCAACACTGCCCAGTCCATCGTCGGCTCTGACCTCCCTACCATCGAGGGGATCTATCACAGTCGCTGCCTCAAAAAGGCTGGCAGTATCATCAAGGACCCACACCATCCTGGCCACACACTCATCTCCCTGCTACCTTCAGGTAGAAGATACAGGAGCCTGAAGACTGCAACGTCCAGGTTCAGAAACAGCTTCTTCCCCACAGCCATCAGGCTATTGAACTCAACTCAAACAAAACTCTGAACATTAATAACCCATTATCTGTTTATTTCTACTTTATCTGTTTTATTTATTCATGTGTGTATATATTTATATAATGGTATATGGACACACTGATCTGTTCTGTATTCATGCCTTCTATATCCTGTTGTGCTGAAGCAAAGCAAGAATTTCATTGTCCTATCTGGGACACATGACAATAAACTCTCTTGAATCTCTCTTGAATCTTGAATCTTGAACCAATGTCTTGTACGACTGTAACATAGCAACACAAGTTCGATACTCATGCTGGAGTATTGAACGCGTTTTTACAGTATGTTGCAGTTGTACAAGACATTGGTGCAGCATCTCTGGATGAAAGGAATAGGTGGCGTTTCAGGTCGAGACCTTTCTTCAGACTGAGAGTCAGGGAAGAGGGAAACTCAAAAGTATGAAAAGGTGCAGAACAAATCAGCGATAGCCAATGAGCCCACAATGGTCCATTGTTGGCTGTGGCAGATGTGATAATGAAGGGATTATAAACAGTACAACTAGCAGGATGACTAGGGTGGGGGAGGGACTGAGAGAGAGGGAATGCAAGGGTTACTCAATACTCTAAGATAGACATTAAAAAGTCTGGAGTAACTCAACGGGTTAAGCAGAATTAAACAGAAACCTCTCATCATGTTTATGTTTACCGCTGGGATTGTCTGAATTTCTCTTTAAGAGTGTAAGCTTATAAAGTTGCAGTAGTGTTGAGACCCTCTAAAAACTGTTGAATGTCACCATTTTACTTTAGTTCAGTTTAGTTTAGAGAAACAGGCCCTTTGGCCCACACACTAACACTATCCTACACACACTAGGGACAATTTACATTTATACCAAGCCAGTCAACCTACAAACCTGCACGTCTTTGGAGTGTGAGAGGAATCTGAAGATCTCGAAGAAAACCCATGCAGGTCACGGGGAGAACGTACAAACTCCGTACAGACAATAATAATAATAATAATAATCATTTTATTTACTGGCGCCTTTCTAAAACCGAAGGACACCTTACAATGCATAGAATCACAACAAAACAAAAAAAAACACATAATCGGAATAAATTAAATAAAAAAACACCACAGTACACAAATCAAGGACAGAATTCAATTTCAAAAGCACCAAAAGAAAATAAGAAACACAATTTGAGGAGAGAGCAGCGGTGACCAATTCGCGCCAGCGTCCACTCTCCCCTCCGACTGCCATCTTGTACACGGACTGACAGGCACAGGCACAGGCACAGCACACAAAATCATCCCCCCACAATGACCACCACTGTGGGGGAAGGCACAATGTCCAGTCCCCAACCCAGTTCTCTCCAGAGTCAGACAAGCACCCGTGGTCAGGATTGAACCCTGGCCTCTGGCGCTGTGAGGGAGCAACTCTACCGCTGCGCCGCTGCGCCGGCCCATACCATTTATTCAGATCAATCACCGAACTGAAAAATAATCTGGACTATTTCGTTCAGTCTAATGATTTTATTTTGTGGTAATAAAGCTTGAAATGTTGCGAGTCTTTAATAATCGGAAGCATGAATGGCTTCAATAATAGCATTTGTTTTACAATCAGACATGGCTCATCAGGGTCTAAGATCTTCAGAAGAGGGAAAGCTTTTGTAGAAATTAAATGGATGGGATAGGTAGAGGCAAATAGAGTTTAACATGCATAAATGTAAATTAATGCACATTGGTGCAGATTAATTGTCAGCCGTTTGCATAATACATGAATGTCACAGGAAAGGGGAGGACAGATGATTTGCAAGCATTGAAGAATACCCTGCCAATGTGAACTTCTTGTCAACATGGCTTGTCCAGTATGTGGCTGGATTCTGAGAATGCGATCAGGAGAGGAGGTGATTTTATCCCAGTGTGGTCGCTTGGGTGGAGCTGCCTTTGGAGTATTATTTAGTAATAATCATAATAATAATAATAGATTTTATTTATATAGCACTTTTCAGGACTCAAAGTCGCTTTCCATTAAGAGTCAGGAATAAACAAAACAAAATAGAGCAGTAAGACAGAGATGCAAAGGGGAGGGGGACATGGGACTAAGGGTATGCAGAGGTGAAGAGATGGGTCTTGAGGCGGGACTGGAAGATGGTGAGGGACTCAGAATTTCAGACCGGTTGTGGGAGGGAATTCCAGAGCCTGGGAGCTGCCCTGGAGAAGGCTCGGCCTCCAAAAGTGCAGAGGTTTGATTTCGGAGTGGAGAGGAGACCTTGTGTTGTTCTGTCAGCGACACACATCCGTGCCAGCGATTCCCACGTCCCGTTAATGAATAAAGGAAGGCATCGTACAGATGTGCTCCATGGAGACATGAGGAACTGCAGATGCTAGATTCTTCAGCAAAACTGCCTCCTAATCTGGCAGATTTTTGTCTCCTACAGTCATCGAGTGATACAGTGTGGAAACAGGCCCTTCCGGCCCAACTTGCCCACACCGGCCAACATGTCCCAACCACACTAGTGCCACCTGCCTATGTTTGGTCAATATCCCTCCAAACCTGTCCTATCCATGTACCTGTCTAACTGTTTGGGATAGTCCCAGCCTCAACTAATTCCTCTGGCAGCTTGTTCCATGCACCCACCACCCTTTGTGTGAAAAAGTTATCCCTCAGATTCCTATTAAATCTTTTCCCCTGCACCTTGAACCTATGTCCTCTGGTCTTCGATTCCCCCACTCAGGGCAAGAGACTCTATGCATCTACCCGATCTATTCCCCTTATGATTTTATACATGTCTCCTTTTCATCGCTGGTCTTTGTCCACACATAGTTCATGTTCATAAGTGATAGGAGCAGAATTAGGCCATTCGGGCCATCAAGCCTACTCCGCCATTCAATCATGGCTGATCTGTCTTTCCCTCTTGACCCTATTCTCTTGCCTTCTCCCCATAACCCCTGACACCGGTCCTAATCAAAAATCTGTCAATCTCCACCTTATAAATGGCCATTGACTTGGCCTCCACAGACGTTCGTCTCACTTTCATCTCTGGACTCAGTCCACACACAGAGAGGATAGACAATCAGAACCCTTTCCCCCGGGGTGGAATTGTCCAGCTCAAGAGGGGGAAAGTTTAATAGAGATGCACGGGCAAGTTTTGTTTACACAGAGAGTGGTGGAAGCCTGGAACACATTGCCAGGAGTGGAGGTGGAGGCAGATACGATCGTGGCGTTTTAAGTTTTTAGATAGGCACCAGTTTAAGTGCAGGGAATAGAGGGATTATGGACCATGTACGGGCAGATGAGGTCAGTTGAGCTTGGCATCATGTTTGGCACGAACAATGTGGGCTGAAGGGCCCCTTCCCGTGCTGTACTCTTCAATGTTCTGTGTTCTATGATAGACAGTCAGGATAGACCTTATTGCCAGGATGGAGAAATCTAATACTGAAAGGCAGATTTGTGGGTTGTGAATCTGTGGAATTTTCTGCCTCAGGAGCCCAATTCTCTGGATGCTTTCAAGAGAGAGTTAGATAGAGTTAAAGATAGCGGAGTCAGGGGATATGGGGAGAAGGCAGGAACGGGGTACTGATTGTGGATGATCAGCCATGATCACAATGAATGGCGGGTGCTGGCTCAAAGGGCCGAATGGCCTACTCCTGCACCTATTATCTATTGTCTATTGTCTAGTTTTAAGGTGAGAGGGGCAAAGTTTAAAGGAGATGTGCAAGGCAAATTTTGTTAACACAAAAGGTGTCGAGTGCCTGGTACTGCCGGGGTTGGGGGTTGAGATAGACATGACTGTGGGATTTAAGAGGCTTTTGGATAGCTATGTGGATACGCAGGGAGTGGAGGGATATAGATTATGTGCAGGCTGGTTAGAGTTGGTCTTGGCATCATGTTCAGCACTGACATTGTGGGCCGAAGGGCCTGTTCCTGTGCTGTACTATTCTGTGTCCAACGTGCTATATACTGATAAATTATCCTCCAAAATAAAAATAAAATATATTTAATGTTGAACCTGTATTACTTGATGTACCAAAGGGGAAATATTATATTTAATACTTTCCTGCCCATAAGATGACATTTCCTGATTAACAGCATATCTCTATATCTCTAATTTCCCACTCCCCTTACTCTCAGTCTGAAGAAGGGTCTCGATCTGAAAAGTCACCTATTCCTTCTATCCAGAGATGCTGCCTGTCCTGCTGAGTTACACCAGTATTTTGTGTCTATCTTCAGTGTAAACCAGCATCTGCAGTTCCTTAGATAGTCACAAAATGCTGGAGTAACTCAGCGGGACAGGCAGCATCTCTGGAGAGAAGGAATGGGTAACGTTTCGGGTCGAGAGCCTTCTTCAGATTCTGCAGTTGCTTCCCACATATAACAGCAGATTTTGTTTATAATTTATTTTCAATGTTAAATACAGATACTCAAATGGTTAATACAACAGATTAAAGCTAATTTTCTCAAGAAATGCAGTGGAAAAAACACAATTAATCTCAGCAATAGTTAATTTAACCTTTATCAGATATTATTTGTCAGGATGCACAAAGGCTTCTGACGTCAGTCTGTTTCTGCAGGTGGTCCTTAGAAAGAGCAAACTGTACACAACAACATAATTCCTGCTTTGTAGACAACATCGGTTTCTGTTGAGAAAGCTTCCCCTGGGCTTACTCACTGCGCTCACTGTACTCTGGGCTCAATCACTGTCAAAAACAGTTTCCAGTTTATAAGCTTCAGTGCTTCCTTTCGTTATATTGGAAGATTTTTCAGCTGATCTCTTCAGATTTCAATCATGCACGTTGATATATGTGTGTACATGTGTGTGTGTGTGTGTGTGTGTGTGTGTGTGTGTGTGTGTGTGTGTGTGTGTGTGTGTGTGTGTGTGTGTGTGTGTGTGTGTGTGTGTGTGTGTGTGTGTGTGTGTTTCTATGTATGGGTGTATTTGTGTGTTTCTGAGTGTGTGTGTACCTGTTTATGTGTGTGTGTGTGTTTCTGTGTGTGTGTTTCTGTGTGTGTGTGTGTGTGTGTGTGTGTGTGTGTGTGTGTGTGTGTGTGTGTGTGTGTGTGTGTGTGTGTGTGTGTCTCTATGTGTGTGTTTCTATGTATGGGTGTATTTGTGTGTTTCTGAGTGTGTGTGTACCTGTTTATGTGTGTGTGTGTGTTTTATTGTTTGCATGTTTGTGTGTGTATGTGTGTGTGTGTGTGTTTCTGTGTGTGTGTGTGTGTGTGTGTGTGTGTGTTTCTGTGTGTGTGTGTGTGTGTGTGTGTGTGTGTTTCTGTGTGTGTGTGTGTGTGTGTGTGTGTGTGTGTGTGTGTGTGTTTTCTGTGTGTGTGTGTACCTGTTTATGTGTGTGTGTGTGTGTGTGTGTGTGTGTGTGTGTGTGTGTGTGTGTGTGTGTGTGTGTGTGTGTGTGTGTGTGTGTGTGTGTGTGTGTGTGTGTGTGTGTGTGTGTTTGTGTACCTGTTTATGTGTGTGCGTGTTTCGCTGTTTGCATGTGTGTGTGTGTTTCTGTGTGTTTCTATGTGCGTGCGTGGTTTGTGTGCGTGCGTGGTGTATGTGCATGTGTGTGTGCATGCATGTGTGTGTGCGTGCATGTGTGTGTGCGTGCATGTGTGCATGCGTGTTTGCGTGCATGGATGTGCGTGCGTGTTTCTATGCGTGCGTGCATGTGTGTGCATGCATGCACACACAGTGGGGTGAGTTTTGTTGAATTAATGTTTCAACCATGTAGAAGGATTTTGCAAGATAAGGGATGAAGATCTTTAAACTGGAATACAGTAACTGCATCTGTCAGCTTAGTAGACTTAACCCAATGTTGTTTTAGAGGCAGTGGCTTATCGATGCATACGTTTGTCTTGTTGCTGTGCGTGAAGAGGAGAGGGGATACTAACGCTGTGCTGGCATGGTGAGGCGGAGAGAGAGAGGCAGAGAGAGAGAGAGGCAGAGAGAGAGAGGCAGAGAGAGAGAGGCAGAGAGAGAGAGGCAGAGAGAGAGAGGCAGAGAGAGAGAGGCAGAGAGAGAGGCAGAGAGAGAGGCAGAGCGAGAGGCAGAGCGAGAGGCAGAGAGAGAGGCAGAGAGAGAGGCAGAGAGGAGAGAGGCAGAGAGAGAGGCAGAGAGAGAGGCAGAGGCAGAGTGAGAGGCAGGGAGAGAGGCAGGGAGAGAGGCAGGGAGAGAGAGAGAGAGAGCGAGAGAGCGGGGCAGAGAGAGAGGCATAGAGAGAGGCAGAGAGAGAGAGGCAGAGAGAGAGAGAGGCAGAGAGAGAGAGAGGCAGAGAGAGAGAGAGGCAGAGAGAGAGAGGCAGAGAGAGAGAGAGGCAGAGAGAGAGAGAGAGAGAGAGAGGCAGAGAGAGAGAGAGAGGCAGAGAGAGAGAGAGGCAGAGAGAGAGAGAGGCAGAGAGAGAGAGGCAGAGAGAGAGAGGCAGAGAGAGTGAGGCAGAGAGAGAGAGGCAGAGAGAGAGAGGCAGAGAGGGGCAGAGAGAGAAAGAGGGGCAGAGAGAGAAAGAGGGGCAGAGAGAGAAAGAGGGGCAGAGAGAGAAAGAGGGGCAGAGAGAGAAAGAGGGGCAGAGAGAGAGAGGGGCAGAGAGAGCGAGAGGCAGAGAGAGCGAGAGGCAGAGAGAGAGAGAGGCAGAGAGAGAGAGAGGCAGAGAGAGAGAGAGGCAGAGAGAGAGAGAGGCAGAGAGAGAGAGAGGCAGAGGGAGAGAGGCAGAGAGAGAGAGGCAGAGAGAGAGAGGCAGAGAGAGAGAGGCAGAGAGAGAGAGGCAGAGAGAGAGAGGCAGAGAGAGAGAGGCAGAGAGAGAGAGGCAGAGAGAGAGAGGCAGAGAGAGAGAGGCAGAGAGAGAGAGGCAGAGAGAGAGAGGCAGAGAGAGAGAGGCAGAGAGAGAGAGGCAGAGAGAGAGAGGCAGAGAGAGAGAGGCAGAGAGAGAGAGGCAGAGAGAGAGAGAGGCGGAGAGAGAGAGAGGCGGAGAGAGAGAGAGGCGGAGAGAGAGAGAGGCGGAGAGAGAGAGAGGCGGAGAGAGAGAGAGGCGGAGAGAGAGAGGCAGAGAGAGAGGCAGAGAGAGAGGCAGAGAGAGAGGCAGAGAGAGAGGCAGAGAGAGAGGCAGAGAGAGAGGCAGAGAGAGAGGCAGAGAGAGAGGCAGAGGGAGAGGCAGAGAGAGAGGCAGAGAGAGAGGCAGAGAGAGAGGCAGAGAGAGAGGCAGAGAGAGAGGCAGAGAGAGAGGCAGAGAGAGAGGCAGAGAGAGAGGCAGAGGAGAGGCAGAGAGAGAGGCAGAGAGAGAGGCAGAGAGAGAGGCAGAGAGAGAGGCAGAGAGAGAGGCAGAGAGAGAGGCAGAGAGAGAGGCAGAGAGAGAAGCAGAGAGAGAGAGGCAGAGAGAGAGAGGCAGAGAGAGAGAGGCAGAGAGAGAGAGGCAGAGAGAGAGAGGCAGAGAGAGAGAGGCAGAGAGAGAGAGGCAGAGAGAGAGAGGCAGAGAGAGAGAGGCAGAGAGAGAGAGGCAGAGAGAGAGAGGCAGAGAGAGAGAGGCAGAGAGAGAGAGGCAGAGAGAGAGAGGCAGAGAGAGAGAGAGAGGCAGAGAGAGAGAGAGAGGCAGAGAGAGAGAGAGAGGCAGAGAGAGAGAGAGAGGCAGAGAGAGAGAGAGAGGCAGAGAGAGAGAGAGAGGCAGAGAGAGAGAGAGAGGCAGAGAGAGAGAGAGGCAGAGAGAGAGAGAGGCAGAGAGAGAGAGAGGCAGAGAGAGAGAGAGAGGCAGAGAGAGAGAGAGAGGCAGAGAGAGAGAGAGAGGCAGAGAGAGAGAGAGAGGCAGAGAGAGAGAGAGAGGCAGAGAGAGAGAGAGGCAGAGAGAGAGAGAGGCAGAGAGAGAGAAGCAGAGAGAGAGAGGCAGAGAGAGAGAGGCAGAGAGAGAGAGGCAGAGAGAGAGAGGCAGAGAGAGAGAGGCAGAGAGAGAGAGGCAGAGAGAGAGAGGCAGAGAGAGAGAGGCAGAGAGAGAGAGGTAGAGAGAGAGAGGCAGAGAGAGAGAGGCAGAGAGAGAGGGGCAGTGAGGGAAAGATGGCAAGATTAGCAACAGCTGTGGTTAAGAGAAGCATTTAAAATGGAGAAGATCATTTAAGCCCTGGTCTCCTTGTTTACGTGTAGTTAATTGTTTTGTATTAAATGGTCATTAAAACATAACCCAATGTCAGCACAGTTTAAGTACCAATACACTTTCTACAGATGGGAGCAAGCCCACCAATCTTTACGGACAGCTGCAATTAATAATAATTAATAATTAATAATTATTCATTATAATAATACTGTAAATGGATCAATTGAAAAGCAAGTTTTGAGTACACCTCAAAAGACCACCCCTCAGCCTCCTAAGCTCCAAAGAAAAATGTCCCAACCTATCCAACCTCTTCTCCATAATTCAGATGTTCACAAAGAGCTGGAGTAACTCAGCGAGTCAGACAGCATCTCTGGATTTGGTTTTGGTTCTACCTTTGGAGATACACCGTGGAAACAGGCCCTTCGGCCCACCGTGTCAGCGCCAACCAACAATCACCCCGTACACTAGTTCTATCCTACATACTAGGGACGATTTACAGAAGCTGACTAACCTACAAACCTGCAGGTCTTTGGAGTGCGGGAGGAAACCGGAGCACCCGGAGAAAACCCACGTGGTCAGGGGGAGAACGTGCAAACTCCATACAGACAGCTCCCCTAGTCAGGATTGAACTCGGGTCTCTGCCGCTGTAAAGCAGCAACTCTACCGTTTCGGGTCAGGACCCTTATTCAGTCTGAAGTCCCAACCTGAATCGTCACCCATCCTTTTTCTCCCGAGATGCTGCCTGACCCGCCGAGTTACTCCATCAGTTTGTGTCGACCATCCGTATAAACCAGCATTTGCAGTTCCTCTCTACACCTCCCCCCACCATCCCAGCCCAGAGTCCAGATGAGTGTGGCACCAACATTTAACTTGTCTGACATCATTCACAAACTCTCGGACATTTATTCCATCAGGATCATTTCTCCCGAGGACCATGAGGAATGGTGCCTATTGTGTGCGCGTTATACAGGTCTTCCACAGTATTCCCAAATTTCCACAGCGAGCTTGAGTGTTTCCAGTTCCCTCCGCATACACTCCCTTCATTTAGGAGAAGGCAGGAAAATGGGATTAGGAGGCAGAGATCAGCCATGATTGAATGGCGGAGTAGACTCGATGGGCCGAATGGCCTAATTCTACTCCCCTAACTTGTGAACTTGTAAACGGTTTTGTATCAGCTGGAGTAACGCTGGAGTAACTCAGCGGGACACGCAGCGTCTCTGGCGCTGTAAGGCAGCAACGACCGCTGCTCCACCGTGCCGCCCTGAGGTATGGAAAAATCTTAATGATCTGTAAGCAAATCGAATCCCATTGCACCTTGGTATGCGTGATAATGAAGAACTATTGATATTCTAAGCAGAATGAATTAACAACAGGGCATTATTACAGGGCGGCACGGTGGCGCAGCGGTAGAGTTGCTGCCTTACAGCGCGTACAGCGCCAGAGACCCGGGTTCAAACCCGACTCTGGGTGCTGTCTGTACGGAGTTTGTACGTTCAACCCCGTGACCCTGTGGGTTTTTCTCCGGGATCATCGATTTCCTCCCACTCTACAAAGGCGTGCATGTTTGTAGGTTAATTGACTTGGGTTTGTATACTTGGGATGAATGTTATTTGTCCCTAGTGTGTGTAGGGTTGTGTTAATGTGCTGGTCGGCACGGATTCGGCGGGCTGAAGGGCCTGTTTCCATGCTATATCTCTAAACTAAACTAAACAAGGCTCAGTGGTGGTGAGTCTGCAGTCCTGATTGTAGGTGCCTGTCAGGCTGTGTTTGTAGCTGCAGTCAGCACGACGGCGAGATAGCTGTGCAAGGCCATGTTTACTATATGTGCAGATTGTACAGTATCTCCTCTGCAGCTCCTCCTCTGTGTAAAAGCCATCTTCCATTCCGTACTCACACTGCCACCAACTGCCAGCTACCAAGGAGTGCAGTCAATCTCCCAACTCCATGTGTAGGAAGATGCACCAAAGATAGACACAAAATGCTGGAGTAACTCAGCGGGACCGGCAGCGTCTCTGGAGAGAAGGAATGGGAGACGTTTCGGGTGGAGACCCTTCTTCAGACTGGTTAGGGATAAGGGAAACGAGAGATATAAACAATGAAGTGGAGAGATAAAGAACAATGAATGATAGATAGATATGCAAAAATGTAATGATGAAAAGGAAACAAGCAATTGTTTGTTGGGTGAAAACGAGACGCTAGTGCGACTTGGGTGAGCGAGGGATAGAGAGATGGAATTACTTGCCTGGAATGGACTGGCAGTCTTGCTTTTCTGGGCCTGTGTTAAACCTCTGAAGACCATAGGAAGCAGCTTCCTCTGCTGGCTCCAGCGATTAATTGCAGTACGAATTTATACCTTCACAGGAGGCAAAAGACAAAATGCTGGGTGGGGGAACCCAGGGCGCCAGGCAGCATGGAACTGCAGATGCTGGTTTATACTAAAGATAGACGCAAAGTGCTGGAGTAACTCAGAGAGTCGGGCAGCATCTCTGGAGAAAACGGACGGGTGCCGTTTCGGGTCGGGACCCTTCTTCAGACTCAGTCGGCATGGTGGGGATATGTAACGAACGGTCAGAGGCAGCGACTACACTCCAAATACATACAGGTTTATAGGTTGATTGGCTTGGGTAAAATTGTCAATTGTACCCTATTGTGTAGGATAGTGCCAGTTGGGGGATCGCTGGTCAGCATGGACTCGGTGAGCCAAAAAGTCTGTTTCTATGCTGTATCTCTAAAGTCAAAAGACTACTGCTGCCCTGACCACTAGGCAGCAACTGTGGATTTAAAGAACGTTGTCCATTGCTGCCACAGCCCTCTAACATTACAGCAGACATGGAAATATTGTCAATGTGCGGAGGCAGTGTTTATTGTACACATCGTCAGTGCCATCCGAATGTTGTCCATTGAGGACCATGCTTGCAAACAAGTGGTGCTGCTGCAAGTAAGTTCACAAGTTCACAAGTTCTAGGAGTAGAATTAGGCCATTCGGCCCATCGAGTCCACTCCACCATTCAATCATGGCTGATCTCTGCCTCCTAATCCCATTTTCCTGCCTTCTCCCCATAATACTCGACACCCGTTCTAATCAAGAATCTGTCTATCTCTGTCTCAAAAATATCCATGGACTTGGCCTCCACAGCCCTCTGTGGCAATGAGTTCCACAGATGAACTACCCTCTGACTAAAGAAGTTCCTCCTCACCTCCTTTCTAAAAGAGCACCCTTTAACTCTGAGGTTACAACCTCTGGCCCTAGACTCTCCCACCAGTGGAAACATCCTTTCCACATCCACTCTATCCATGCCTTTCATTATCCTGTAGATTTCGATGAGGTCCCCCCTCAACCTTCTAAACTCCAGCGAGTCGAGGCCCAGTGCTGTCAAATGCTCTAAACACTCTAGAACAGGGGGTTCCCAACCTTTCTCGTCCCTTTCACCCGTGGCAACTTTAATAGCACGTAACAATGTTATTTCACTTATTTATGAACAACTAATGATGAATAGATACCGATATACCAGAACCAAACACAGTCAGTCAATGAGAAGAAATATGTACAAATACACAATCAACAATTTTACCCCCTGGGTAGGTCAAATTTTCCCTCCGGGGGTAAATTTACCCCAGGCTGGGAACCCTTGCCCTAAAAGTAAAAATTTCAATGGTCCGTTTAGTTATTTACGACAATTAGACACTCGTGGCGGTCGTCACTGACTGGAGCTACGCAGAGATGCTGTGATCTCTATTGGTGTTGCCGGAGGGCAGAGGTGGAGAAGAGTGAGTGTAAGAGAGGCTGTGTGTGCCACTTAATCAGTGACGTGGTGACACACCAGACCCCAGCTACTGGAATCCGCTGAGTTCCTCGGGCAGGCTGCTTGTCGCTCTACTTAATCAGTGTGCTGTTGGTAATGCTATGGGTGTTATTCTCATTGAGTCGCAGAGGTTGTAGGTTGCATTTATAATTCCGTTCTTTTTACTAAGAGAGAGCCACGGTGGCGCAGCGGTAGAGTTGTTGCCTTACAGCGCTTACCAGCGCCAGAGACCCAGGTTCGATCCCGACTACTGGTGCTGTCTGTGTGGAGTTTGTACGTTCTCCCCGTGACCGCGTGGGTTTTCTCCGAGATCTTCGGATTCCTCCCACACTCCAAAGACGCGCAGGTATGGAGGTTAATTGGCTTGGTACAAATGTAAAATTGCCCCTAGTGTGTGTAGGATAGTGTTTATGCGAAAGGACTGTTGGTCGTGCGACTCGGTGGGCCAAAGTGCCTGTTTCCACGCTGTATCTCTAAACTAAATTTGCTCCACTGAACCAGGAGAAGGAGACTTCCAGTCGATGAAAGTGGGGGCAGAGATGAAGTCCGTGATGGCTTTCCTTGGCCACACTGCCCTTTGGCTAAATATTGAGGACTCCTTTAGATCATTTGGGATATCCAGTAAGCCCGATATACTGAAGTCGCTGGTATTACTGAAATGAGGGACATGGAGAGAGTTTCAGCTGCAGCTGGGTGAGTATTTGATGCCACTACCCATTCCCACACTGACCTTTCTGTCCTGGGCCTCCTCCACTGTCAGAGTGAAGCCACACGCAAATTGAAGGAACAGCACCTCATATTTCGCTTGGGCAGCTTACACCCCAGTGGTATGAACATTCAAGTAACCCTTGCATTCCTCCCTTCTCCATCCCTCCCCCACCCTAGTCGTCCTGCTAATTTCACTGTTCATATCCCTTTGTTCTCACCTCTTCCACAGCCAACAATGCACCATTGTGGGCTCCACCTTTCCTGAGTCATTGGTGCCGACTCCGATTTGTACTGTACCTTTTCCTTCCTCTTGTTTCCCTCTCCCCTGACTCTCGGTCTGAGGAGGGGTCTCAATCCGAAACGTCACCCGTTCCTTCTCTCCAGAGATGCTGCCTGTCTCGCTGAGTTACTCCAGCATTCTGTGTCCTCTGGCAAGTGATAGGTGGATACAGGTGACAGAGGGGAGGGGTTGAAAAATGCATTGAAAGCTAACCTGCCACAAACAAAACGACATAAAATGCATCTGTAACACTGTAGAAGAACCCAAGGTTGTCCACATTTAAAATAAAGCAAAGCAGAATAAAAAAATTATCGAGAGAGTGATTAATTTCTTTCTCCTACCTTCTGGACAAGTTGTGTGGATAATATTTAATTACCATCTCTCAACACACATACGCCCAGGACTGAGACTGCTTTTCGCATGTGGGCTGCAAGGTTGCTATGGCGACGGTGCAGGCCCCTGACCCTGCTGTTTCCTGCTGCTCGTTACGGAGATATTTCCTCGGCGATCTCTTGGCGCGAGACGCGGTCAATGGGCTCGGAAACCAGCGCAAGAGTCAGTCACACTCTGGGTCCTGAGGGATGGAAGACACTAAATATCCAGCAAGATATCAAACAAGCAAGGGCCTGGTAATTGCTAGGAAGCAGCGCAGTCAAACAGGCAAATATTTAAAGATCCTGCCTGCCCAGGGAACCATGTACTGCTGGAAAAGTTAATCATCTCAGCATCGAATTAGGGGTGGAAGCAATTCTCGTGATAAGCAGCCTAACGTAGAGACAGGCCTTAACAACAAGCGACCGTGTTTAGAAGGATGAGGGGGGGGACCTCATTGAAAGTTATCGAATAGTGAAAGGCCTGGATAGAGTGGATGCAGAGACGATGTTTCCACTGGTGTGGGAGAGTCTAGGACCAGAGTCATAGCCTCAGAATTAAAGAATGTTCCTTTAGGAAGGAAATGAGGAGGAATTTTTTAGTCAGAAGGTGGTGAATCTGTGGAATATTGTTGCTACGGAAGGCTGTGGATCGAGACTCTTCTTCACAATTATAAATATTTTTTTTTAAATACAAGGGTTAATTTTGGTTGAATAAGGGTGAACGAGAGAATCTTCATTTCATGGAAAGAAAACTAATCAAAGTGATTTGAAGGTGATGTTAATAAAAAAAATGGTGACCTCAATTAACTGTGTTTCTCATTCCCTCTGCTGAATTAACATCAATATTTTTGGGATCGGGTTTTAAATAGGAATATGCTTTTTTTTATAAATGTGTTACTGGCAAAACCACCAACTCTTATTGCCAAGTCACTTGAAAACTCATTCTTCTCAATTACCTGTGAGGGATAGGATAAAATGAAAGACTTTTATTATGGTCGCCTAACTGTAGGATTATGGAGTTTGATTCCGAGTTCGCACTTAATTTATTGTCACGTGTACCGAGGTACAGTGAAAAGCTTTTGTTGAGTGTTAACCAGTCAGCGGAAAGACTACACATGGTTGCAATCGAGCAGTCCACAGTGTACAGATACATGATAAGGGGAATAACGTGAATAAATGTTGCTGTCAGAGTAGAGGTTTAAAAGAGTGGAGCGATTGTAATGCATGTTTGCAGTTCCACTTGTGGGACCAGCACACAAAGAGTCGCCTGGCTTGGACGCAATCTTGGTCCTGTATTATTGCTAAGGTGATTTTTCCCAGAACACTGATACAATCATAAAGAAAGCACATCAGCGCCTCTACTTCCTGAGAAGATTACAGAGAGTCGGTATGTCAAGGAGGACTCTCTCGAACTTCTGCAGGTGCACAGTAGAGAGCATGCTGACCGGTTGCATCGTGGCTTGGTACGGCAACCTGAGCGCCCTGGAGAGGAAAAGACTACAAAAAGTTGTAACCACTGCCCAGTCCATCATCGGCTCTGACCTCCCTACCATCGAGGGGAGCTATCGCAGTCGCTGCCTCAAAAAGGCTGCCAGTATCATCAAGGACCCACACCATCCTGGCCACACACTCATCTCTCCACTGCCATCAGGTAGAAGGTACAGGAGCCTGAAATCTGCAACATCCAGGTTCAGGAACAGCTCCTTCCCCACAGTCATCAGACTATTAAACACAACTTCAAACAAACTCTGAACTGTAACAGCCTATTGCACTTTATCTGTTTATTGATGTGTGTATATATATATATATATATATATATTCTATGGTATATGGACACACTGATTGGTTCTGTATTTATGCCTACAATATCCTGTTGTGTTGAAGCAAAGCAAGAATTTCATTGTCCTATCTGGGACACATGACAATACACTCTCTTGAATCTTGAATCTTTCTCTGTAGTCACTGCAATATCAAAATAACAATGTATTCTGGAGACTTCACATGGAGAGTTTCAACATGGATATCAGAAGATGCCTCTAGTTAACGCAGAATATAGAACATCACAGCACGGGAACAGGCCCTTCGGCCCCCAATGCTGTACCAAACTTGATGCCAAGACCAACTCTTATCTACCTGCACATGATCCATATACCTCCATATCCATTTGCATACCTTTAGTTTAGTTTAGAGATACAGCGCGGAAACAAACCCTTCGGCCCACCGAGTCCACGCCGACCTGCGATCTCCGCACATTAACACTCTCCTACACACACTAGGGACAATTTACACATACACCAAGCCAATTAATCTACAAACCTTTACGTCTTTGGAGTGTGGGAGGAAACCGAAGAGCTCGGAGGAAACCCACGCAGGTCACGGGGAGAACGTACAAACTCCATACAGTCTCTCAAATGCAACTAATATATCTATCTCCAGCATCCCACTGAGCAGTGCGTTCCAGACACCCACCAGCATCTGTGTAAACACTTGCCCCGCGTATCTCCTTTAAACTTTGCCCCTCTCACCTTAAAGCTGTGCCCTCGTATCATTTGATTCTTCCATCCGGGGCAAAACGGTTCTGACTGTCTTCCCTATCTATGCCTCTCATAATTGTACATGCTTCTATCCAGACTGCCCGCAACCTCCAACGTTTGATGTTGCTCTCTGCTCTTGCATTGTAGAGAGCTCTTCTGCAGCCTTCTCCAGCATAGTCTGCAGAATGGATGACAATTGTAGCTATTAAACCATTTCCACCATGAAATATGCTAACTATGTTGCACTGTGTTACATGATGTATAAGTGTGCATTTAATGGCATACCTTAATAAATGCATTATATCCTCTCTGGCTTCAACACTAATCTTATATCTTATGCTAGATTGGCATGGAAATGCACATGTAACTGGACAATTTACCCACTGATCTGTTAATCCCATCAAACCTCACACCATGTTTTATTGCAGACTAAGACACCATTAGAATCATAAATGCAAATAGTGCCTGACAAGTTATATAGTGTGTTGATAGCTATACATAACTGATATTTCACACGTTACCAAATGAACTGTAGGAATCACATTAGGAGGAAGGAACTGCAGATGCTGATTTAAACCGAAGATAGACACAAAATGCTGGAGTAACTCAGCGGGACAGGCTGCATCTCTGGAGAGAAGGAATGGGTGACGTTTCGAGTCAAGTCTGAAGAAGGGTCTTATATATTTATTTATCTATTTATTTATTTATTTTCATTTTAAATAAATCAACACAAAAAATAAATGGGACATGTTAATAAGAAACACTCAAATATTACACAAATAGAAAAATACAACAATATACAGAAACATAAAAGAAATATTAAAAAATAAATTAAAAAAATTATATATAATACCATCAGTCACACACCCCACCCTGGCTAATTAAGTGAAAAGTGCATCTACACATAACAACATTTAACAAACCAGCCCTTAGTCTGGCAGAACCTGCAAGTCTGTAAAGTATGATAAAAAAAAGGTTGCCATTTGTGAAAAAAATTATCAGTACATCCCCTCAATGTATATTTAAATTTCTCAAGTTTAAGAAAAAACACTACAGAAGGGTCTTGACCTGAAACGTCACCCATTCCTTCTCTCCAGAAATGCTGCCTGTCCCGCTGAGTTACTCCAGCATTCTGTAGTTAATTACAACCATATTATGCAGGTACTGGTGAAAGTATAAAAGGTGACTGGTGAAAACATGGACAGGTAATGTCACCAATTCTTGCTCTCCAGAGATGCAGCCTGACCTACTGAGTTCCTCCAGCACTTTGTGTTCTTTTGTGTATTAGCCAGCTTCTGCAGTTCCTTGTTCCCACTGCACAAAATAGATTGAGGGCAGCTGCCTGGGATTAAACCCACATTATCTGAGATTTGGGAGTCTTTTAAAGGCCAGTTAATTAGTTTATTAGAGTTCAGGACCTCTGTACTCCTGAGAGGATGCAAGATGAGGGTGGCAAGGTCCATGGAGCGATATGGTGAGTTTAATCAAAAAGAAAAAGGCAGCGTAGATAATTATTATATTAGTACATGGTATTAGGAAAAAGGACTGTTCTGCACTCAGTATTCCAGCAGGAACGATTGCAGGAAACTAACTGACGACTATTTAAAAATGTACTATTTTAATTTAACGTTTCCCGTTCATTTAAATGCAGACCGGATGCTATTCAACACTGCGTTCTCCCACCGCAGATTCCAATGAACTGAATCGGCCCCTAAAGCACCAGAGACTGCACCATGAGATTGAAAATCAGAGGTGCTGTTCAGCATTTTCATGAACAAGCTGTCAATCTTGTATATTATTCCTTTCTTAAAACAGGATCAGACAGCAATTATCTTGTCAGTTTTCCAGTCACAGAGGTTCTGTGCAAGGATTCATCAGATTTTTCTGTTGTTTTGTTCCATTGCTTGTCTGTGCCCGGAGGTTGATAGATTCTTGATTAGTGCGGGTGTCAGGGGTTGTGGGGAGAAGGCAGGAGAATGGGGTTGAGAGGGAGAGATAAATCAG
Source organism: Malacoraja senta (assembly GCA_038087875.1). Taxonomy (NCBI): domain Eukaryota; kingdom Metazoa; phylum Chordata; class Chondrichthyes; order Rajiformes; family Rajidae; genus Malacoraja; species Malacoraja senta. The sequence goes on from CM075988.1 coordinate 21,804,228, forward strand.
CCATGATTGAATGGTGGAGTAGACTGGATGGGCCGAATGGCCTAATTCCGCTCCTATAACCTATGAACTTATGAATTCAGTGTGGTTATTGGGGTTAAGTTTTAAATGTATATCGCTCGGTAAATGATTGCATTTTGGGAAGTTAAACCAGGGCTGGACCTTCACAATCTAGAACTACAAGAACATGCAGTAGTTCCTTGAAAGCATCGTCACAGGTAGACAGGGTGGTGAAGAAGCCTTGTGACACATTGGCCTTCAAAAGTCAGGGAATCAATTATAGAAATGGGGACAATAAGTTACGGTTGTACAAACGTTGGTGAGGCTGCACTGCTGTGTTCAGTTTTTGGTCACCCACTATAGAAAAGATGCCATTTAAGCTGAAAAGGGCGCAGAGAAGATTCACAAAGATGTTGCCAGCAATCAAAGGTTTGAGTTATAGGGAGTGGTTGGGCAGGCTAAGACTATATTCCATGGAGGCTGAGGGGTGATCTTAGAGAGATGTATAACATCATGAAGTTAATAAATAGGGTGAATGCATAGACATTTTCCCAGGGTATGGGAATCAATAGCTAGAGGGCAGAGATTGAAACTGAGAAAAAAAGATTTAATGGGAACCTAATTGACAATGTTTTCACACAGAGGGTGGATGGTCTATAGAATAAGCTGCCAGAAGATATTGTTAAGGCAGGTACTTTAATAGCATTTAAAAATGGGGGTTTCGAGGGATATGGGCCAAACACAGGCAAGTGGGGCTATGTTGGCATGTTGGTCGGCATGGATGAGTTGGGCCGAAGGGCCTGTTTCTGTGCTGTGTTCTGAAGCTTCTGATAGAGGATTTTTTGTCATCGGAAAAAAATAGCAAATTCTTCACGCTGAAGAATATGTTGCAGGAAAAAAAGAATTTGTTCAGTTTAGTTCAGAGATGCAGCGTGGAAACGGGTCCTTTGTCCCACTGCCTCTGCGCCGACCAGTGATCCCTGCACACTAGCACTATCCTACACACTAGGGACAATTTACAAATTTGCCAAAGCCAATTAACCTGCAAACCTCTACCTGTATTATCGCTAAGATGCTTTTGCCCTGTAGTCACTGCAATATCAAAACCAGAAGGGGAAAAATAACTAAAACACAAAACCGAACAAAACATGTTTGAATTTGGTAGTTTGTGGAAATATGAACCTTGTATTCACCGGATTAACATGTAAATAACAGCCAAAGGAAGTGATTTGGTAAATGCATGGTGTCATGCAGACTAAGATGAAAAGTTCATGATTTTTAAAATCTCTCCTTTTTACTTTCAATTTTGTAAACAAATCTCTCCACCACATTCCTACAATGTTTGAATAATGAACTGAAGGCTCATTAAATATCTGAATGCAGTTTACTTAGCAAATTAAACTCTTTGAATGAGATTCATCTGGACTTGTATGCAGCTGGATTTGCTTACCTACACAAATGGTTTATTCAAAGTATTCTTAACATTGTCAGCCCTTCATGCTGTAATTTATGCAATGGCTTGCTACATTTCAGTGGTCACACAGATTGCTCTGCGCACCCCCCTAGATTGCTCGGCATTCTGTTCAATGTTGTATCATGATTCCTAAGCTGAGATGTCTAAGGATTCAGCTACAGACACAGAATGTTAAAGAGCAGCAACATCTGGCTCAGAACAAAGTCCTGATCCATAGTATATGTTTCTTGAAAAAAACAGTGAGGTGATGGGTAAATATCTTATCGACCATTGCTGACTTGCTACAAGATTCATAAGTGTCATAAGTGATAGGAGCAGAATTGGGCCATTCGGCCCATCAAGTCTACTCTGCCATTCAATCATGGCTGATCTATCATTCCCTCTTAACCAGGGCTGCCAACATTGGGTGAGAGTTGAGAATGAGAAATTGCGAGGGAGCGTAGCGACCGGGGGGGAGGGTGGGGGGGGGGGGTGTTCCCCCTCCCACGGTAGGGAGCTTTTGCATTTTTCAGCTTGAAATTGTGCAATCTGGTGCATACTGTAGTGAGTCTTTTAACTTGCATTTGAATGCAACTTTTATGCTTTAAATTGGATTAGGTATGAATAAGGTTAGGCTAAATTACATTCCTAATTACATTCCACAATAGAGCCGGGCTCTGATCAACAGGTGCAGCACATGAATGACTGTATTCATATATGGAAATCAGATTATATTCATGCTGTTATGTGTGTATATATATGTATATGTATATGTATATGTATATGTATATAGAGAGAGAGAAAAACTCAGAGAAACAAAGCAAAAGTCGGACTTCCATCACTGTTCTGCACAAATAAATCAATCAACCTTGTTCAAGAAGGAACTACAGATGCTGGAGAATCGAAGGTAGACAAAATTGCTGGAGAAACTCAGCGGGTGTGGCAGCATCTATGGAGCGAAGGAAATAGGAAACCCTTCTTCAGACGGTTTCAACCTTACCCTTTGAATATAGAAACAAGACGAAAATAATGCCTCTTATTCAATCATATATGGTTCAATGAAATTAAGATATATATGTAAAAATATATATGGAAACAGGCCCTTCCGCCCACAAAGTCCACACCGACCAACAATCTATTATACACCAATTCCATCCATCATGCCAGGGACAATTTACAGAAGCCAATTAACCTACAAACCTGCACTTCTTTTGGATATGGGAGAAACCGGAATATCCAGAGAAAACCCATGTGGTAGTAAGGCAGCAACTCTACCACTGCGCCACTGTGCCACCCCATTAAATTATTTTTTCTGTAATATATTTATTATGGTGTCATGTGAATAAAGATGAACACATGATTCTGATTTCTGCCCTTAGTTGGATAACACACATGTCCAGTCATTGTGTGTTTTATGGCTGGTTTTCAACCTCTTCAGGCTGAAGGTCTCCACTCGAAACATCACCCATTCTTTCTCTCCAGAGATGCTGCCTGTCCTGCTGAGTTTTCTAGTTTTTAGTGTCTATCTTCAGTTTAAACCAGCATCTGCAATTCCTTCCTACACTATTTGTTAAGCAAAACAGGTCCTATTCTCATTATATAATGTTGTGATCAGCGTGAGAGCGTGAGAGTTTTGTGAAATGCGCGAGTTTCACGCTCAATGCGTGAGAGTTGGCAGCCCTGCTAATAATGCAAACATTTTATGCAAGTTCCAATTGTTTGGACAAAAATCACTTATTACTGCTTTATAACAGTTAAGTTACATTAAGACCATTTCAGAAATTATGGCAGTCAACAAAAAAATCAACTAACAAATTAAAGCAAACTAAATGAAAATAACATGTTCCCTTTCCTGACTCTACCTCGTAAGTACTTTAACGCTGTTAACAGAGCAAAGGGATATTAATCTCAAGAATCAAAATGGGGAAAGTGAGGGCAATTTTGCTTGGTCATTCTAAGCCCATTCAGATCTGCATAGAGTCGGAGTTATACAACATGTACATGGCTGGCCCAATTTGTCCATAATGATCAAGTTGGCATTCTGCGTGCCCCGGGACTGGCTGCCGTTCCCAGATCAGCTCGCGTCCCAGGGACTGGCTGCAGTTCTCAAGTCGGCTTGCCTGCCCCGACCCCGTGAAAACATATTGAAAAAAAACACACGGTTTTCCGGGTTACGGGCCGGATTCTGCCCGTGTGCCGTAGGTTGCCGAACCCTGTCCTAGATGTTTGGCCTCATTGTGGTCCCCCCCCATGTTTTACAACCAATTCACCTGGTTAGTTCTATCTCCGGCTGCTGCATGTTGTCTGCGGCTGCACATCCAACCAAGAAAGAAGAGAAGAGAAGAGATGCTACGTCACTCACAGCCGCCAACTGACGCGCTTCCCCAGACTGCACAGATCGCTGTGATGTGGCGCAAAAGAGACAAACTGTGCAGGGACTGAAGACAGCGTGAGAATTCTGTCATCAGCGTGAGCATTGGCTGAAATGCGTGACTCTCACGCTCAAAGCGTGAGAGTTGGCAGCCCTGTCTAAGGCCAGGATGTGACAACAGACACACAGGGAGACACATACACACACACACACACACACACACACACACACACACACACACACACACACACACTCAGGGAGACAGACACACACACGGGGAGACAGACAGACACACACACGGGGAGACACACAGAGACACATACACACAGAGTCACACACACAGGGAGATAGACAACAACACGGGGAGACACACACACGGGGAGACACACAGACACGCACACACACACACAGGGAGACACACACACAGGGAGACACACACAGGGAGGCACACACACACACACACAGGGAGACACACACACAGGGAGACACACACACAGGGAGACACACACACACAAGGAGACACACACAGGGAGGCACACATACACACACAAGGAGACACACACAGGGAGACAGATACACAAGCACACACACACACACACACACACACACACACACACAGGGAGACACACACACACAGGGAGACACACGCACACAGGGAGACACACACACACAGGGAGACAGACACACAAGCACACACTCACACACCTTTTCTTCCCCCTCCCTCCATCCACCCCTTCCTCCCTCCTGACCCCATCCTTCCCTCTTTCCTCCCCCTCCCTCTTTCTCCACTTTCTCCTTTCCTTCCTTCATCCCCTTTCTACATTCCCTCCCCTTGTCTCGCTTTGCCTCCATCCCTCCCTTTTTTTCTTTCCCTCTCTCTCTCTCTCTCTCCCCCCCCTCCCTCTCTCTCCCCGGCCGCCCAATGGGGAGTCTGGCGGGCACGGTGTAGTGTGGATTGGCGGCGCTGGCGCTGCCGTGTGAGTTGAAGGGCAGGAGGGAGGGAGGGAGGGAGCGAGGCTGCAGCGGCGGCCGGCAGCGCAGCGCTCACAGCCGGCACATAGAGCTGCAGACACCCGGCGGCTGCAAATCCAACCAAGAGAGAAGAGACGCAACGTCGCTCACAGCCGTCAACCGACGCTCTTCACCAGACCGTGCAGATCCCTGGCACGTGGCGCAAAGGGACAAACTGTGCAGGGACTGAACTCAGCGTGAGAACTCGGTCATGAGCGTGAGAGCGTGAGGGCGTGAGAATTTGCTCCAAGGCGTGATTGTCACGCTGGAAGCGTGAGAGTTGGCAGCCCTGCTCTTAACCCCATTCTCCTACCTTCTCCCCATTACCCCTGACACCCGTACTAATCAACATCGAGCTCTAGGTTGAAGCTGATCTAAACACAGACTGAAATCTAAACACAGCTTAGTTTAGGTTAGAGGTACAGCACAGCAACAGGCCATTCGGCCCACCAACTCAGCGATCCCAGCACACCATCCTACACACTAGGGACAATTTACAATTTTTTACCAAAGCCAATTAACCTACAAACCTGTTCTTCTTTGGAGTGTGGGAGGAAATTGAAGCACCCGGTGAAAACCCACGCAGGTCACGGGGAGAACGTGCAAACTCCGTACAGACAGCACTCGTAGTCAGGATCGAACCAGGGTCTCTGGCGCTAACTTCGGTTTAAACCAGCATCTGCACTTCCTTCTTACACATGAGTAGAAGGGAGGTTGGTTTGTGTGATGGTCTGGGCTGCGTCAACAATTTGCTGCAATTTCTTGTCGTCTGTCCAGAGGTTGGAGATTCTGGCTCTTCCTTGGATCAGAGAGTGAATGGGCACTGGGATTCTCTTCAGCCAGCTCAAAAAAACAGACTTCAACAGGAGCCCCACTCCCCTCGCTGAGTGCAATTCAGTCAGCAACCTTACCCTTACTAAGGGCTTTTCAGTCAGCAAACCCATTCCTTTTCTCCAGAGACGCTGTCTGGCCCGCCGAGTTACTCCAGATTTTATGTGTCTATCTTGCTCAGGGCATTTCAGTCAGCAGGAAGAACCTTGATGTCCTCACCCCACGAGAACCAAGTTTTGAGAGGAATACCGAGAGTGAAGGTGAGCTTACTGTAGGCGGTGGGATATTGAGTCGATCCTTAGCAGTGGCTTGTGAGAGTCAAACTGGTTGAGAGACTTGTTGATCAATTCACTTAGTGCAAGTGGGAATATTGGCATTGATTATGATGGAAGATGCCCAACAATAATTTCAACAAACTTTGCTGTCAGTAGAAGGGACAAAATTCCCGCAATTTGGGGTGATCATCTTCGTCACGTAAAAAGAGTTATTGTCATCGTTATGTGAGAAAAGAAGTTATTTATTCAACTTTTCCAAATAGATCCAGCTTCAAAAGAGTTAAATCCAACAGATTCTCAAGCCTATAATCGTTTTTAAATTTCTGTTTGATGTTACATGTAATTTTTGGGTGGAAGTTATTATGAAGAGATTTAGTAGCACCAGCGGCATTGAGAGAAATCACAAAATTATTTTGAGCAATTTGGCATATGATTTTATCTGGAAAGGATTGAAAATGGTCTTTTTAAAGAGCATTCTCACAGTGTATGCAATTTGTTTTAACTTAAATTGTTCCACAAATTATGATAGGTTTTATGCACTTTGTTCTCATTTCTTTCTTCCAGATAAATTCCCATTTATTGGCCTTCAATTGGAAAACAACTATTGAAGGGATAGAACCAGTCGTGTTAATGTTCATAAGTGATAGGAGCAGAATTAGGTCATTCGGCCCATCAAGTCTACTCTGCCATTCATTCATGGCTGATCTACCTCTCCCTCCCAAAAGCCCTGTCCCACGGTGCGAGTTCATTCCAAGAGCTCTCCCGAGTTTTAAAAAAAAATCAAACCCGTGGTAAGCACGGAGAATGAACGTAGCGGGTACGTCGGGGCTCGGGGACGTCTCTTAGCGGCTCGTAACGCTAACGGCAGGTACTCGGGAAGACTCGCTAACGGCAGGTAAGCACGGGAAGACTCGTGAAGATTTTTCAACATGTTGAAAAATGTCCACGAGAGCCCCGAGTACCGACGCGTGGCCATTACCGTAAATCTCCGAGTTTGAATCAGGGCAAACTCGGGAGTGCTCTTGGAATGAACTCGTACCTGTGGGACAGGGCTTTAACCCCATTCTCCTGCTTTCTCCCCATGACCCCTGACCCCCTGGAATAACCCGCACTAGTCACTGTTTCCAGCCAGGTTTATGTCGTATGATCTGGTTTATCAACCTCACTGTGAACAGTCCACAGGAGGAGTTTCAGTAATAGTGAGAGGAAAACGGAAATAATATTACAAGTGTCTTGGCCGGGGAGCTTCTCTGAAGCTGTTCGGGTAAGAGTTGCTCAGACCTTCATCTGCATTTACAGATGCAACATCGCATAGAAACATAGAAGCATAGAAAATAGGTGCAGGGGCAGACCACTCGGTCCTTCGAGCCAACACCGCCATTCAATATGATCATGGCTGATCATCCTAAATCAGTACCCCGTTCCTGCTTTCGCCCCATATCCTTTGATTCCGTTAGCTCTATCTAACTCTCTCTTGAAAACATCCAGTGAATATGCCTCCACTGCCTTCTGTGGCAGAGAATTCCACAGATTCACAACTCTCTGGGTGGAAAAGTTTTTCCTCATCTCAATCCTAAATAGCCTACCCTTTATTCTTAAACTGTGATCCCGGTTCTGGACTCCCCCAACGTTGGGAACATTTTTCCTGCATCTAGCCTGTCCAATCCCTTAAGAATTGTAGACGTTTCTATAAGATCCCCTCTCATCCTTCTAAATTCCAGTGAATACAAGCCCAGTCGATCCATTCTTTCATCATCACAGCAGGGAGTGCACGGCTGTTGCCAGAGATCGAATCGAAAGTCAGAGATGTTGTTGACACTCGTGCACGCGTGCGAGCCACACGCGTACACACGCACGCACACACGCTCGCACACACACGCAAGCACACGCACGTACACACACGCTCACACACACACGCAAGCACACGCATGCACACATCGTACATGCACAAACACATGCACACACACGTGCGCACAGACTTGCCCATACACACAACAGGGTGGCACGGTGGCGCAGCAGTAGAATTGCTGCCTTACAACGCCAGAGACCCGGGTTCGATCCAGACCATGGGTGCTGTCTGTATGGTGTTTGTACATTCTCCCCTGCGTGGGTTTTCTCTGAGATCTTCAGTTTCCTCCCACACTCCAAAGACGTACAGGTTCGTAGGTTAATTGGCTTGGTATAAATGTAAATTGTCCCTAGTGTGTGTGTGTATGTTAGTGTATGGGGATCGCTGGTCGGCAAGCGTGTGTGTGTGTGTGCACGTGTGTTTATGCATATGTTTGTGTGTTTATGCATATATTAGACGTGGGCGCTGATCACAGGGATATCCCACAAGTTATTGGCTGCTACCTCATAGAAAATACTTAGTTGTTTCACTTATTCCCATTCTGAGCTACCTGCCCCTCCATTAATTTTCTTCCCCATTTGATAGTATCCATTTTGCAGATGATGTACCGAGGGACTAGAAACCCACGGGGTCAGATGCATGACTTCCATTGCTGTCTCACAGCGCCAGGGTTTGCTTCACACATTCAAGCCTCTTTGACAGCAGGCATGGAACATCTCTTTGCAGTCCATGTTTTTGTGAAGTGTTGGCAAATGGCAAATTGCGGGTTCTCATGGAAGCCTAGTCCAGGCTCCGGCCAGACACAGTACAATGTTGACACGGGCAGCAGAGATTGCCCCACAACATCCCATCAACACTAATGCCTCTATAATTTCCACCGAGTATTTGTCATTGTGTGTTCAAGTCAGCAGAAGCAAGGGGCTCATCTTCCCTTCAGATCCTGGGCGTAAGTGGCAGGTTGCAGTGCATCAAGAACAGCTATTCGATTCCCTTATACTCGGCTCCTTCAATCTAAGGACCAAAATAATAAAGCAGCTCGGAGCTGTGAGACTTAATTGAAGTTGTGCTCAGACCTTCTCGCCCCACTGGAGTCCAGAATGCCACAAGACATTTTGCAAACAAGGATGAAATGGTTCTGTTAACGTTATTTTCATGAACTTTATTTTTTCCAATTCTGGCAATCCCATTAAAAACAAAATCAAGATAACTCACTTCGCAAGTACACTGCCAAGCATGGCGCATGGCACTTATTCAGACTTTAAGTTTAGCTTAGTTTAGTTTAGAGATATACCGCGCGGAAACAGGCCCTTTGGCCCACCGAGTCCGCACCGACCAGCGATCCCCGCACATTAACACTATCCTACACGTGCACTAGGGGCAATTTTTACATTTATACCAAGCCAATAAACCGGCAAACCTGTACGTCTTTGGAGTGTGGGAGGAAACCGAAAATATCGGAGAAAACCCACGCGGGGTCACGGGGAGAAGGTACGAACTCCGTACAGACAAACACCCGTAGTCGGGTTAGAACCCGGGTCTCAAGCGCTGTAAGGCAGTAGCTCCACTGTTGTGCCACCGTGCCGCCCAAAGTCATATTAAGTTATATTGAGAGATCGTGATGCAGTTTCTGAATCGTGCGACGTGTGACGATAAAATAATAATTTTAAACATTATTTAAATTAAATTAAATGTACCAGGAGAGCACTTAACATGATTTGACAAAACGTGCTTGTGGGTGAAACCCCCATACAGGGTAGACCTATTACTGGTGATTTATACAGATGGATCGTCTTATACTAAACGTTCTAGATTGATGAGTTGTGGGCGTAGTTTGTGGTTTAGCAGCCTGTTCAGGATTAGTCGTCCGTGGCAGAGCTAGGGACAAGGTACTTAAGGGCCTGTCCCACGAGCATGCGACTGCATGCGGCAAGCATGACCAAACCGGAAGCGGGGGCCGCGCGGAGGTCGAGTGATCCCCGTACATGGCCGTTCCCACCAGCATGCGACCGCATGCGGCGAGCGCGACCAAACCGGAAGCGGGGGCCGCGCGGAGGTCGAGTGAGTGACGTGAAGTTCGAGCGAAGTCCGCGCGTGACGTACGGCGTCAAGACGCTGCGTACGGCGTCGAGTCTAAAGTCTAAAGTCATTTTAATGTTTTTTGTCTTGTACTCAAAACCCAGCTGCCAACCTGCCCACTTGCTGTATGTGCATTGTGACACCCAGTAGTTTAGTTTAGAAATACAGGCCATTCAGCCGCTGGAGACCGCGCCGACCAGCGATCACCCGTACACGGGTATCGGTGGATTAGTACGGGTGTCAGGGGTTACGGGGAGAAGGCAGGAGAATGGGGTTGGGAGGGAGAGATGGATCAGCCATGATGGAATGGCAGAGTAGACTTGTAGGACAGACTAGTAGATCATATGATACACTAGTCTGTCCTACACACTAGGGACAATTTACAGAAGCCAATTAACTTACAAACCTGCACGTCTTTGGAGTGTGGGGGGAACACCTGGAGGAAACCCACGTGGTCACTGTCTATGCAACTAATAATGGAGAAGATATCTGCACCCTCATGAAGAATAGACAATACGTGCAGGAGTAGGCCATTTGGCCCTTCGAGCCAGCACCGCCATTCAATGTGATCATGGCTGATCATCCCCAATCAGTACCCCGTTCCCGCCTTCTCCCCATATCCCCCGACTCCGCTATTTTAAGAGCCCTATCTAGCTCTCTCTTGAAAGCATCCAGAGAACCGGCCTCCACCGCCCTCTGAGGCAGAGAATTCCACAGACTCACCACTCTCTGTAAGAAAAAGTGTTTCCTCGTCTCCGTTCTAAATGGCTTACCCCTTATTCTTAAACTGTGGCCCCTGGTTCTGGCCTCCCCCAACATCGGGAACACAGTTGCTATAGAACTTAGTTGCCATGATTTGGACTGGTTACGGTTAATGACCAAAGGCCTAATTTTGGGCTCCTTTGGACCTTCTGGTTTGGATTCACATCACAGTAGCATGACTATTCTCTTGTCCAAAACTAGATGTTGATAAATTACCCTCCTGCAGCACTGAAGAGAATACTCATTTATATGTCATCTGGCTTGGGGGCTGTGTATATTGTTGTAGTTTTTAGTTTCTATATTTTCACTGAACTCTGCACAAGGTCATTCAAAACCCAGCGCAAAGCCCCCTGCAGCAATCCTCGACAGTATCTGTGCTGGAGTTTACAAACACCAAACTTTAATGAGGCTCTCCATCAGTTTAAATAGCACGAGGAGCAAAAATATCAGAGTGTTCAAAGGCTCTCGGTACAAATTACTTGCAGAAGAATATATTTCATCAAACTCTGGGAATAAATATTTTTCTCAATTGGCCAGTTGGGCTGATCTGCTTCTTCCAACGCTGTTTGGCTGTGAAAGTTGTCACTTGAAACATAAGGTATATAGGTCTTCATTGGTCGGGGCATTGAGTATAATGGTCAGAAAGTCAAGATGCAGCTTAAAATCCCTACTATGACAACTGTATGAGCCTCCAATCTCCTGGCATGTTCCTATTTAGAGATACAGCGTGGAAACAGGCCCTTCGGCCCATCAAGACCGCACCAACCAGTGATCCCTGCACTTAACACTATCCCACACACACTAGGGACATTTTTTACATGTATACCAAGCCAATTAACCTACAAACCTGTATGGTCTTTGGGGTCTGGGAGGAAAGCGAAGATCTCGGAGAAAACCCCACGCAGGTCACGAGGAGAACGTGCAAACTCCGTACAGACAGCACCCGTAGTCAGGATCGAACTCCGGGTCCTTAGTACTGTAAGGCAGCAACTCTACCGCTGCGCTACCGTGCCACCCAAGTTCTTCTAATATGTTCTTCTAGTTCCTGTTGACTATTTGGGGCCCTTTAGTAAACTTTCAAGAAGGACATCACCCCCTTTTTATTTCTCAGCTCCACCCATGTAGCCTTTGATGTCCTTTTAGATATTGTCCATGAACATCACACTTGCTTTGTTATACACTGGCACAGCTGTGAAAAAGTGGAACGCACTAATCGTGAATGTCAGCTAGGGATGGGCACAGAGTCATCTTGAGAAACCTGACAACAATCTTCAATGAATTTCACAATGGAAGCGAGAATCATAGTCAATCAGCATAGAAACGTGCCCTAAAACCCATCTCGCCCACGCCGACCAACGTGTCCCATCTAAGCTAGTCCCATTTAGGCGGCACAATGGCACAGCGGTAGAGATCCAGGTTCGATCCTGACCACGGGTGCTGTCTGCACCGAGTTTGCACGTTCTCCCTGTGACTGCGTGGGTTGTCTTCGGGTGCTCGGGTTTCCTCTCGCACTCCAAAGACGTGCAGGTTTGTAGGTTAATTGGCTCTTGCAAACTGCCCCCAGTGTGTAGGATAGAACTCGTGCACAAGAGACAGTTGGTCAGTGCGGACTCGGTGGGCTGAAGGGCCTGTTTCTACGCTGCATCTCTAAACAAAACTAAACTAAATATACTGAAGAAGGGTTTCGACCCGAAACATTGCCTATGTCCTTCGCTCCATAGATGCTGCCTCACCCGCTGAGTTTCTCCAGCATTTTTGTCTACCTTAAATATACCCACATTTGGCCATATTCCTCAGTTGATCTTTGATTCTCAAACACCCACACATGGCCACTCTAATGTCTGAACAAAAGTTATAAACATTTATACAGCAGGTTTTTCTGTTTAATCTATCAGTGCTTTGTGCTATGATGTTGCATTAAAGATATGGCATGCTTTTGCTTTATAAATCTGCACATTACAGCCAAAGAATTTGCGGGCAGTGTACTTGATCGTCACCTGTCCTTTATCACCTACACGTGGAGTCAGAACAGCAGAGTCTGGGTACTTTTTATTGTTAGAAGGAAATGTCATGAGAAAAAGAGAGAGAGAGGAGGGGAAGAGAGAGGGAGAGAAAGGTAGGGGAGGGGGAGAGCGAGAGAGAGGGAGGAAAAGAAAGGTAAAGAGGGAGAGGGGGAGAGAGAAAGGTGGACAGAGAGAAATGGAGAGATCGAGATTGAGAGGAAAGGGACAGAGGAGAGAGAGAAAGGGAGGAAGAGAAAAGTAGAGGGGAGGGAGAGGGGGAGAGAGAGAATGGTGGATAGAAGGAGCGAGAAAAAGAAAGAGAGAGATGCACCCAGAGAGACAGATGGAGAGACAGAGCAGTGTGCCAGAAATAGACGGACACACCCAGACAGAATAAACTGTTTTGCAAGGTAAAACAGCGTGGCAATTTGAGAGTTAATGGACGCCAGTAAATGTGCCTTAAAGGCTTAGTTGATGTATGATTCTTGTGAATTAATGGCTGTGGTGACAGGAAGCAGAATGTTCCTACTAATTTAACAGTCTGGCGTGACCCCATTTACTTCTCAGAACATCTTTGGAATTCATCAGCTGTGCAGATCCAGTGAGGATTCTCCACTTGCCCAGCCCGCTCCATAGTCAGATACTTTATTGTAAGTGGAAGACATTGCCTGCACACTATTCATTCTGCCTTCTGCCTTTAAAACTAGTTTAGAGTCATCAGTGCCATCGCATTCCAATTCAGCTGAGGCAAGATCATATTTCAAAGTTATTACGAATAATGTATGGATTACCTCATCCAACATTCAGATTCACTGCTCAACACCCTCTGTGTCATCCAAACACCTTTTTTTTTTTTAATTAATTTTAATTTGCGGGTATTGCTGAGAAAAGCAGTATTTATTACCCATCCCCAACCATTCTTGAGAAGATGGTACTCAGCCACATACTTGAGTTGCTGCAGTCCTTCAAGTGAAGGTCTTCTCAGTATAGTTGGGGAGACCCTTCTTGGCATTAGACCCAGCTGAGGAATGGATGCTGTTGGCTCCACAGAGGATACCAGCCACCCTCTTCCATCCAATTCCGTGGGTTCATCAAGGCAGCATCGAGGATCCAATTTCAAGACTGAAATACAAAAGGATAACTTTATGTTAGACTTTAGAGATACAGCGAGGAATCGGGCACTTCGGCCCACCGAGTCCGCGCCGACCAGCGTTCACCCCATATACTGGCACTGTCCTACACACTTGGGCAATGTACGATTTTACCAAAGACAATTTAACTACAAACCCGCACCTCTTTGGAGTGTGGGAGGAAACCGGAGCACCTGGAGAAAACCCACGCGGTCACGGGGAGAACGTGCAAACTCCGTACAGACTCCACCCTTAGTGGGTTTCCTCCGGCTTCCTCCCACATTCCAAAGACGAACAGGTTTGTCGGTTATGTGTAGGAAAGAACTGCAGGTGCTGCTTTAAGTCGAAGGTAGACACCAAATGCTGGAGTAACTCAGCGGGACAGGCAGCATCTCTGGAGAGAAGGAATGGGTGACGTTTCGGGTCCTTCTTCAGGCTTAGGTTAATTGGCTTCTGTAAATTGCCCCTAGTGTGTAGGATACAACTAGTGGGTGGGTGATTGTTGGTCGGCATGGACTCAGTGGGCCGAAGGGCCTGTTTCCACGCTGTATCCCGAGAAACTAAAAACTAGTGGGGTACCACAGCAGACAGTGCTTGGGCCTTGATTGAAACCATTACATATATTCTGAAGAGTGATATTGCAACAAGCAGGTGACATGAACTGTATAATAGTTGTTGCAGACAGCAAATGCACAATCCCACTGAGAACTGATAAAGGAGTTCTGTGTGAACGCCCTTTGATCCCGACTAATTTCTTGTTTATTTCCTGTTTCCTTCATATTCCTCAAGACATTGCCTGGTTGGAGCTTTGTAAACCTTACCAACGCTGCCTTTTTCTTTTTGATTAAACTCAGCATATCTCTCCCTGCACCTTGCAACCTCTCCGCAACGCGATGGTCCTGAACTCTAATTAACTGGCCTTTAACAGAGTCCCAAATCTCAGATGTGGGTTTAATCCCAGGCGGCTGCCCTCAAATCTACTTTGTGCAGTGGGAACAAGGATCTACAGAAGCTGGCTAATACACAAAAAGATACAAAGTGCTGCAGTAACTCCACAGGTCAGGCTGCATCTCTAGAGAACATGGATCGTTGACGTCATTTATCCGTGTTCTCCAGAGATGCTGAGTTACTCCAGCACTCTTTCCTTTTCTATTTTCTCCTCCACCTGTATAATACTGTATTAGCCTTCCCTCAGCTCACCAAGCACCAATCTTACACCCATTCACAACTATTCATACTGTGTTGTGCTTATTGCTTCTAAAATGCTCCCCCATTGAAACCACAATCACTTGGCCAGATCTATTCCCTAAGAGTAGGTATGGTCCAACCTTACCCTAGTTGGACTATCTGCACTTTGTATCTAGAACCCATCTGGATGCAACTAACGGACCTCTCATGACCTAAGGATGCATCCCCAATCTCCCAATCTACCTCGTTGCACTTTTTTAAATCTGCATTTTCTCTGTTGAAATAACACTATATTCTGTCCTGCGTTTCCTGTCTCTTTCTGCACGACCTGTTGCACTCGTATATGGTTTCATTGTTTCGTTGTTCTCTCTACCCAGCTGGAGAGCCTGAGACTATCTTTAATCTGACTTCACTGGACTTTATCTTGCACCAAACGTTATTCCCTTCAGCGTGTATCTGTACACTGTGGACGGCTCGATTGTAATCATGGAAAGTCGTTCAGATGACTGATTAGCACGCGACAAAAAGCTTTATACTGTACCTCGTGACAATGAACTAAACTTAACATTGTAAGCATGTACAGTATGGTTTTCGTGGATAGCACGCAAAGTTTTTCACTGCATCGCAGCGAACATGAAAATAATTAGTCAATGCCAATGTCTGAAGAAAGATCCTGACCCAAAACGTTACCTATCCACATTCCCCAGTGATGCTGCCCGACCTGCTGAGGTACTCCAGCACTTTGTGTCCTTTTGTATAGTCAGCATCTGCAGTTCCTTGTTCCTAAATTCTGTCCCATCTAAGCTCCTGGAACTAAGGGAGTCCCAGTCAATATCGAGAAAGTTAGGTTTAGGTTTAAGTTTAAGTTTAATATTGTCACGTGTACCAAGGTACAGTGAAAAGTTTGGCATTGCCTTAAATACAATTAAGCCAAACTCGGGTACAATAGGTAGAATGAAGGGAAAAATGCAGAGTGCTGAATATAGTTTAAAATCAGCCAGCTACAGTTTCCACATCTACCCATGATCTGCCTACATGTCTGCTCGCCATGTTTTAGGAAAGATGTCGTCAAGCTGGAAAGCGTTCAGATAAGATTTACGAGGATATTGCCAGGACTCAAGGGTCTAAGTTATAGGGAGAGGTTGAGCAGGCTAGGACTTTGTTCCTTGGAGCGCAGAAGGATGAGTGGTGATCTTATAGAGATCTAAAGGGTAACGAGGGGAACAGATCGGGTAAATGCAAAGAGTCTTTTACCCAGAAAAGGGGAATCAAAAACCAGAGGACATAGGTTTAAGGCGAGGGGGGGAAGATTTAATAGGAACCTGAGGGGCAACTTTTTTACACAAATGGTGGTAGGTATATGGATGGGGCTGCCAGGGGAGTTATTTGAGGCAGGTACTTTCACAATGTTTAAAAAGCATTTGGAAGGTACATGGATAGGACAGGTTTGGAGGGATATGGACCAAGCACAGGCAAGTGGGACTAGTGTAGCTGGGACATTGTTGGCCGAAGGGCCAGTTTCCACACTGTATAACTCTATATCTCCTCTTTTAGTTTAGTTTGGAGATGCAGCACGGAAACAGGCCCTTCGGCCCACCGAGTCTGCGCCGACCAACGATCCCCGCACACTAACACTATCCTACACGCACTAGGGACAATTTACATTCATACCAAGCCGATTAACCTGCAAAACCTGTACGTCTTTGGAGTGTGGGAGGGAACCGAAGATCTCGGAGAAAACCCATGCAGTCACCGGGAGAACGTTCAAACTCCGTACAGACAGCACCTGCAGTCAGGATCGAACCTGGGTCTCTGGCGCTGTAAGGCGGTGACTCTACCACCATGCCGCCCCCTCGGTGCGCTCTCCCTCTCGTGAATGCAACTCCTCCACCTTCCCTGTCCCTCCCTGCCCAGTACACTGGCAGGTTGAGCCGCCAGCCCGACAGAAGGTGGAACCCACACACAACGATTCACTAATAATGATCTAATATAGAGCTTCAACTCCATCTGAGCGAGGCTTGGAATTGCAAAAAGAAAAATAGAGATATAGTGACTGTAAATCTGTCCCAATTTGTTACAGATGGTACATACAAAACGTACATTGTGTTCACATTTAACTCCTTTGTCAGATGTCAGTGGGATTGTACTTTTTATTGTCTGCTGCCGAAATTATTGTCCACTTTATATCACCTGCTTATTCCAGTGTCACTCTTCTGGGATGAAACAGCTTATTTTATTTATTACAGGTGTAAAACCCTGATGCGTTTGGCATTTGTAATGTATAAAAGAGCTGCATCATTTATAAAGGTGTCCACATTTTTGCTGGAGATACGCTCTATCTAAACAGGACTGTAGATTGTGATGAATTACCGATGGCTCCCTCCCTGGGAACACAATTAGTTTTTCCTTTCCGAGGAGTAACCTCTGCCCCCCCCCCCCCAGCAGAAGCGCAGCCCCCTGTTTTACACAACAGATACCATCAGAACTACCATTAGGGCGGCACGGTGACGCAGTGGTAGAGTTGCTGCCTTACAGCGCCGGAGACCCGGGTTCGATCCCGACTACGGGTGCAGTCTGTACGGAGTGTGCACGTTCTCCCCGTGACCTGCGTGGGTTTTCCCCGAGATCTTCGGTTTCCTCCCACACTCCAAAGACGTAGAGGTTTGTAGGTTAATGGGCTTGGTATAGGTGTAAATTGTCCCTTGTGTGTGTAGGGTAGTGTTAGTTGCGGGGATCGCTGGTCGGCGCGGACCCGGTGGGCCAAAGGGCCTGTTTCCATGCTGTATCTCTAAACTACACTACAGCAGGCCCGTGTCTCTCTGTGATTCTCTGCTGCAGGAATAATCTCCCATTCCCACCAGTTGAGTTTAGTTTATTGTCACGTGTACCGAGGTAGAGTGAAAAGCTTTTGTTGCGTGCTAACCAGTTAAAGGAAAGATAATACCTGATTCCAATCGAGTGGTCCACGGTGTACAGAGACATGTATACACACAGATAAAGGGAATAACGTGAGTAATGTTTTGTGCAAGATAAAGTCCGTTCAAAGGAAGTCCGAGGGTGTCCAATGAGGTAGATAGTAGCTCAAGACTGTTCTCTAGTTGTTGGTAGGATGGTTCAGTTGCCTAACAACAGCTTGGAAGAAACTGTTCATTCTCCCTATGACCGTGTGGGTTTTCTCCAGGTGCTCCGGTTTCCTCCTACACTCCAAAGAAGCACAGGTTTTTAGGCTATTTAGGCTTAGGTAAAAAACTGCAAATTATTCCCAGCGTGTAAGACAGTGCTGGTGTACGAGGTGATCGCTGGTCTGCACGGACTTGGTGGGCCGAAGGGCCAGTTTCCGCAGTGTATCTCTAAAGTCTTAACTTTAGGGAACTCTCTGTATTACTAACTAGGAAAGAGGCCATGTGTAATGTGAGGGTTAACACGACTTTTCAGCTAAAATGGAGGTGTCTGCTAACACTCCCTCTGTCAGGCCAACAAGTTCACTGGGGAAAAAACAGTCAGCCACAAGCTTTTGGATAGTGCAGCTGCAAGTAAATATCATTACCAGGTGAACTCATTCTAACCAGAGACAATCGAAACTAGCTCGTCAAGTTAAGTCAACTACAGACTTCAAGTTTCCTTGTAGTTTAGTTTAGTTTAGAGATACAGTGCGGAAACGGGCCCTTCAGCCCACCGAGTCCGCGCCGACCAGCGATCCCCACACATTAACACACTAGGGACAATTTTTACACTTACCAAGCCAATTTACCTACATACCTGTACGTCTTTGGATTGTGGGAGGAAACCGAAGATGTCGGAGAAAACCCACGCTCTGTGGATTACTAATGGCACGCTTATTAATTTATCGAACTTTACTGAATATATTATTTATCTGAGTGTTATTGCATTTACAGTGCCTATTAAGTTGCTGCAAGTAAGAACATCATTGTTCCATTGTCAGTTCATATGACAATTTCACACCCTTGAGAGTCTTCTCTTGACTCTTATCAAGTTGAGTTTATTGTCAGCATTGAGTCGAGTTGCAGCAGCAGCATCACACGCACATAGACTCAGATAATCCACAGAACCATAAATGGTACATACAGGATATTACATTCGGCTCCTGATGGAGTGATTAACCCTTGCTTTTAAAATGAAGGAGGACAGCTACTTTTTAAATATTGAATAAAGGAACCGCAGATGCTGGGTTTACAGATAGAAATGGACACAAATGTGCTGGAGTAACTCAGCAGGTCAGTCAGCAACCTTGGAGAGCATGGATAGGTGACATTTGGGGTCGGGACCCTTCTTCAGACTGATCGTAGGAGGGGGAGGGTGGAAGAAAGCTACGAGGGGCAGGACAAAGCGTGAACGTTTTAAAACTGTTGTTTATAGCTTCGGAAGGGAGCTCAGGGTTATCATGTGTAGGAAGGAACTGCAGATGCTGGTTTAAACCGAAGATAGACACAAAATGCTGGAGTAACCCGAAACGTCAGCCATTCCTTCTCTCCAGAGATGCTGCCTGTCCCTCTGAGTTACTCCAGCATTTTGTGTCCATCTACAGGGTGATCATGTATCCATCTGTACACTGTGGGTGACACGGTTGTAATCATGTATTGTCTTTCCACTGACTGCTTGGCACACAACAAGAGCTTTTCACTGTACCTCGTTACACGTGGCAATAAGCTAAACTAAACTAAACTGAACTGATTGATGTGAACTAACTCATAGGACTTCCCCATGGCCCAGACTCACGGACTGTTCCAGCAGTACTGAGTATCACCAGCTGCAGCTTGTATCAGTGGAGTCCCTGATGGGCAGAGAAGCACGAGGCTAATTGATGATTTAGTTGATACTTTAACAGACATAACCTGGGTAACTTTAACTCATTAAAGTGTTCTTTCTTCACCATTCTCTGCCTCAGAGGGCGGTGGAGGAAGGTTCTCTGGATGCTTTCAAGAGAGAGCTAGATAGGGCTCTTAAAAATAGCGGAGTCAGGGGATATGGGGAGAAGGCAGGAACGGGGTACTGATTGGGGATGATCAGCCATGATCACATTGAATGGCGGTGCTGGCTCGAAGGGCCGAATGGCCTACTCCTGCACCTATTGTCTGTTGTCTATTGTCATTGATAACAAACGCTCAAAACCCACTTGTACCTTTTTGATATACAACATCTTTGACAACAAAAAACAGCCATTAGTTTAAAGAGCAAACATCTCTTTGGCACTGCAGGTCCACCACCGGTTTTCCGGCATCCTTGGTTAACCATATAACCATATAACATATAACAATTACAGCACGGAAACAGGCCATCTCGACCCTTCTAGTCCGTGCCGAACACGTATTCTCCCCTAGTCCCATATACCTGCGAAGGTTCCAGAGCCTTTCTGGATTATCTGTTTTGCCGGACCAACAGAGGTCACGGCCTCGGAGGGAAGTCCAACGATACAGGAACGGTCCACCTATGCCGCCGCGAGACTGAGACTTCGGCCCCTCAAAGTCGGCCGAGGAAGTCGGCTATGAGAACAGTTCAGCCGGCTCCGTCCGGGCTGGAGTTCCAGAGCTCCGGCTGCAGGGGGCAAATTCGACCCACCGATCGACACGGAAGTCCTGATGAGGTCAAGATTGGCCGCGTCACCCCGGCCTAGGCACCACTTTTTCGGGGGGACTTCCAGGGGGGTAGATTGCATGTGCACTCTGGTCATTTTCTCCGGATCAAAGGCGGTCTCCGGAAAATTGGTGGGGAGCCTGCATTACTAGATTGTATTGGGGCAGCCCAGTGGTGCGGATGGTAGAGCTGCTGCCTCACAGCACCAGAGGCCCGGGTTTGATCATGACCTCCGATGCTGACAGTGCGGAGTTTGCACGTTCCCCCTGTGACCGCGCGGGTTCTCTCCAGGTGCTCCGGTTTCCCCCCACATCCCAAAGGCATGCAGGTTTGATTGGCTTCTGTAAGCTGCCCAGTGTAGAACTAGCATTAACGTTGGTCATATACGTGAATGGGGAGAAGGCAGGAGAATGGGGTTGAGAGGGAAAGATAGATCAGCCACGATTAAATGGCGGAGTAGACTCGATGGGCCCAACGGCCTAACTCTGCTCCTGTGACTTATGAGCGTATGAATGGGTGATCGATGGTCGGCAAGCACTCGGTGGGCCAAAGGGCCTGTTTCCATGCTGTATCTTTCAATTCAATATTAATTGGTGGCTATTGTTGAAATGATGCTTTGAAGCTAAAATATGTTTTCTGTAATCAGCACCAAGGGGTTAAACTATGAGGCATCTTTACAGTTCTGACCACCATGATAATGAAGTATGACCTCTGAATTGCCATGTAAATATTAAGTCGGTGCTCTAAGTATACCAGGGCTGCAATTAATTAATAACTGTAATTCTTAATTGCTGCTCAGTTTTTATTACATTTTAATTAGTGACCTCTTCTTGTTAATCTTTTATTCCTACATAGATTCTTCTGTGAATATAGTGAGGTTACACATAGGATGGAACCCCCGATGAATGTTAATGAGGCTTTTCACCGGAATTGTGGTGGGGAAGAGAGGCACCAACATCAGGTACAAAATCATGAGAGGAATAGATTGGGTAGACGCACAGAGTCTCTTGCCCAGAGTAGGGGAATCGAGGACCAGAGGACATGGGTTCAAGGTGAAGGGGGGAAAGATTTAATAGGAATCTGAGGGGTAACATTTTCCCACAAAGGGTGGTGGGTGTACGGAACAAGCTGCCAGAGGAGGTAGTTGAGGCTGGGACTATCGCAACGTTTAAGAAACAGTTAGACAGGTACATGGATAGGACAGGTTTGGAGGGATATGGACCAAGCGCAGGCAGGTGGGACTAGTGTAGCTGGGACGTGTTGGGCCAAAGGGCCTGTTTCCACACTGTGTCACTCTATGACTCTAACATGTTGAAAATGCCTCGTCAAGACTGCAAAATGGAGGAACTAAAGAAGGCAGCTGCTTAGGAAGGAGGAGATCTCACCGACGAGCAGTTTTCCCGAGTCAACAATCCGCCAGGTTGTTGCCATGGTTACTTGTCTCAGAGACGCTGGCTGTGAACCAACATCCTCCTGAGGCTGAGAGCTCAGGGATGCCGAGGCCCCAGTAATGCCCCACGGTTCAGTGGATACAGTGAAGGCAGAGGTAGATTGATCCTTGATTAGTACGGGCTGAAGAGGTCATGGGGAGAAGGCAGGAGAATGGGGTTAGGAGGGAGAGCTAGATCAGCCAGGTTTGAATGGTGGAGTAGACTTGATGGGCTGAATGGCCTAATTCCACTCCTATCACTTATCAACTTATGAGGAGGGATTTCTTTAGTCAGAGGGTGGTGGAATTCTTTGCCGGAAGGCAGTGGAGGCAAAGGCTGTGGGTATATTTAAGGCAGAGATAGATAGATCCTTGATTAGTACAGGTGTCAGAGGTTATGGTGAGAAGGCTGGAGCATGGGGTTAGGAGGGAGAGGTTGATCAGCCATGATTGAATGGCGCAGTAGACATGATGGGCCAAATGGCCTAATTCTGCTCCCATCATTTATGATCTTATGCTGTGAAAGCCCATCAACGCCTCTACTTCCTTAGAAGGTTGAGGAGATTCAGTCGAAGAATACTCTTTTGAACTTCAACAAATTTAGTTTGTAGTTTAGTTTGGGGATACAGCATGGAAACAGGCCCTTCGGTCCGCCGAGTCCGTGCCGACCAGCAATCCCCGCACACTAACACTTTCCTACACACACTCGGGGCAAGACCGGGGCCTGGATAGAGTGGATGTGGAGAGGATGTTTCCACTAGTGGGAGAGTCTAGGACCGGAGGTCATAGCCTCAGAATTAAAGGATATTCCTTTAGGAAGGCGATGAGGAGATATTTCTTTAGAGGGTGGTGAATCTGTGGAATTCATTGCCACGGAAGGCTGTGGAGGCAATGTCAGTGGATATATTTAAGGCAGAGATAGATAGCTTCTTGATTAGTACGGGTGTCAGAGGTTATGGGGAGAAGGGAGGAGAATGGGGTTAGGAGGGAGAGATAGATCAGCCATGATTAAATGGCAGAGTAAACTTGATTGGCCGAATGGCCTAATTCTGCTCCTATCACTTATCAGCCTATGAATTTACAATCTTACTAAGCTAATTAACTTACAAACCGTACGTCTTTGGAGTGTGCGGTCGAGAGCATATTGACCAGTTGCATCATGGCCAGGTTCGGCAAAGCTCTTTGACTCTATGACTATGGCTTATGATTTCTGAATGACCTATTGTGCCTTCTTCATTACAGACTCCAAAACATTATTAATAATAGGTTAATAGGTTAACTGGCCTGCTTTCTGACCCCCCTCCTTTCTTGGATAGAGGCAGTTTTGAAATCTCCCACGGACCTCATCCAAGATCCAGGGGAGTTTAATAGATCACAGTATTGCATGCACTTCCCATGCAGCCAGCTTTCTGAAGATCTTGGCTTGTAGGACATTAGGCCGAGACCTTAACGCCAGCAGTCTGAAGAAGGATCTCGAGCCGATAAAGTCACCCATTTCTTCTCTCCAGAGATGCTGCCTGTCCCGCTGAGTTACTCCAGCATTTTGTGTCTACCGACAATATTTTACGTTGTCATATCAATCTCTCGGTGTTTGCAAGGCGCAGAAGTCTCTTTGAATCATTACATTCTGCTTCAAGGTTCAAGGTTCACATTTATTTGCCACATGCACTAACTAAGCTGCAGTGAAATGAATTTGCCAGCAGCGATGCAATTGGAAAAAAGAATACACAATAGAATTTAACAGAAATATCCACCACAGCATTCTTCACCGTAATCTCTCTCTGAACACTAAAAAGACAAAGGAGATCATCACTGATTTCAGGCGACATAGAGTGGAGCTCAGGCCACTGGAGATAGGGGGCGAGGAGGTGGAGAGGGTGCCTAGTTTTAAATTTCTGGGGATCAACATCAGTGAGGATCTTAAATGGTCTGTGAATTCTGCTGTAGTTGTAAAAAAGGCGCAACAGAGACTTTACTTCCTCAGAACACTGAGGAAGGCCCATCTGTCTGCTAAACTGCTGGACTCTTTCTACCGCTGTTCGGTAGAAAGCATACTGACTTACTGCATAACTGCCTGGTTTGGGAACTGTTCAGCAGCTGATAGAGCAGCTCTCCAGAGGGTGATAAAAACTGCCCAGGGTATCATTGGACTCCCCCTGCCCCCTCTGGAAGACATTTACCCCTCCAGATCCCGCAGCAGGACCTGTAATATCGTGAAAGACATTACACATCCTTGTCACCACCTTTTCACACTGCTGCCCTCAGGAAAAAGGTACAGGTCGCTAAAGTCACGCACTGCCAGACTCAAGAACAGCTTTTATCCATCAGCAATCTTGGAACTGAACTCTGTCTCGGGAGCGGGTTATGGGGAAGGAGGGGGGGTGGGAGACAGTGTTAATTTATGTAAATTGGAATCCATGGGTGGGTTTGGGGAGGGAGGGAGGGAGTGTAAAAAGTTTGAGTATGTGAATGTTTGAAGTTCTTTTAAATGGAGATACACAGTAATCTCGTTGTATGTGACACATGCAATGACAATAAAGCATTCTGATTCTGATTCTGATTCTGAAGGCAATAAAGTTCAGTTAAGGGCCTGTCCCACTTTCACCACCTAATTCACGACCTTTTTTACTCGTGGACATTTTTCATCAGGCTAGAAAAAATGCCCCGACCTACTTGATGCCACGAGTACCTACGACTAGCATCACGACCCGCTACCACCTACCTGTAGATGATATATGCATGTGCCTTTAACATAGTGACCTCATACCTACTAACCACTCCCCATATCACAAGTATAACTACAACCTCCCCACCCACAGATCGCTCTCTAGTTCCTGTGTCAGACCACGTACAGCTAGTGCAATATGTAATGCTCCAGTATGAATAAAGATAGTAAAGTAACGATGCCTCGTTATAGCTTCTTTACATGGTGTCAGAAGTGGGATGTCGCGGTCTCCTCCGTCTCCTCCCGTTTCCCCCTTTCAGGTTCGTCTGCCCCCATCGGTGCCTCTTCTTCCTGCCGGAAGGGAGGATGGCGAGATGCGAACCCGGTCGGGACGTCTTGACAAACCGCCTGTCCGCTACGGCGATTTTGTTTAACTGTCCTAGCGCATGAGCCGTGGTCGCCCTGTCACTATTGTATTTGCCTGTCGTTTCCAAGGGGAAGGATGTAGATGATATATGCATGTGCCTTTAACATAGTGACCTCATACCTACTGACCACTCCCCATATCACAAGTATAACTACAACCTCCCCACCCACAGATCGCTCTCTAGTTCCTGTGACACACCACGTACAGCTAGTGCAATATGTAATGCTCCAGTATGAATAAAGATAGTAAAGTAATGATGCCTCGTTATAGCTTCTTTACACTACCTACGACCTCCTACGACCTTGTGACGTCCATGCTGCGAGTACGAGTCGAGGGCAAACTCGGCAGAGGTCGTGAAAGTGGGACAGGCCCTTAAGTCCTCCTTTTACACGATTAAATCATTTACACGATTAGATTACAGGGCAGCAGGGAGAAGATGTTGTGGGCCAGTTTCACTGTGTTGTTCGCAGGGAATGCGTGAGGCTACTCTGCAGACCAACAGTAAGAGCTTTTTAATCGGGGTTGGACAAATGCAAACATTAAATGACGATAATAACCGAGGCTGCTCTCTCTCCTGACAATGTGGCAGCCACATGGGTGGCCGTGTTTGCATAATTGAGGCAGGTTCGTGTGAAAACAACTCGGGAACAGCAATCTCTATGAAAAGAGAGGGCGACAATTATCTTAATAATTAGGCATAACATCTTTATGTGATTATGATTTCTACACAGGTGGATAAAGACCAACCAAACTTATAATGCAGATTTAATGGGATCATCGAAACGTGGGAATGAATTGTAAAAAGCAAAGATTTCAAGGCTAAGATGGATAGGGAAGGTTTAGATGGGTAGGAAAGATTTAGCAGGATATGGGGCCAAACGCGAGCAAATGGGACTATCTTGGACCATCTTGGTCAGCATGGACGAGTTGGGCCGAAGGGCCTGTTTCTGTGCTGTATGACAATAGACAATAGGTGCAGGAGTAGGCCATTCGGCCCTTCGAGCCAGCACCGCCATTCAATGTGATCATGGCTGATCATCCCCAATCAGTACCCCGTTCCTGCCTTCTCCCCATATCCCCTGACTCTGCTATTTTTAAGAGCCCTATCTAGCTCTTTCTTGAAAGCATCCAGAGAACCTGCCTCCACTGCCCTATGAGGCAGAGAATTCCACAGACTCGCCACTCTCTGTGAGAAAAAGTGTTTCCTCGTCTCCGTTCTAAATGGCTTACTCCTTATTCTTAAACTGTGGCCCCTGGTTCTGGACTCCCCCAACATCGGGAACATTGGACTTAGGCTGAGGAAGAACTGAGCAAGTGGTGCTGAAACAATGAGTGTGAGAGGGTCACCGATGCAAACTGTTTGGATTATTGGTGGTTTTCTTTATGTTAGTTTATTGTCCGTGTACGAGGTACAATGAAAAGCTGGGCATGGCCATCAGGAAGGATGAGTAGATGGTGAGGAGGGTTACTGGAATGGCTCCAAAGAGTTTGAGACTCCACTGCTGTGTAGACCTGGAGAGAATGGGGGTGATTTCCATCAGAATGTGTAAGGATAAGTGAAATGACATTCCATTGGTTTCCTCTGCTCCAGAAACAGGCCCTTCGGCCCATCTAGTCCGCGCCAACCACCGATCACCCAGTACGCTAACACTATCCTCCACACTAGGGACAATTTACAATCTTTACTGAAGCCAATTAACCGACAAACCTGCACGTCTTTGGGGTGTGGGAGGAAACTGGAACACCTGGAGAAACGGGGAGCACGTGCAAACTCCATACAGACAGCACCCGTAGTCAGGATTGAACCCGGGTCTCTGGCGCTGTAAGACAGCAACTCCACCACTGTGCTGCCTGGCACCAGATACCCCACTTACACCACGTCGGAGATATCTCAGGGCAGCCCAGTGAGGAAGCACGTTTAATATATAATATTCATACTGTATATAATATCGGGGTGACACGATAGCTTTTCACACAGACGGCGGTGGGTATATGGAACAAACTGCCGGAGGCAGTAGTTGAGGTAGGTACTTTGAGTTTGAGGTTAGTTTATTGTCACATGTACCGAGGTACGGAGAAAAGCTTTTGTTGCGTGCTAACCAGTCAGCGGAAAGGCAATACATGACAAACCATCGACAGTGTACAAATATATTGGTACGTGGAATAGGAAAGGTTTGGAGGAATGTTGGCTGGAAGGTGGGCAGGTGGGACAAGTGTAGATGGGAGCATCTTTGTCGGTGCAATGAATATTTTACCCATAACCTATCCAGGTCTACCGAGATGCACAAGAAACCAGTTCTCTGCACTACAGGCCAAATTGAATACCAGTGCAAGGTGAATAGGTGCAGAAGAGGGAGAGGTGTCCCTCAGGGAGTCCAACATCAAACAGAAAGGGACAACAACACAACAAAGAGTTGGGGAATTCACCGCTGGTGCTGTCAGCAGAGCAATTTGCTGATCTTTGATCAGATAAATCTTTGAGGCCTTAATTATATTAAAAGGATTTCATGTTTGAAAGTTCCAATTTACAATTCCCAGTAGAGTATCAATAATTTTAAATTATTGGGCAGTAAAAATTAATGGCTATTAATTCGGACTTGGAAGAACATTATTCTCTAGTATGACCATGAAACAATGTCTTAATAAAACCATGTAATTATTTCAACAATTCAATTTGACATTGAATTTAATTAGTTGACATTTTTGGCTTTAGAAACCCAAACTACGGCTCGGTTTATGTATATGCAATTAAATGGGGAGCTAAACTCCTTTGAAAGAATCCACACTAATGGAGTACAGTTTCAAAAGTTCAAAAGCATAGGTAATTTCCCCTTCAAAGAATCCAAGATGTGACAAGACCTTGGTTGGTCTTGGTCTGCAAACATTGACTTCCTGCCACATACACATAGCCCTTGAATTCAACGTGAAGCTTCAGATTGGTTATTCTGGCAATGTTTTCACAAAAAAATCACCTCTGGAGCGGATTAAAAGTAAGAGTCACTCATTTTGGGACAGCAGTAGTTGCTGCCTTACAACACCAGAGACCCGGGTTCGATCCTGACTGCAGGTGCTGTCTGTACAGAGTTTGTAGGTTCTCCCCGTGACCACGTGGGTTTTCACCGGGTGCTCCAGTTTCTTCCCGCAATTTGTCCCTAGTGCCTAGGATAGTGCTAGTGTAAGGAGTGATCGCGAACTCAGTGAGCCAAAGGACCTGTCTCCACCCTGTATCTCTATTGTCTTAGTTAGGTAGATTAGCTTATTGTCACGTCTACCAAGGCACAGTGAAAAGCTTTTGTTACGTGCTAACCAGTCAGCGAAAAGACAATACACGATAACAATCGAGCCGTCTACATTGGACAGATAAAGTCCAATATTAAGACAAAGATGAGGTGACATTCCTTCGCGCAGAGTCTTTAGTATTTGTAACACTTTTTCTCAAAGGGCAGTGGAGCAGAGTCCTAGAATAAGTTTAAGGTAAAGGTAGAACGTTTCTAGACAGACAAGGGGGTGAGAGGCCAGTGCAGGTAGATGCGGAACTGAGGTTATAATCTGATCAACTTTGATCTGATTGAATGGTAGAACAATGTTACATCTAGTTTTAGAAGCTTACACACTGAGTCTACACCCACTCCCCCACCCCTCCCGCCGTTATCCCCCCCCCAAATTAACCTTCTCTGCAATCAAATAAATAAGATTGTTCCTGGTGTGTGTAAGATAGTGTTAGTGTGCGGGGATCACTGGTCAGTGTGGACTCGATGGGCCGAAGGGCCTGTTTCCACGCTGTATCTCTAAAACTAAAACTAAAACAAAGGATAAAGAATGCAGGTATTGACAAAAGACCTGTCAGGTGCTGTGCTGAGGAACAACATTGCTGCACAGTGGATAGTTGGAGACTGGAATG
The DNA here is from genome assembly GCA_038087875.1 of Malacoraja senta. Classification (NCBI taxonomy): domain Eukaryota; kingdom Metazoa; phylum Chordata; class Chondrichthyes; order Rajiformes; family Rajidae; genus Malacoraja; species Malacoraja senta. The sequence continues at coordinate 21,833,188 of CM075988.1, forward strand.
CAATGCAAAGGTAATCATGCAGGAAGATCCAGTTGTGGTTTGCAAAGGAATTAATTAAGTGCTTGAAATGAAAAGATTGCAGGGCAGTGGGGAGAGAGTGGGAGCATGTGCATTGTTTATTATTGATGCATGCATTCTTCTTCATGCTGTAACTACCTTGTGATAGAACAACTCTTACACCTGCCAATTGTACTGCATTACCGAGATGTGGGCAGAACCTTGGATCGCTGGTCGGTGTGGACTCGGTGGGCTGAAGGGCCTGTCTTCGTGCTGTATCTCTAAAACTAAACTAAACTAAAACTCGTGCCAACATGTGCACTTCCTGCCTTAAAGCCCTGTCCCACGGTACGAGTTCATTCCAAGAGCTCTCCCGAGTTTGCCCTGATTCGAACTCGGAGATTTACAGTAATGGCCACTCGTCGGTACTCGGGGCTCTCGCGGACATTTTTCAACATGTTGAAAAATCTTCACGCGTCTTCCCGTGCTTACCTGCCGTTAGCGAGTCTTCCCGAGTACCTGCCGTTAGCGCTAAGAGACGTCCCCGAGCTCCGACGTACCCGCTACGTTCATTCTCCGTGCTTACCACGAGTTTGATTTTTTTTAAACTCGGGAGAGCTCTTGGAATGAACTCGTACCGTGGGACAGGGCTTTTACATAAGGAGGCCAATACTATGCGTGGAATGTCAGGTCTGGTCTCACCAATGCTCTATATAACTGTGTGGAGCTGAGGATATAATCAGATCAACTATGGTAGAGCAATGTGATGTGCAGTTTTAGAAGCTTCCACACTGAGCCTACACCCCCACCCCCTAAAGTAACCTTCTCTGCAAACAACTAATAATGTTCTGTATAAACATCAGTGGTGTTACACTGAAACTCAAATATTAAAGTTGGTCAATGCCAACTCTTTGTACTGGTCCTAAATCAAAAGTATTTAATTGTCATATATACCAAAAACAGAACAATACAATTCTTACTTACAGCAGCATAACAGGCCTGTAAACACAGTACTAAATAGATACTGTAACATGATAAACAAAAAAATCAAGAATTTAAAACAAATATATATATTATTTCTAAAAGCCGGAAGTCCTCAGTGCCGTTACAGTTTAGTTTATTGTCATGTGCATCGAGGTATAGTGAAAAGATTTTGTTGTGTGCTATCCAGTCAGCGGACGTCAGAAGTTCTTCAGCTTGAAGAAGGGTCTCTACCCGAAACGTCACCCATTCCTTCTCTCCAGAGATGATGCCTGTCCCGCCGAGTTGCTCCAGCATTTGTGTCCATCAGCGGAAAGACAATATGTGATGACAATCGAGCCATTTACAGGGTATAGATACACGACAACGCAGCAACCAAGACAGTTTGTAGTTTATACTTATGCCCCTGTCCCACTTAGGCATTTTTTTAGGCGACTACAGGCCCGCATGGCCGTGAGGAGCCTCCTCAGTCGCCCAAAGAATCGTCGCGTTTTTCTGGTCGCCGCTGGATTTTGAAATGTTCAAAACTTTTCGGCGACAGTGGGTTTGACGCCAATGAGCGTTGCTTGACTTCTCCTGACGTAGGTGCTGTCGTAGGTTGTCGCCAGGATGACGTAGGTTGTCGCCCGTGCTGACTTCGGTGAATTCCATTGGCGACTACCTGCGTCAACCAGCGACCGAATTGTCTTACCTTGTGTGGTCGCGGGTGGACGTAGGTTGTCGTAGGTGTGATCGTAGGTGGATGTCCTAATGAGTCGCCGGCTCTCGGTAGCTTGCCGTAGCTGAACGTCGACTAGGTGGTAGGTTGTCGTAGACATTGCCGTAGGGGGGTCCAGTCACCGTTTTTCGGCGACCTGCTACGACTATGACAGTCGCCGGCAGTCACCGACAAAAATCGCCTAAGCGGGACAGGCCCATTAGGGTTTGTATACTAGCATTCAAAAGCCTGATGGTTGCCGTGCCTTGAAGCGAGTGATTGGTACACAAACATGTCGCATACATGTTTCAGTTTTCCCTCACCAAATGGTTTACTATTTTGACTTTGCCTCTTTCAGAGAAAACAGAATAATAATTATACCAAAATAAGATCTGAAAACGTGAACACCAAGACAATAGACAATAGGTGCAGGAGTAGGCCATTTGGCCCTTCGAGCCAGCACCGCCATTCAATGTGATCATGGCTGATCATCCCCAATCAGTACCCCGTTCCTGCCTTCTTCCCATATCCCCTGACTCCGCTATCTTTAAGAGCCCTATCTAGCTCTCTTTTGAAAGCATCCAGAGAACCGGCCTCCACCGCCCTCTGAGGCAGAGAATTCCACACTCGCCACTCTCTGTAAGAAAAAGTGTTGCCTCGTCTGCGTTCTAAATGGCTTACTCCTTATTCTTTGAGTCTGCATCGAGCGCACTGCACCTCTGCCCAAGATCATATTAGGCTGTGAAGGGAGAGACTAAAATCTTTTCTTGCAGGAAGGTCTTTATCTTAGGAAGGAACTGCACATGCTGGTTTAAACCAAAGATAGACACAAAAAGCTGGAGTAACCCAGCGGGACGGGCAGCATCTCTGGAGAGAAGGAATGGTTGACGTTTCAGGTCGAGACACTTCTTCAGACTCGACCCGAAACGTCACCCATTCCTTCTCTCCAGAGATGCTGCCCGACCTGCTGAGTTACTCGAGCTTTTTGTGTCTATCTTCAGCTCTTTAGTTTAGCTACAGCATGGAAACTGGCCCTTCATCCCACCGAATCCACGCCGACCAACGATCCCTGTACACTAGCACTACCCTACACACCTGGGACAATTTACAATCTTTACTGAAGCCAATTAACCTACAAACCTGTACGTCTTTGGAAGAAACCGGAGAAAACCCACATGGTCACATACAAACTCCACACAGACAGCACCCATGGTCATGATTGAACCTGGGTCTCTGGCGCTGGTTGGCAGCAACTCTACCGCTGCACCACCGTGCCGCGCTATCTAAGTCAGAGCTTGGCATGAAAAGAAAGCTCTCACCCCTTGGGGAAGGTGACTTTGTTCCAGTGTAGAAGGCCAATGAGGGCAGGATTTATCCTCGTGTAGATCCATCTGTTGACACATAGATGGTGCCCAAGGACAGAAGACTGCAGATGTTATGAGGGGTGCTGGGATAAGCTTAGTTACGACAGACCAGTCGGTTTAATCTCAGGAATGGGTGAAGTTAGTCACAGAGACATGCAGTGTACAACCCGCCCATTCGGCCCACCAAGTACAAGCCATCTATCAAGCATCCATTCACTCTAATCCTATTTTTTTTCCCTCCCACAGTCCTTTCAACCTCTAGATTCTAACATCCAAAAGAAAGGTCTTGACCCGATACGTCACCCATTCCTTCTCTCCAGAGATGCTGCTTATCCCGCTGAGTTACTCCAGCTTTTTGTGTCTATCTTCAGTTTATGAATGTTTTATTTAGGAACTTTCAACATTGACTCTTTGGAGAATGCATCGTCGATTCACAATGCATTTTCACGTGAAAAACCGCTTACCACGCTGCGTGCATATTTACCGAAAAAGATTTAAAAAACAATTTGCTCCACTGTTTCCATTTTAAAAATTTTGCTTGACAAAATGTTTTGTGGGAATGCATCTCTAGTTTAGTTTAGGGATACAGCGCAGAAACAGGCCCTTCGGCCCACCGGGTCTGTGCCGACCAGCGATCCCCGCACATTAACACTAACCTACAAGCAATAGACAACAGGTGCATGAGTAGGCCATTCGGCCCTTTGAGCCAGCACTGCCATTCAATATGATCATGGCTGATCATCCCAAATCAGTACCCTGTTCCTGCCTTCTCCCCATATCCCCTGACTCCTCCCCTGACCCCGCTATTTTTAAGAGCCCTATCTAGCTCTCTCTTGAAAGCATCCAGAGAACCTGCCTCCACCGCCCTCTGAGGCAGAGAATTCCACAGACTCACCACTCTCTGTGAGAAAAAATGTTTCCTCATCTCCGTTCTAAATGGTTTACTCCTTATTCTTAAACTGTGGCCCCTGGTTCTGGACTCCCCCAACATCGGGAACATGTTTCCTGCCTCTAGCGTGTCCAAGCCCTTAACAATCTTATATGTTTCAATGAGATATCCTCTCATCCTTCTAAATTCCAGAGTGTACAAGCCCAGTTGCTCCGTTCTCTCAGCATATGACAGTCCCGCCATCCCGGGAATTAACCTTGTAAACCTACGCTGCACTCCCTCAATAGCAAGAATTTACGCTGCACTCCCTCAATAGCAAGAATTCCCACACACTAGGGAAAATATTTTTACACCTACACCAAGCCAATTAACCTAGAAACCTGCACGTCTTTGGAGTGTGGGAGGATACCGAAGATCTCGGAGAAAATCCACGCGGTCACGGGAATAACGCACAAACTCCGTACAGACAGCACCCGTAGTCGGGATCGAACCCGGGTCTCTGGTGCTGCAAGCGCTGTAAGGCAGAAACTCTGCTAATGCGCCACCGTGCCACCATATTTCACAACTGAAGGAAGGGCCATCCTTAAAAGGACACTGAAGAAGGGTCCCGACCCGAAACGTCACCTGTCCATGTTCTCCAGAGATGCTACATGACCCGCTGAGTTACTCCAGCACTCTGCATCATTTTGTCCATCCTTAAATTCTATCTTGATTAGACAAGGAGAATTTGTAGCTTTGGTGATAAGATCAAAAACCAAAGGACAAAGAGTGAAATATTGGCAAAAGACCTTGCCTTACAGTGCGAGAGACCCGGGTTCGATCCTAACTACAGGTGGATCCACTGTGGTGGATGTTAATTTGTGTTTATTGTGTGTTTTGTCATTTATTATTATATGTATGACTGCAGGCAACGAAATTTCGTTCAGACCGAAAGGTCTGAATGACAAATAAAGGAATCTCTAATCTCTAAGGTGCTGTATGTATGTAGTTTGTACGTTATCCCTGTGACCTGCGTGGGTTTTCTCCAAGATCTTCGGTTCCCTCCCACACTCCAAAGAAGCACAGTTGCAGGTTAATTGGCTTGGTATGAATGTAAGATTGTCCCTAGATAGTGTGTAGGATAGTGTTAGTGTGCGGGATTCACTCGTCGATGTGGACCCGATGGGCCGAAGGGCCCGTTTCCACGCTGTACCTCTCAAACTAAAACTAAAACAAAGGATAAAGAATGCAGGTATTGACAAAAGACCTGTCAGGTGCTGTGCTGAGGAACAACATTGCTGCACAGTGGATAGTTGGAGACTGGAATGCAATGCAAAGGTAATCATGCAGGAAGATCCAGTTGTGGTTTGCAAAGGAATAAATTAAGTGCTTGAAATGAAAAGATTGCAGGGCAGTGGGGAGAGAGTGGGAGCATGTGCATTGTTTATTATTGATGCATGCATTCTTCTTCATGCTGTAACTACCTTGTGATAGAACAACTCTTACACCTGCCAATTAGACTGCATTTCCGAGATGTGAGCAGCACCTTGGATCGCTGGTCGGTGTGGACTCGGTGGGCTGAAGGGCCTGTCTTCGTGCTGTATCTCTAAAACTAAACTAAAACTCGTGCCAACATGTGCACTTCCTGCCTTACATAAGGAGGCCAATACTATGCGTGGAATGTCAGGTCTGGTCCCACCAATGCTCTATATAACTGAAGCAAAACCTCCCTATTTTTTATTCAACTTCCCACGCAATAAATAATATTTTGCTGGCTTTGCTAATTACTTACTGTATGGCACGCAAGCCTTTGGTAGTCCCAGCTGTAAGACAGCCAAGTACCATTGTATCTCAGTGTTCTGTAATCTCTCACAGTCAGATAAATGCATTTTTTTTTTTTTGCAGCCAAATTGGACAATCTAATTTCTACTTGCAAGATATTGTGTTGCCAGATCTTTGCCAACTCACTCAACTGATCTCTTTTCATTTGGTGACTTCCCTTCCATCCACTTCACAACTTGCCTTTCTACCTAATGTAAGAAAACAGATGCTGGCTGTGTAGGAAGGAACTGCAGATGCCGGTTTCAACCGAAGATTGACACAAAAAGCTGGAGAAACAGGCAGCATCTCTGGAGAGAAGGAATGGGTGACGTTTCGGGTCGAGACCCTGGGTCTCGACTTGAAACGTCACCCATTCCTTCTCTCAACAGATACTGGTTTATACCAAAGACAGACACAAAGTGCTGGTGTAACTCTGGCAGCTCCGGCAGCAACTCGGGAACAAATGGATAGTGATGTTTCAAGTCGGGACCCTTCTTCAGACTAAAACAAGTCTCTTTTCTCCAGTCTGAAGAAGGAACAAAGGCTAGAAGTGAAATGGAGACCAAAATCTAATGATAAAGTACTGTAGTTGGATTATATTTCTGTGCTATTATTAAAGTCTTCTTCTTAATGTAAAGAGGAAGTGGAAAAAATTGTCCTACTAATCAAAGATCAGTATGACAAAATGTTATTCTTTTAATTCAGAGCAAATTAGATTCCTTTAATTTCTTTAATTCAGAACAAATGGCGCAGCGGTAGCTTTGCTGCCTTACAGCGGCTGAGACCCCGGTTCGATCCTGCCTATGGATGCTATTCATATAGAGATTGTACGTTCTCTCCGTGACCACGTGGGTTTTCTCCGGGTGCTCCGGTTTCCTCCCACATCCCAAAGACATGCAGGTTTGTAGGCTAATTGGCTTTGGTAAAATTGTAAATTGTCCTTAGTGTGTAGGATAGTGCTAGTGCGCGGGGATCGCTGGTCGGCACGGACTCAGTGGGCCGAAGGGCCTGTATCCGCGCTGTACCTCTAAACAAAACTAAATAAGCAAGTGATATCAATATCTCTTTTCTTTATCTGCCATTTATAAATCCTTCCTAAACATAGTTTCTCAATCATTGCCAAAGAGTATTGATCGATGAGTCTTACTGGAGCTAATATCGTCTCATGGCCACCTGTAAACAAACTACTTGAGGCTGTTGGCAATGGTGTTTCCAGGGCTGGTGCCAACAGCTTAAAGTGTTCATGTTCTATTCCTGAAGGTTCCACCTCTGCTACTCGGAAAAGATACTTTGCCAAAGAATTTTTTTTTTTTAAACATCATTTCACTTTCTGTTTCTTGACATAATGATAAATTCAAATCCAGACTTGTTATTTCAATGAAAACAATCCACAGTGTTTCTGCCCATAACCTTCAGGCAATAAAGATAAAGATAGCACCCTTTAAATTGACTTAACACGTAAAATAACAAAGTCAGAAGAGCAGTGTTGAACATTTATCCTGGTGCTATGAGAAATAGGAAATAGGAACATTTCTGTATCATTCAACCTCGTGAAAGCCTCGTGTCACAGGTAGATAAGGTGGTCAAAAATAAATTGCAAAGCTTCAAGAAGACAGCAAGGGATAGGGTTGGGGAGAATGCCTGAAAATGCTTAAAGTCCGCTTCACGTGTTTTTTTGATTCTGTGCTGTACAGAAGGTTGAAACTGAGCCCGTGTAACTGACACACTGCGGTCGACTTTAGTCAGATTCTGTTCTCTGTTGGCAAAGAACAAATGGCAATCGTAAAACAATAAAATAAAGTCGAACGGGTAACAGGACCGTTTGCTTGTCTGTAATGGGGTGGAATTGGGCTGTGTTTACTAATTCCGTGTTTTTCAGAGATGCACGGTTTAGAGGTGTTATACTGTAAGACCATTCAAAAAATGCTTGTGCCTGCTACAGTAAACAACACATCAAAGGAAAATGATGTATATAAAGAATAGATGAATGTTTGTTCGTTGAGCAGTCTCCTACATTGCTCCGAGTGCTCACTGTGTTTGACGCTTTTAAATAAAGTTTTGATTGCCTCGCCCGATCGTGAGTTTAAAGTTTTCTTTAACAATAGGGTGGTCAAAAAGGCTTTTTGGTGCAATGGTACCTGGAACACATTGGCAGGGAATGGTAGTGGAGGGAGATACAATACTGGTGTTTAAGAGGCTTTTAGATAGGCACATGGAATGGAAGGGATAAAGATCATGTACAGACAAATTAGATCAGTTTAACTTGATAGCATGTTCAGCACAATCATTGTGGGTCGAAGGGCCCGTTCCAGTGCTGTACTGGTCCATGTTCAATGTTGTTCGACTGGGCTTATATTTGTTGGAATTTAGAAGGATGAGAAGGGTTCTTATAGAAACATATAAAATTCTTAAGGGATTGGACAGGCTAGATGCAGGGAAAAAGGCAGGAAACATGTTCCCGATGTTGGGGGAGTCCAGAACCAGGGGCCACAGTTTAAGAATAAGGAGTAAGCCATTTAGAACGGAGACGAGTAACACTTTTTCTCACAGAGAGTGGTGAGTCTGTGGAATTCTCTGCCTCAGAGGGCGGTGGAGGCAGGTTCTCTGGATGCTTTCAAGAGAGAGCTAGATAGGGCTCTTAAAAATAGCGGAGTCAGGGGATATGGGGAGAAGGCAGGAACGGGGTACTGATTGTGGATGATCAGCCATGATCACATTGAATGGCTCGAAGGGCCTGATGGCCTACTCCTGCACCTATTGTCTATTGTCTATTGTCTATTGTGTTCCCTTGTTGGGGCAGTCCAGAACCAGGGGTCACAGTTAAAGAATAAGGGGTAAGCCATTTAGGACCGAAATGAGGAAAAACTTTTTCAGCCAGAGAGTTGTGAATCTGTGGAATTCTCTGCCACAGAAGGCAGTGGAGGCCGTCACTGGATGTAATCAAGAGAGAGTTAGATATAGCTCTTAGGGCTAACAGGATCAAGGGATATGGGGAGAAAGCAGGAACGGGGTACTGATTTTGGATGATCAGCCATGATCATATTGAATGGCGGTGCTGGCTCAAAGGGCGAATGGCCTACTCCTGCGCCGATTTTCTATGTTGTCCAATGCAGTTAAATTCTTGCTTTTGCAAGGAACAGAAATCTTTAATGGTAATGCAGATGTAGTTTCCCCAACACTGTGCAGCTGGAGCGAGACTTCCTTTACCACACTCCATCTTCTCCGCAATAAATGCCAGCGTTTTATTCGCATTCCTAATCGCCTATCAAGCCTCCCCACTGACTTCCCCATGTTTCACATACAAAGACAGCGATTCTGTCTGTTCTGCTGGATTTCCTAGCCACTTCTCATTCCTGCACTCGTGCACTTTGGAAGGCACCCAGTCAAAAACATTCTCTCAAATCCTACTGCTCCAAAGCTTGGTCACAAATTCACCTCCAACCGACTCTCCAATAAACCTGCGAGTGAATAATTGCCTCTAAAAGCCCGACGTCTCAAATGGTGCACATTCATTAGTGCCTGTCTAAACCTCCTTTTCCTATAACCCTCCGTCAGGTTTTTTCTTAATTATGGAATACATTTTCCAAAAAGGCATCTGAGACAAGGGTGACCCAAGTGCAGAGAATTCTAACGACCTGCCTCTCTGCAGACATTTGCTATTAATCAGTATTCAATTAAACTCAGTGCCACATCTCAATTTTAAGATGGTACTTTTAAGATGGAAAGTCAAAAGATCGAAAAGACTGCCGGAGTCCAAATGGACTGATTTTTATTTGCATTTAGTCAACTTCAAATAGAAAGGGCTTTTAATTCAAACAATATTTAGATGGGAAAGGAGAATACTAAGGGATCAAAGATGCCCCAACAACTGCAGTTCTGCAGAACCCAAAGCTAAATCTTCAAAACCAAAAACAGTGCTGGAGAAGCAGAGCAGGAAATAGTGAGTGATACAGTGTGGAAACAGGCCCTTCGGCCCAACGTGCCCACACTGACCAACATGCCTCATCTACACCAGTCCCACCTGCCTGCGTTTGATCCATATCCCTCCAAACCTGTGCTATCCATGTACCTGTCCAAATGTTTCTTAAACGTTGCAATAGTCCTTGCCTCAACTACCTCCTCCGGCAGCTCGGTCTATACACCTACCATCCTTTGTGTGAAAAAGTTACCCCTCAGATTCCTCTTCAACCTTCCCCCCCCCCCCCTACCTCACCTTAAACCTATGCTGGAATCTTGAGCAAAAGACAAAGTGCCGGAGGAACTCAGCAGGTGAGGTCACATCTGCAAAGGGAATGGACAGGCAATGTTTCCCCTCACCTCTCTCTACCAAATTCCTCCCCATTACTCGTCTTGAAGAAGGGTCCCAACACAAAACATTGCCTGTCCATTCCCTCCACAGATGCTGTCTGACCCGCTGAGTTCCTCCAGTACTTTGTTTTTCCTCTCAAGATTCCAGCATCTGCAGTTCCTTGTGTCTCCTCCCTAATGACTGGTTACTGAAAGATCTGATCAGCAAGAAGATGATGGCAAATTGGATATACAGGTAACGTTATGATAATTCCTTTACACCGAGTACATTGTTGGTTTCCCCTTTGTTTTGTCGGTTTTAACATACGTTTTGATCCATTTGGACAGGTACATGGATCGAACATGTTTAGAGAGACATGGGCTAAACGCAGGCAGGTGTGACCAGCGTAGATAGGGATCTTGGTTGGCATGTGCAAGTTATGACTCTATGACTTTCTCTGGACCACTTGCCCGGATTCACTCTGTTCCCCTTGGCCTATGTGACCTCCCGCTTGCCAAACATTTTGACTCCCATTCCCATACTAAGCTTTCTCTCCTGGCCTCCTCCACTGCCGGAGTGAGGTAACCCTTGTATTCCCTCCGCCCCTCCCCCAGCCTCACCACCTTACTAGTTCCACTATTCAAATCCTTCTATCCCTTTGTTACCACCTCTTCCCCAGCCAACAATGGGCCATTGTGGGCTCCACCCTTCCTTGCTCATCTCTTGCCAGTCCTGCTCTGATCTGGCCTTTTCCTACCTCCGGTTCCCTCCCCTCTATTTTCAGTCTGAAGAAGGGTCCCGACCCGAAACGTCGACCACCCTATTTCTCCAGAGATGCTGCCTGACCCGCTGAGTTACTCTAGCACTGTGTGTCTATGCCCAGATTCCCAATGTTCAGCCTTGACCACAAATGAGAGATGTGGCAATGGGAGGAGTAGCTAATGGAAGAGTCCCACCCAGTTTACTTGACCAGGTGAACGCACAGAACATTTGAAAAGGTTAAACACATTTAAATATATAAAAGATACATGGTGGAATATTTGACTAGGTTGTAGCTTGTATTCCAAGAGAGAGAGGTTGATGTATATTGAGACAATGACCGATGCCTTTGAAATGTCTTTGTCCTGGAAGTACCAACTGATAAGATGCCTGTGAAATGTGTCTACTAATTGATAAGAGACAAGCTCAGACTTGTCCTGTGGTAATGGGTATTGACTGCATCTTGTAACCATGACTAAGAACTTTGGTATATGACTAAGTGACACACAGTATAAAACACCATGCACATTTTTGTTCATTGAAGTGGTGGAGTGGGGAAGTCAAGTGTCTGTAGCTTACTTGACTGGTGTAACCCCGTCACTTCCGCCAGCTGATGATCGGTAAAGCTTGAGTTAGTTTACCTAACATTTTTGTGAGTTGTCTGTTTATTAAGAAGTGAACCTTATCACGTTGACCAGAAGACTGGGAGACATAACCGGTTATAATTATGAAATGAACGTCAAATCTGACCCAAATAAAAGAACTCCTAATTATTTCCCCACCAATTATTTCCAGAATGTTAAAGAACCTGATGCTGCTAATTGCTCTGAAAAGGAATTAAAAACTTCAGCTGCCTTCATTCTATATGTAATTCACCAGCTTGTGGGGACGAGCAAAATTTCAAAAGAGAGTCAGGTTCGTTTAAGAACCTGTGCAAGAAGGAACTGCAGATGCCGGTTTAAACCGAAGATAGACACAAAAAGCTGGAGTGACTCAGCGGGACAGGCAGCATCTCTGGAGAAAAGGAATGGGTGACATTTCGGGTCGAGACGGGTTATGATCGGTCTGAAGGGTCTCGACCCGAAATGTCACCCATCCCTTCTCTCCAGAGATGCTGCCTGTCCCGCTGAATCACTCCAGCTTTTTGTGTCTATCTTTAGTTTAAGAACCTGATGGTGTGGGTTTCTATGGGTTTCAGGTTTCTGTACCTCCTGCTCAATGGAGGCAGCGAGAAGGGGGTTTGATCCAGGTAGTGCTGATAGATGCCACCTTCTTGAGTCAGTACCTCATATCGATGATTCTGATGGTGGGAAAGGCTGTGGGAAAGGGTGATGGACCGGGCTGTCTCCACCACTCTCTGCGGCCTCTTGCGTTCCTGTGTGTTGTGATCGCTGGTTGCTTCATCAGCGAACTTCCTTCCATGTTGTATTGGCAGATGGTCCAACCAAGATTTCACGCCCCTCTCCCTCGCAAAATCCGTCACTTCTCCATGTTCTCCAGAGATAGTCATACAGCATGGAAACAACCCCTTCGGACCTAACTTGCCCACATCGGCCAACATGTCCCAGCTACACTGGTCCCACCTACCAGCGTTTGGTCCATATTCCTCTAAACCTGTCCTATCCATGTACCTGTATAACTGTTTCTGAAATGTTGTGATAGTCCCAGCCTCATCTATCGCCTCTGGAGCTTGTTCCAAACACCCACCACCCTTTGTGTGAAAATGTTACCCCTCAGATTCTTAGTATAATGGCAGTTTTAGTAACGTTCTCAAGGTCCAACCTTGACAGCCATAACATCTCGTATATGAAACGGCCATAACTAAATCTTTTTCCCCTTCACCTTAAATCAATGTCCTCTGGATGCTGCCTGACCTGCTGAGTTTCTCCTGCACTTTGTGTCTCTTTGTGTGAGAAGTGAGGAGTTAGGTATGAGAGGAATCTCGAGACTTTCAGACCATGGTCGGTCAAGTGCAGAGGCCAGACCGTGCAAAGCGTCAAGTGAGTGAATAACAGAAGTTGGAACGCATCCCATCAAGTCATAACTGTGAGCAGAAGATGGACGTGAGAGATTTTTGGCGTCAGCTACTGGGAGTAGCACTGACTGAAACCACTACACTGTTCCGTGGAATAATACTTGAAAGGTTCAGGATTGCAGGAATCAGAATCATCTCACGGGATTAATAGCACACCACTCCAGGACAAGACGATGACGGGGTGATGCTCAGCGCAGTGACCCGCTATCTTCCCATCAAATTAAGGTGACATTTGAAGGGAGTGATTTACTCTCAGCTCTCTGGCCCACGGGAGGAGATGTGGCCGTCAGCTCTTGGTGGTCCATCGAGGAGATACAATCACTGACACTCCAATCAAACTGAGGGCATCCGGAGGATAGCAGTGGACCTGACCTTATCTAACTCGAATAAATAAATTGTCAAGAAACTGCATGTTTATTCCTCGACGTGTTCAAAGATTGAGTGGAACAGCTACCTAAAATTATTCTGCACAGTTGGGTCTTTCATTAAAGGCTGACACGGGCTGGTTTCAACAAAGAGTTCTGCAGTTAATGATGATAAAGCTACCTACTTCAATTGATCCGTAACTCTGAACTGGACTTCAGGCAATCCCACTTCTCTTTGTTCTAAGCTGCGTTCTTTGATATCCTACGTAGAGTAGCCTGCGGTAATTAGTTTGATCTTTGTAGATGCTGCAGAGCTGTGCAGATGTTGACTGGTAGATAAAAATGCACCAAACTAGGTACAGGTAAATGCTTTGTTTTACATACAACCCGGGCAGTCTACAAGTGTCGTCATGTGTTGGCACTGACAAAGTTACAAAAGTACCGAACATTCCCATCTACTGCCTGCCCCACATGTGGCAGCATGCTCCCCCCCTCCCCTCCCCTCCCCTCCCCTCCCCTCCCCTCCTCAAGGGTGATCTCTCATTTTCACACCTTACCCTTCCATATCTCTATGCCTCCCTCTCCCCTGACTCTCACTGTGAAGAAGGGTCCCGACACAAAACATCACCCATCTTTTTTCTCCATAGATGCTGCCTGTACCACTGAGTTACTCCAGCATGTTGTGTCTTGTGTAAGAATTTCAATGTTCTGTCCGGGACATATGACAATAAATATCTTGACTCTTGACTCATGAAATGGTGTTAATTTTCGTTATGGGAGTCCTTGGGCTTGTTAGTATGTCTGGCCTATTTTTGATTGAATGATTGAAACATACAGCATGGAAACGGGCCCCTCAGCCCATCAAGTCCGCACCGACCATTGATCACCCGCTCACATTAGTTCTATGTTATCCCCCTTTCCCTTCACACTAGGGAGCAATTTGCAGAGGCCAACTAACCTACAAACCCGCAGGTCTTTGGGATGTGGTAGGAAACCAGAGCACCTGGAAGAAACCCACCTGGTCAGCGAGGGAACGTGAAAACTCCACACAGACAGCACCTGAGGGCAGGATCGAATATGGGGCTCTGATGCTGCGAGGCAGCAGCTCCACCAGCTGTGCCATTGAGACAGAGGCAAGGAGATCACCTTTAATCAAACACCAACCAAATAATTGGGACTTTTCATAAAAGTCATTTTTATATGAACTTGCAGTTTTAATCTTTTTAAATATAATCTCTTTGATGTCCTCATTTAGTTAAAAGATACGAGGAATAAATATATTACCTTTAACTCCCCATCACATTCCCAATCGGACCTTTCTGTCCTGGGCCTCCTCCATTGTCAGAGTGAGGCCCAGCACAAATTGGAGGAACAGCACCTCATATTTTGCTTGGGTAGTTTACACCCCAGCGGTATGAACATTGACTTCTCTAACATCAAGTAGCCCTTGCTTTCCCTCTCCCTCCATTCCCTCCCCCTTCCCAGTTCTCCCACCAGTCTTACTGTCTCCAACTACATTCTATCTCTGTCCCACCCACTCCCCTGACACCAGTCTGAAGAAGGGTCTCGACCCGAAACGTCACCCATTCCTTCTCTCCAGAGATGCTGCCTGTCCCGCTGAGTTAAGGGCCTGTCCCACTGTACGAGGTAATTCAAGAGCTCTCCCGAGTTAAAAAAAAAAATCAAACTCGTGGTAAGCACGTAGAATGTACGTAGCGGCTACGTCGGAGCTCGGGACGTTTCTTAGCGGCTCGTAACGCTAATGGCAGGTACTCGGGAAATGCGGTAAGCTCGTGAAGACTCGTGAAGATTTTTCAACATGTTGAAAAATGTCCACGAGAGCCCCGAGTACCTACGAGCGGCCATTACCGTAATTCTCCGAGTTCGAATCAGGGGAAACTCGGGAGAGCTCTTGAATTAGCTCGTACAGTGGGACAGCCCCATTACTCCAGCATTTTGTGTCTACCTTCGATTTAAACCAGTATCTGCAGTTCTTTCCTACACAATATATTACCTTTTGTTTATTTCATCAAAATATAGGATGCCATTTCACATTTTGAAAATGTAGTTTATCCTCGATAGTATTATTTACAAAAATTAATCCCACTTGATACCTAGGAGAAAGCTTGCACCGTTATCTAAAGCTGTCATGATATTCCATTACATAAGCTCAGTTTGAATTATTTATCATTTGCTAAACTCAAAGTAATCACCAACTTTGTGATTTTACCCATCACCAGCCATTGCTTACAAATAAATCTCAGATCACTTTGCAATATATATATCAAAATAAAAATATATATAAAATATATATAATAATATATATAAAATAAATATAAAAATATACAAAATATATATATATATATAAAAATATATATAATGATATATATAAAATATGCAAAATAAATACATAAAAAGCTATACCTTTAGACTTCAAAGATTATAGACTTTAAAGATACAGTGGAGAAACAGGCTTTTTGGTCCACCGAATCTGTGCTGACCATCGATCACTGTACATAACACTGTCCTATACACTAGGGACAATTTTACAACTTACTGAAGCCAATTAAACTACAAACCTACAATCTTTGGAGTGCGGGAGGATGCCAGAGCACCCAGTGAAAACTCACGCAGTCACAGGGAGAACGTACAAACTCCGTACAGACAGCACCCGTGCTCACAGACAGCTCCATACAGACAGAACCCTGTGATAATAAAGTATCTATCAATCAATCAATCATTAATTGAAGAGCGTATCAATGAATTCAGATGCTTAATTTCAGATGGTGCATTCTCAATCGTATTGTCCCCATGCATCAGGGAAACATCACCCCTCCACTAACTAACTCCAACTCTTTGCTATTAACTAATTTTGTTGATGAACATCGTTCTTTTTGTTACTGTTAATGAAAGCACGTTTACTGGCAATACCTTTCACACATCATCGCGGTTCCACCAGCCTGTTAATTTGCAAGGAAATCAGTATTTATCCAACAGGAAAATCCCAGAGGAACTCTTCCCTGTCCTAGCTCTTGCACAGCAGAACTGTGAATAAGATAAACTAGTATTGGTTCACGACACTAAAGTGACTGCTAATTCTTTCCCTGATTGTTTCCAGAAGCAGGGCAACATTGGGGTTCATAAGTGAAAGGAGCAGAATTAGGCCATTCGGCCCATCAAGCCTACTCCGCCATTCAATCATGGCTGATGTATCTTTCCCTCTTAACTCCATTACTCCTGACACCCGTACTTCTTCTTTTCGTGTCCATCTTGTTACAAATATTGACCTCGCTGTCATCGTCCGTCCTGAAAAGGACGCGAGCTTCCGGCGACAATCAGTGGAAGCCGTCACTTGTCGCAACAGATGATGGTGGTAGCAGAATTAGCTCAGGATACTTCCAGTTTCCAGCCCCGCGACGTGGACGCTTCTGCTATGGGGCCACACCCGTACTAATCCAGTATCTAACTATCTCTGCCTTAAAAATATCCATTGACGGCCTCCACAGCCTTGAATATCTTCAGTTTCCTCCCACACTCCAAAGACATACAGGTTTGCAGGTTAATTAGCTTTGTTAAAATTGTAAATTCTCCCTGGTGTGTAGGATAGTGCTAGTGTACGGGGATCGCTGGTCGGCGCGGTCTCGAGTCAAAGGGCATGATTCCGCGCTGTTTCTCTAAAGTCTAAAGTGATTTATGCTTTTTATTGTTACAATTCAAAACATATCAGCTTGGTTTTACAGTCAGTTAAATTTGAAGCACATTGTTTATCTATTTGTTTATTCTGCAGACAAGTTGTTCTCAGATATTCAAAGTCACAACTTGCCTCAGGTGGGGATTAGGAGACAGTGAAGAGATTATAAAAGGGTGTTTCTCTTTATTTCATCAGAATGAAGAATCTTACTGATAAGTAAGAGGGGTGGGGGGAACTACTTTCAGTCTGAAGAAGGGTCCCGACCCGATACGTCACCCATTCATTTTTCTCCAGAGATGCTGCCTGACCCGCTGAGTTACTCCAACACTTATCTTACTATCTGAACGCTGTTTAAAACAGCAAGTGAAAGGTAGAATATTTATTTAAATGGAAAATCGAGCGCACTAAATGTGGTAGACGGAAAGAGAGATGAATTTAAGAGAGAAAAGACACAAGAAACTGAAAGAAATCGTGAAAAATAATGATTTATTTTTGAGAAATATTGAGGTTAGTGCACTTTTCAAAAAAACTTTCGCAATCAAACTTTGAACTGAATTAGCGCCGACATTCTCAGGCAGGTTTAATGCTTATCTATCAGGTAGAATAGAGGGGTGGGAGATTGCAACCTTCACGTGGTCCGCCTTGTTTCGACAAATGCAATCAACCTGACGTGCACAATCAAATAAGATCAAATAGAACAAGTTGTCCTACAACTTTAGGCTGTGCACGCCGTACGCAAGAAGAAGAAGAGGTAGAATAGACACAAAATGCTGGAGTAACTCAGCGGGACAGGCAGCATCTCTGGAGAGAAGGTATTCCATCCATGTGCCTATCTAAAGGTCTCATAAATGTCACTATCGTATCTGCCTCCACCACCACCCCTGGCAGCGTGTTCCAGGCACCCACCACACTCTTTGTGAAAAAGTTGTCCCGCGCATCTCCTTTAAATTTTGCCCCTCTCACCTTAATTTACCCATAAACTTATGCCAATATCAATAAGGTGCATTTTATTATCCATAAACTCATTTGTGTTCCTACCTCAAAATATGGTGGATAACTGGAAATAACAAAACAAAGCTGGAGGCAAAGAAATGAGGTGAAACTGACTGACCTTCATATCAAGGCAGTATTTGATTTAAGTGGAGAAACAAGAAACTGCAGATGCTGGTTAACACACGAAAGGACACAAAGTGCTGGAGTAACCCAGCAGGCCAAACGGCATCTCTGGAGATCCGTGTTCTCCAGAGGTTCTGCCTGACCTGCTGAGTTACTCCAGCACTTTATGTCCTTTTCAGCATTTGATTAAGGTGGCGCAGTGGTAGAGTTGCTGCCTTACAGAGCCAGAGACCTGGGTTTGATCCTGACTACGGTGGCTGTCTGTACGGAGTTTGTACGTTCTCCCCGTGGCCTGTGTGGGTTTTCTCTGGGTGCTCTGGTTTCCTCCCACACTCCAATGACGTACAGGTTTGTAGGTTAATTAGCTTTGGTAAATATTGTACCCTGTCCCCTAGTGTGTACAGGATAGTGCTGGTGTGCAGAGATTGCCGGTCGACGCGGACTCGGTGGGCCAAGGGACCTGTTTCAGTGCTATATCTCTGGACTAAACTAAATTAAGTGAGGCATCAAGGACACTGGTAAAGTGAGACACAATGGAGCAAGGAGAACCAGCTGGGAACAGACTTCGCGACCTCCGCAATTCACTGTTGCACCGAACACCACAGCCCCACCCGGCTCGGACCTGCCCCGCAAAGAGTGGGTCGCCCTGAACCGGCTCCGTACAGGGGTCGGCCGGTTCAACGCCAACATGCATCACTGGGGGGCTGCGTTCATCGGCAGCCTGCGTGTGTGGTGCAGACCAGCAAACAGCGCAGCAGCACGTCATTTTCGACTGCGCTGTCCTCCGCCCCCCCTGGTGGAGGGGTAGACCTCACGGCCCTCGACAACAGCACATTGAAATGGCTACAGCACCTGCAGGGCCTCACATAATCCCTGCTGCCTCAAACACAAGAAGAAGAAGAAGATGCAGAATGGAAATTAAGGGAAATACTCTCCACTAGGTGGAGCCAAGTCTAACACTATGCACAATAAATGTGAACCTGGAGATTAATCATACCAGCCCCAGGGCATCATTCCAGAACTTTCCCACTGCATGGTCATTAAGGCAAGACTCCTTAAAGACTCTGGGGCTGGTATGATTCATCTCCAGGTTCACATTTATTGCGTCAAATATGGCATTGCATTGCAAGGTTAGAAGTTGGGATTTTCATAGATTGCAACATTTCTAAACTCAGAGTCATTGAGTCATACGTTGTGAGAACAGGCCTTCAGTCCAACTTGTCCACGCTGACCAAGATGCTTCATCCACACTAGTTGCACCAGCCCACATTTGGCCAACATCCCTCTAAACCTTTCCTATCAATGTATCCAAACCTGAGGAGCAACTTTTTCACAAACTGCCAGAGGATGTAGTTGAGGCAGCTGTTGTAACAACAGAGTGTCATAGAGCCATACAGGGTGGAAATGGGCCCTTCGGCCCAACTCGCCCACGCCGACCAACATTTAAAAGACATTTGGCCAGGAACATGGATCGGAAAGCTTTATGTGCCGATCACAGGTAAAGGGGATTAGCTAAGATGTGGATAGACACAAAATGCTGGAGTAACTCAGCGGATCTGGAAGCATCTCTGGAGAGAAGGAATCGGTGACGTTTCCGGTCGAGACCCTTCTTCAGACATCTTAAGATGTGGATCTTGGTTGGTATCTTGGCCTAAGGGCTTGAGCCGTACAAATCTATGACTTAATTTCATGAATAGCTGAGGTAGACACTGTGAAATTAAAATGTTGTCGGTTTGTTAAGTAGCTGTTATTCTAAGGTCACATCTCCTATTCTCTGTCCAATTATTGTAATGGTGTTTTAAT